>OY992878.1:9312211-9512211 GCA_963921405.1 Cepaea hortensis
GTCTAATACTGATATTCCTTTATGTCACAATGTCTAATTCTGATATTCCTTTATGTCATAATGTCTAATACTGATATTCCTTTATGTCACAATGGATAATTCTGATATTCCTTTATGTCACAATGTCTAATACTGATATTCCTTTATGTCGTGATGTCTAATACTGATATTCCTTTATGTCGTGATGCCTAATACTGATATTCCTTTATTTCGTGATGTATAATACTGATATTCCTTATGTCTTGATGTCTAATACTGATTTTCCTTTATGCCGTGATGTCTAATACTGATATTGCTTTATGCAACAATGTCTAATACTGATATTCCTTTATGCCACAATGTCTTTATGTCGTGATGTCTAATACTGATATTCCTTCATGCCGTGATGTCAAACTGTTTAGCACCTTCTCTCTTGATCTCCCCCAAACTCTCCTGGCCTACAACTTTCACCTCCCTCAGAATATGGACAGTTTTCTTCTGATCGAGTAACCAGTTCTCTTTGTGGGGCAACTTTCTTTCAAGATATCCTCATTGCTCTTTCTATCCGTCTATTATATGTTACTGTAATTCTTTTATGAAGCCACATCTCGGCAGTTTCCGCACAATTCCTCACTTATATGCTAACTGTCCATGATTGGCTTTCCTATATCAGGATTAGTTATTATTACATATTTATTTTATAGGATTATATATTAATTAAAGTTGATGGCCAAAAGAACACAGAGTAAAAATGATAAGCAGGAATATGGTAAGACAAATAAAGGAATAAGAGATAAATGTGGGAAGGCTAAAGAAAATTGGTTAAACGAGCAGTGCAAGAAAATTGAATCAAATTCTATTAAAGATTTAAAAAATATGTGCAGACAAAAACAGTGAGCTCGCGGGAAGAAAAATAAGAATAAATAGAGGGTGTTTAAAATCAGAAACAGGAAAGATATTATTGGAGGAACGTGTTATAATGAGGAAGTGGAATAAGTATATAAAAGAATTATATGATAGAGACAGGGAAGAATTAACAGAAGAAAGTAACTTAGAAGGTCCACTTATTCTAACAGAATTCGCTGGCGCTGTCAAACATATAAAGACATGAAAAACAGCTAGGCCAGATGGAATAACAATGGAAGAATTAGAAGTACTGGGAGAATTTGGAGTAGATATATTAACCAAAATGTTGAATGATATTTACAGCAGTGGATATTTACCGAGTGATATGCTGAAATCTGTATTTATAGCTATACAAAAAGACCAGGAGCAATTGAATGCAAAGATTTTCGTACAATTAACCACATAAACCATGTCGCCAAGCTTCTACTCATAATTATAATGAGAAGAACAAGAAAGAAAATAAAAATGAAAATCGGTTAAAAACAGTATGGATTTGTGGAAGGAACGAGTTCACACAAAGCAATATATACATTACGGACACTAATAGAAAGTTGATTATGTGGTTGTTTCGAGATTTGACACTTAAATATTGAGCACAACCCACTACTGGCAACGCTGATCGCATTCTGGTATGAACCTAAGGCCTATCCACGTCAATATGGAAGCACTATACTCGAGTTTCGCTCTCGTTTGAGCTCATCAGTAGTGCATATCCCTGACCGGATCCGGTATTTCTAATAGAAAGGTCAACAGAGACACAGAAAGACATATATCTGTGTGCTTCATAGATTATACTAAGGCATTTGATAAAGTTAAACATGAACTGATTAAAATATTGGAAGATATTAATAATGATGGGAAGGAACTCAAAACATAAAGAATATTTACTGGACCCAAGAAGCTGCAATTAAAATGGGAAATAAAGAGAGCAATTAGGAACAAATAAAGCTAGGAGTACGACAAGGATGAGTTTTGTCATCGGATCTCTTCTCCCTCTATACCAAAAGTAATAATGAGAGAGATCAAAAGAAGCCAGGAGTACTAACGGAGGTTATAATATAAACAATATACGCTATGCAGATGAGACTGTATTGCTTGCGGATAATGCAACAGATCTACAACAATTGTTGGATATTGCAGTAACAGAGAGTGCAAAGAAAGGACTCTCTTGAATATCAAGAAAATAGTAGCAATGGTGATATCAAAGAAAAAGGTGACACCAAAATGTGAAATAGAAATAGAAGGGAACATTCTAAACCAAGTGGATAATTTTCCAATTCCAGTTCCAATTTTCAAAACAAAAATTCCAAATTCGTCCTCGTCTAATCTGCTTCATCAGCTGTGGTTATTATTGAGGATCGTGGTTTTTGTGGGTTTATTCACCCTAATTCTTGTCTTGTGAGTCCTATCTCAGACTGGTTATGTATCGTTTGTGTCTGTGACGTCAGCAGTGGTCGGCGGCTATCCTTTGTGCTCGTCTGTGCTTGTGGCTTTCTTTGTTTGTGTAGGCTCCTGGCTCGTCTGGTTTGACTGGCTGCAGTCCTTATAAGGACTTTTCGTTATCCCACTCCAGCTGGGGGATCGGTCGGCGGCTGTCCTTTGTGCATGTTTCCACTTGTTTTCTTTGTTGGTGCAGGCTCCTGGCTTGATTGGTTGCAGTCCTTAAAAGGACTTTTTATTTAGTTTTATTCTTTTTTTTTTTTTTGCCTCCTGTTCTGTGTAGTGGCCGTAGAAGCTTTTCGATGCTTTCACTTTGGTCTTCAAGTAGTTGCTGTTTTTCGATTGTTTCCTCTGTTGTCAGCCATGGGACGATCTCTCCGTCCTCGATATAGTAGTCAATGCCGGTGTGAAAGTCAGAGAAAATCTCCGGGTATTCTATGGGTTTCCCCTTGAGTTTCCTCATCTTCTTTCCTTTTGCTTCCTGTCTCCTCATGTATTCCTCGTGCCTGAGTTCCTCTTGCCTTGGCCGTTCTTTTTCATCTGCTATGTACCACTCCATTTCTTCGACCGGTACCTCATCTTGGCTTTCTTCGGTTGTCTGGCAGGATGTTGCTTTCTCCTTGGATTTTTTGGGCGTCGAGGTTCGGCTGCTAGTTTTGTCTTGCGTCTCCGGCTCGGATTTTTGTTGTGTTTCTTGAGGCTTTTTTGCGGTCTCTTTCCTGGCTTCTGCTGGTTTGTTTTGAGTTGATTTCATTTCAGCTTTTAGCCGCTCTCTCTCCGCTTTTATATTGGGTAGCATTTCTTCGTTTTCCTTCTTCAGCGCGGTCATCTGTTCCACTTCTCGCTTGATGTTTTGCTGGATCTCCTTTATTTCCGCCAGTAGATTCTCGTTGTCGCTGGTCGGGTTAGGCCTCAGCAGTGCCTTGACTTGTTTCTTTAACTCGTCGATCTGCCTTTGTAGTTGTGCTCTTTCATCTTGCGAGATGCCCGTGGCTGTCCCGCACCTCCGCATTGCTTCGTTGTATGGTGTCCTTGTGGTGATGGCTATCTTCAAGACGTCTCTGTGTCTCTGCAGGAACGGACAGCCCAAGTAGCTTGCCCCATGCTTGCCCAGACAGTTGGCGCACTTTCTTCTGTTGTTAGGAGCTCGGAAGTCCGTGTCCAGCTTGGCTATCCAGCGGATAGTTTTAAATACCTAGGGCCATTTATAACATCAGATGGAAAATTCAGAACAGAGATTAAGAGCAGAATAGGACAAGCAAAGGCTGCATTTCGTAAAATGAAGCATATCCTATGCAATAAGTCACTATCATTGAATGTAAGAAAGAGAGTGCTAAAGTGCCATATAGAACCTGTATTACTGTATGGCAGAGAATCTTGGAATGTAAATGAACAAATTAGGAACAACTTGGAAGCAACTGAGATGTGATTCCTAAAACGAATGTTGCGAATTCCTTGGACTTGCCAAAGTAACTAACGACTGCCTGAAAGAGGCTAATGAAACTAGAACACTATATACAACAATAAGAAAGAGACAAACAGCTTTCTTTGGTCATGTGATGAGAAGAGAAGCATCGGATAACATCGTGACAACTGGAAAGATCGAGGGGAAGAGAGGCAGAGGCAGACCAAGGAAATTATGCTGAATGAATTGAGACGGTGGCATGGAGGAAAATCATCTTCAGAGTTGATCCAGGAGAATACCAAAGACCGAGATATGTCGAAAGTCATGAACGCTTCGCCAGCCGGCGTGGCACTTGATGATGATGATATCAGGATTGGCTGAATATAGTTCTTAAAGAACTGCCTCATTGGCTCATTATGGCTCTTAAAGAACTGCCTCATTGGCTCATTATAGCTCTTAAAGAACTGCCAAGACAGGAGCCTCTTCAAGAAAAAGGGATGACGCGATGCTACAAGAAGGAGGTATGACGCGATGCTTTAAGAAGGAGGTATGATGCGATGCTACAAGAAGGAGGTATGATGCGATGCTACAAGAAGGAGGTATGATGCGATGCTTTAAGAAGGAGGTATGATGCGATGCTACAAGAAGGACAGATGACGCGATGCTACAAGAAGGAGGTATGATGCGATGCTACAAGAAGGAGGTATGATGCGATGCTACAAGAAGGAGGGAGGTATGACACGATGCTACAAGAAGGAGGTATGGCGCGATGCTTTAAGAAGGCGATATGATGCAATACTTCAAGAAAGATAGATGACGCGATGCTACAAGAAGGAGGTATGATGCGATGCTACAAGAAGGAGGTATCACGCGATGCTTTAAGAAGGACAGATGACGCGATGCTACAAGAAGGAGATTTGAGGCGATGCTATAAAAAGGAGATATGATGCGATGCTACAAGAAGTCGATATGATGCGATGCTACAAGAAGGAGGCCTGATGCGATGCTACAAGAAGGAGGTATGACACGATGCTACAAAAAGGAGATATGATGCGATGCTACAAGAAGGAGATATGATTCGATGCTACAAGAAGGAGATATGATGCGATGCTACAAGAAGGAGATATGATTCGATGCTACAAGAAGGAGATATGATGCGATGCTACAAAAAGGAGATATGATGCGATGCTACAAGAAGGAGGTATGACACGATGCTACAAAAAGGAGATATGATGCGATGCTACAAGAAGGAGGCCTGATGCGATTCTACAAGAAGGAGGTATGACACGATGCTACAAAAAGGAGATATGATGCGATGCTACAAGAAGGAGGTATGACACGATGCTACAAAAAGGAGATATGATGCGATGCTACAAGAAGGAGATATGATTCGATGCTACAAGAAGGAGATATGATTCGATGCTACAAGAAGGAGGGAGGTATGACATGATGCTACAAGAAGGAGATATGATTCGATGCTACAAGAAGGAGATATGATTCGATGCTACAAGAAGGAGATATGATTCGATGCTACAAGAAGGAGGTATGATTCGATGCTACAAGAAGGAGATATGATTCGATGCTACAAGAAGGAGGGAGGTATGACATGATGCTACAAGAAGGAGATATGATTCGATGCTACAAGAAGGAGATATGATTCGATGCTACAAGAAGGAGATATGATTCGATGCTACAAGAAGGAGGGAGGTATGACATGATGCTACAAGAAGGAGATATGATTCGATGCTACAAGAAGGAGATATGATTCGATGCTACAAGAAGGAGGGAGGTATGACATGATGCTACAAGAAGGAGATATGATTCGATGCTACAAGAAGGAGATATGATGCGATGCTACAAGAAGGAGATATGATTCGATGCTACAAGAAGGAGATATGATTCGATGCTACAAGAAGGAGATATGATTCGATGCTACAAGAAGTAGGTATGATTCGATGCTACAAGAAGGAGATATGATTCGATGCTACAAGAAGGAGGGAGGTATGATATGATGCTACAAGAAGGAGATATGATTCGATGCTACAAGAAGGAGATATGATTCGATGCTACAAGAAGGAGATATGATGCGATGCTACAAGAAGGAGGGAGGTATGACATGATGCTACAAGAAGGAGATATGATTCGATGCTACAAGAAGGAGGTATGATTCGATGCTACAAGAAGGAGATATGATTCGATGCTACAAGAAGGAGATATGATTCGATGCTACAAGAAGGAGATATGATGCGATGCTACAAGAAGGAGGCATGATGCTATGCTACAAGAAGGAGATATGATTCGATGCTACAAGAAGGAGGGATGATGCGATGCTACAAGAAGGAGGGAGGTATGACATGATGCTACAAGAAGGAGATATGATGCGATGCTACAAGAAGGAGGGAGGTATGACACGATGCTACAAGAAGGAGGGAGGTATGACATGATGCTACAAGAAGGAGGTATGACACGATGCTACAAGAAGGAGGGAGGTATGACACGATGCCACAAGAAGGAGGGAGGTATGACACGATGCTACAAGAAGGAGACATGACACGATGCTACAAGAAGGAGGGATGATGCGATGCTACAAGAAGGAGGGAGGTATGACATGATGCTACAAGAAGGAGGGAGGTATGACATGATGCTACAAGAAGGAGGTATGACACGATGCCACAAGAAGGAGGGAGGTATGACACGATGCCACAAGAAGGAGGGAGGTATGACACGATGCTACAAGAAGGAGGCATGACACGATGCTACAAGAAGGAGGGATGATGCGATGCTACAAGAAGGAGGGAGGTATGACATGATGCTACAAGAAGGAGATTTATGCGATGCTACAAGAAGGAGGGAGGTATGACATGATGCTACAAGAAGGAGATATGATGCGATGCTACAAGAAGGAGGGAGGTATGACACGATGCCACAAGAAGGAGGGAGGTATGACACGATGCCACAAGAAGGAGGGAGGTATGACACGATGCTACAAGAAGGAGGTATGACACGATGCTACAAGAAGGAGGCATGACACGATGCTACAAGAAGGAGGCATGATGCGATGCTACAAGAAGGAGGCATGATGCGATGCTACAAGAAGGAGGCATGATGCGATGCTACAAGAAGGAGGCATGATGCGATGCTACAAGAAGGAGGCATGATGCGATGCTACAAGGAGGAGGTATGACACGATGCTACAAGAAGGAGGTATGACACGATGCTACAAGGAGGAGGTATGACACGATGCTACAAGAAGGAGGCATGACACGATGCTACAAGAAGGAGGCATGATGCGATGCTACAAGGAGGAGGTATGACACGATGCTACAAGAAGGAGGCATGATGCTATGCTACAAGAAGGAGATATGATGCGATGCTACAAGAAGGAGATATGATGCGATGCTACAAGAAGGAGGGAGGTATGACACGATGCTACAAGAAGGAGGGATGGCGCGTTGCTACAAGAAGAGGGCAAGACGCTACGAGGAGAAAGCCGAATAAGTCTGGATCGCCGACTGACCTCCTTTCACCTAAGAAAGCTCCAGAACTGGCTCCTGGAACGTTAGAACGTGTATTGGCGTGAATTAGTTGACGGCCTATGTCCCAATGGTTAGAGAAAGGACAACAGAGAAAGACACACTGTTGACAACTACCTGGACTCCACAGTTCGTATCTGTAGTGTTGATCCGAATGACAAAAGGATCGCTGGACAGTCCTTGACCCGTGCCAGCTCCAGCAGACCTGGAGCATGTGTCTCTTCTGCCCAGGGCATAGACGTCTGCCGGTGCCGTCGTATCGGGTGCTGGGCGGGAAAACCGGAAGACGATTGTGGAGGGCGGTTGGCAGAAGTAGGAAGCACTTCCGCTTATCTGTGGAGGGAAAATCAGACAAGTCCGTTGCTTGTTAAATACTATTCTATGAGCTAATTAATTAGTTAGTTAGTTAGTTAGTCGACAGATCATCCTCATTGCACATCGAACCATTCAGTCCATAAGTGCTCGGATCCCCTCCTCAGCAAATCCCGCAACGTGTAGCGGCTAACGACGCCAGTTCTGTGTTGGTTTATAAATCTTCTTTGGCTTCCTGCGTAGTGTTCTTGTTTGGCCACCCCTCTTTTAATTTGCTGCTCTCGCAGTCTGGCCATTGTTGTAGATTCACAGTCATCACTTGGTTCTCGCAAAAGTCTTACTTCTCGTAGAGCATTCAGAATGTCGGCCTGGTCCATGGCGCGTCCGCCCTCCACAGTAGCCTCACCTGCGAGCTTGTCAACCCGCTCAATTCCTTGTACTCCCGCATGCCCTGGCACGAAGATGAAACTAATCTTTGCCAGTGTAGATTTCCATCTCTTGAGTGTTATCCAGTGTTTCCACCACTTTCCCACTTTCTTAGCCAGTCTCTGTGTTTATTAATTAATTAGAGATTGGTAAATACTATTCTAAGAACTAATTAATTAGAGACTGTTAAATACTATTCTATGAACAATTGAGTTAAAGACTGTTAATTGATGTCCCATGAACAAATGAAAAGAGTGGAAGGAAACGTAATATTAAATTGTAAGAGTGATAACAGGTAGGGTGTTTTTCTAATATTGTTAATAACATTTGCGAAACATTCACTAGGACTTGTTTCCTTAGTGACTCAATGAGCATGCTCAAGTGGATAGAGACGGGGTGGATCCAAAGAAAGTGGTTGCTGTCTCTAGAGCGGTCTCGGCTGGCAAAGATTAGTTTCATCTTCGTGCCAAGGCATGCGGGAGTACAAAGAAATGAGCGGGCTGACAATCTCGCAGGAAGGCTACTGTGGAGGGCGGACGTGCCATGGAAAAGGCTGATATTCTGAATGCTCTACGAGAAGTAAGACTTTTGCGAGAACCAAGTGATGACTGTGAATCTGCAACAATGGCCAGACTGCGAGAGCAGCAAATTAAAAGAGGGGTGGCCAAACAAGAACACTACGCAGGAAGCCAAAGAAGATTGATAAACCAACACAGAACTGGTGTCGTTAGCCGCTACACGTTGCGGGATTTGCTGGGTGGGGGGGGGGGGGGGGGTCCGAGCACTTATGGACTGAATGGTTCGATATGCAATGAGGATGATCTGTCGACTGACTAACTGACTGACTAACTAATTTTTGCAAACATATACAGAACGTCAGGATTATTAACACTGCCCTTCCAGTGGGACTTTTTTCCTTAGCAATCGTCTATATACACAAAAACAACAACAACAACAACAATAAAGTAAACAATAAACACAGAGACTGGCTAAGAAAGTGGGAAAGTGGTGGAAACACTGGACAACACTCAAGAGATGGAAAGTGGTGGAAACACTGGACAACACTCAAGAGATGGAAAGTGGTGGAAACACTGGACAACACTCAAGAGATGGAAAGTGGTGGAAACACTGGACAACACTCAAGAGATGGAAAGTGGTGGAAACACTGGACAACACTCAAGAGATGGAAAGTGGTGGAAACACTGGACAACACTCAAGAGATGGAAAGTGGTGGAAACACTGGACAACACTCAAGAGATGGAAAGCACAGAGGGAAGCATGAGACGAGCTGAAAACCCTAATTTTGGGACAAATTAAACAACACTCACAGGGATTGGAAGCGCAGAAGGAAGGAAGGAAGGTAGGAAGGAAGGAAGGAAGGAAGGCTGATTGTCTGATTTTCATAAAATGGTATAGCGTCGATCGTTCATAAAGCGATGACAATCTAATGAACGTAAACTTGTCTAGTAAATCACACACAGCCACACATTGTTGGGGTTGCCTGCCATGTCCTGTACAGGACATGCAACTGTATCCCAGCCAAAGCTCGTGCATCTGTGATTTGTTACCTGTTGTATCAGAGCCAAAGCCCGTGTACGTGTGACTTGTTACCTGCTGAGGGCTGCTAGGGATGACCATCCGGCAAGAACTTGACGATCTGAGATCAGTGGAGGACAGTCCGGCACACGAGCTCTGCACAATCATGTCCAGTCTCATGGAGTTGTCTGCCGCTTGCTGCAAGTGTATCAATAATAGAATGGAGCGAGTACCGCCACACACACACACACACACGCACGCACACACACACACAAACACACACACACACACACCACACACACTTGCATGTTTATCGAACCTACTCTTGCTGCAAGTACATCAGTAACAGAATGGCGTGAGTACCACCAAACGGACATGCATGTTCATGGAAGCAACTCTTGTCCAGTAGTCAAAAGTTCAAGTTTATCTGTTATCTATATGACTGTTTCAAGTCCATTTATGTGCTGTGTCAAATTCATCTGTGTGACTGTGTCACGGTCATCTGTGTGATTGTGTCAAGGTAATCTATGTGACGGTGTCAAGATCATCTAGGTCACTGTGTCAAGGTCATCTAGACGACTGTGCCAAGTTCATCTATGTGACTGTGTCAAGGTCATCTATGTAACTGTGTCAGTCATGTGTGATTGTGTCAAGGTCATCTGTGTAATTGTGTCAAGGTCATCTGTCTGACTGTAAGGTATTATGTGTGACTGTGTCAAGGTCATCTGTGTGACTGTGTCAAGGTCATCTGTGAGACTGTGTCAAGGTCATCTATGTTCAGAAACATGTTCTAGATTACAAGGTTAATGGAAGGTCATCATGACCGAATGAGTAAGAGCTCTCGCTCTTAAACTTCCAGTGTGCTTTATGTCAAGGTATCAGGTTAATGCTCTACACCGGTCAGTTGGACTTAATTATTGACTTCTCGTCCTTGACATTGAGACTAAAATTACAAGTACCTCAGAAGTCGGAGTGTGTTCGCTTGATGGCCAGGGACACTAGTAATATGGAAAATTAATAGACATGCACAAATCGGTCCAGTACACTATAATTAGTAGCACGTGTATGGACTACGCTTGAGTTAAAAGCGAGAGAACAACAACAACAACAACAACAACAACAACAACAACAACAAGAGTAGAGATCCAGAAGCTATTAGATGAAACATCAGGAGGAAGCGAACTGATTACTTACACCAAAGAGTACTTTACTAAAGACTCGTTCTATCCCAGGCAGAAGAGTAGAAAGTCTAGCCTTATGTGAGAAAATGCTGGGCAAGAGAGCCAGAGTAGGATAGACACGGATGTTTGTGGAAAGCCTCGGCAGCTAGGCATCACTTCATACAAGCAACAGTAGTCTTTTTTTTTTAGTCGCAGTTCCAACTTCACAGCAACGGGTCGTCCCCATTATGCTCCGTTCCTGTGCCAGTGAATATCACACAAAATGCTCCTCACTGCCCAATGTAAAAAGTGGAAAAGACGAGAGAGTCTCGACAAACAACAGCCCGCACAGATACACTCTGCATAATGCCGCCGCCAGAATGTCAACACACCAGTCCCCCACGAAACACCCAATTCATCTCTGATGGAATCGGCAGTCATTTTCCTATCTGAATGTTTCCTAGATGTTCACCTACACAGTCCATGAACATACAGTTCATCACCGACGGCAGTGGCAGTCAACCAGAAGCCCAGCAGCCACGCATTTCTGCATAAGGCAAAAACCGGTCAACTCTGGGACATAGCCACCTGCCAGTCTGACTGACTACAAGCAACAGTAATCTTCTAAAAATATCAGATAGCCGAAAGAATTTACGAGTCGTGATAAATGATAACCACAGCAAAACGAAAATAACCACAGTAACACGATAATACTCACAGTAACATGACAGTAACCACAGAGCAAGACAATAACCAGAGAAATACGACAATAACCACAGCAACACGATACTAACCACAGTAACACGGCAATAAATAGTCACAGTAACACGAATATAACCAAAGTAGTACGACAATAACCGCTATAACATGACAGTAACCACAGTAATACGACAATAACCACAGTAACACGTCAATAGCCACAGTAACACGATAATAATTACAGCTACATAGCAATAACACGACAATAACCACAGTGACACGACAATATCGGCTATAACAAGACAATAACCACAGTAACCCGACAATAACCATATTAACACGATAGTAACAAGAGTAACACGGCAATAGCCATAGTAACAGGACAATAACTACAGTAATACGACAATAACAGCAATAACACGACCATAACACAATAACACGACAATAACCACGGTAACACGAAATTAACAGCAGTAACATGACAATAACCACAGTAACACGATAATAATTACACTGGAATGATAATAACTACTTGTGACGAAACGGATAAAGAACGGCAGATCTCTGCATAATATCCCTTTGAAGGGAGTGCGATGCGTTGGTCTCCCTTGAATTAATATCAATTAATAGGGGATTCCCCATCGGAAAATAGTGCGGGGCGGAGCTATTCTAGTTATTTATGGAAAATCTAGAATGTTCTCCCAAGTGCGTACCTGGTAGAGATCTCTAAGTTCACTAGTGCTTCATGCAGCACGGGGTGGGGAAACTTATCGTGACTCTGGTTTTCTTCATGTATCATGAAAGTCACGCGGCCCGTGTAGGCGAGTGGAAGGCGCACTGACTTTGTCGTGAGCAGTCGCCCACCAAACCTCAGCGTAGACAGATCGCAGCCAAGAGGCTGAGGTAATTGTGATGTCAATATTCGCGGCCAGTGCGGACATCTACAGTCAAGGTTGTGATTCTTCAATCACAGGTTAGTTGAGTACTTATTCTATGATTTAATTGTTGTCGTAATGCCGTGCTGAGTTCCCGGAATGAAATAATTGCCATCGCAAAATTGAGTTGTCGCGTAGCGTTATCCGTTACAGTTGGCGGTTGCATTGTTAAGTAGGCTTTATCGATCAGCAATGTAATGTGTTACCTGACGGAACAAGCCGTGTTCCACCGCGAGTGGGGTGTAAATAAAATAGGCCGAACGATGTGCGTTACAGTGTGTAGCAGTTACGGGTTTGGTTTATTCATTACGCAGGCAAGGCGACAGTTTGTCCGTCATGACATCCACATGCTATACGCTGTAAATGATAAGGTATAGCTTATTATTAGAGATGTGTAATGTGCTTCGTGACATTAGAATGGTAACGTAATTGTTCTATCAGTGATGGTGATGTTTCGAGGAATCAAGGTGAAATCAGCAGTGGTGTATTTGCTGTGTGCAGATAGCACTGTTATTCCGCGTAAGCCGAATGGCGTTGCATCGGTAGGATAACAATTGATACGAAGTATTCATGATACTATTGTTACTGCTTGTTGTCATGTCCGTCCGCAAGGATGACCGGGCGTGTTCCATCTTACGTTTGTCTAGGCAGCGGGAGGTAGGCCGGTACCCCCAACCCGATCAGTAATAGGTCCGACCCAATGCAATCGTGCATGTGCGATGGATGAACATACCCGATCGAGGGTGATGCGGCGCTCCGTAATTCGAGGCCGAGGTGTCTAGATAGATCGAGGTTTGAACCTAACCGTTTCTGTCTCTAATATTCTACTCTTCTGGAACCCTGACTCGGTTCATGGAGTACTTGGAGTACTGCCGTGAGGTAGTAGTTGGGAGGAGCATAACCCCCCCCCCCCCCCCAAAAAAAAGGTGGAGCCAGAGTTTGGTAGTGGAGTCTAGAGGTGTGCTACATTGGATGACGTGACTTAAGTCGTCACGGGACAAGGTACACGAGACCCACAGTAGCTGTGGGAAAGTGTAATGGTGGATGGCCACCACAGCTGTGCTCGACCGGCACAGGGATGACTGACCTGAAAGATAGTCAGTGAATACAAGGGCAACTCAGGATCTGGGGCAGGGATCCCAGACCTGACACTATGGCTGTGATATGATTTTGTTAGTTAAGTGTAACAAGTCATGAGTTCTCCTTAGTTAATGCTATAGTAGGGAATTATCAGGAGTATAATTCATTATGGACATATAGTTATTAATGTGTGTAATTCATCAGTCCATGGGTTAAGGGATTGATGAATTGATGAGTCTGTCAGGAAGGAGATGTCCGGCTGGACACCTTCTCGATACAGTAATCCCTACACTGAAAGGAAAGTAAGTGTATATGTTGATTGAGGATGGGAGATGAAACCGGATTGGACTGGCACCAGGCGAAGGATGCTTGACAGAGTCATACAGTCGACTCTGGTGCTAGGGGTTATATGTAGCCCAGAAGTGTTACTTGACTGAACAGGTGTGCTATTGCTTTTTCTACCATCATTATGCCTATATATTATAGTGACTAGGTAGATCTATGATGTGATGATTTCATACTCATGTTGGTAGACATGAGGAATGTCTGAGAGGCAGGTGACAGGGTGGAGATGCTGGTAGTCTTTGTTGTAGTTGAGTACTCACACCAACTTCTCCGTGTTTCAGGATCTGTTATTACTATACAGTAGGAGATTCAAGAGCTGCACCATGAGCTCTATGGGCCCACTCATTCCAGTGCCTATCCAGAAGTTGATTGAGGCCATACTGGGAGTGGTTGTCTGATTCTGCGAGATCAATGTTGGAAGGAGCTGAGTGCTGAATAAGTCGGTAGGTCTAGGTTAGGACCTCCGTCAAGAGTCCGACGAGTGTCATCCGATCCTGAGAGGATCCAACACTGAAACGTCTGGTGATTCTGGCCAGTGAAGCACTGGTGACAGTCAGTCTCTGTGTAAACCTTGGTAATTGCCAGGTAGTGACCTTTCAAGTTGAGTAGAGTGATCATTGTTACCGGTCGCCATGACCTGTGTTATATGCTTCTGGCCCGGCTGGGTTATGGGACACCATGTATCAGTTGATGCTTACATAGTGTTTTGACACTGGTTACCTTTATGAAGCCAACATGTGGTCTAGTGAACTAGGACATTGATTACAACATTGGTGGAAACACCAGAGTGACAGGTTTGTTAAGGTAGGGAGCTACCTCATGCCAACGTGATGAACTGTTGACAGTGTATGCTCGGTTGTGATTACTACCCATGGATCAGGGTAGGTACATAATACTGTGTGAAGATCTATTGTCCAAGGACATGGAACTAAGGTGAAGTGTTTAGTCACCTGATAGACTTTACCAGTGACATTGTGTGTTCGTGTGGAGCAACCGCGTATTATGTAAGTGACATATCAGTGTGTGGGTCACTGATGAGATAGAAGAGTGACCTGGCTCTTGTGTATTTTGAGACGGTGCTACATGTATTTTTTCTGCAAGTGGGAGACCGCTAATGTTACAGGGTCGGCCCAGACTTCATCAGGAGTGTGACGAGTGACATAGTTCGACAGCAAGGAAGGATCCTTGTTCATCAGTGTAGTGTCAGTCAGGCAGTGGTACTACGCTTGATCAGCCCTTGCTTGGTTCTCTGGGTGAAGAGGGAACTTTGGAGAGGCAGCAGACCTTGGAGTTCCAGTCCACTGGAGGAGCCTGGGTGAGTCGCTACCACGACTGGACAACCGCACGAGCTATCGTCCGCCTCCATGATGAATACTCATCTGCGTCTTTGATCTTGTACATAGTTCTTCTAGTCTGGCTTTTAGCCATCCTTCTCTGTGTTGTGGTTGACGTAGTTCAGAATTAAATTTTTGTTCTCTTAGCTATGACTTTGTGCAGTGATATGACTGGTGTCTGGTCCGAGCCCCCTTGGGGTTTGGAACCCTAGGTGAGGGAGGGAAGGTTAAGTTGTCCCGGCTTGTGTGGGGCCTGGTAGATGTAGAGTGCTATTGAGGTGGTTGGAGCAAAGGCAGGGGATAGTATCTATCGTGGCAAACCAGTCCAAGCCCCGGCGGTCTTGTCACAAGATAGAGTGGGGGCTCGTCCGGGATCTTCTCTTTGTTCTGACATCTCGTAGGAATAGGTTATAGTGTCATCTGTCCTATACCTATTATCTACTTGACGAGTAGGGCTACTGAAACCTGTCTCTTCGACGTGGACAGACATTTAGTTAAGTTAGTATAGATACATAGTTACAGTGTTGGTTGGAGTACAGTTAGCATTGTGATTGGGTATTGCATATCTATACTGATACTAAGTTACACTAAGCATGGCTACTCGTACTTTAGATTTAGCTAAGGTGCGGGCATCTGCAACTGAGATGGGATTGGAAGGTGAGGAATTCAAAGCCTATGTACTGGAAGTAGAGAGAGAATTCAGAGCAGAAGAGAGGGAGAGAAGAAAGTCAGAAATTGAGCTGGAAGCTCGAAAGGTAGCACTTGAAGAGCAAAAGTTGGTGGCAGACCAACAAGCACAGAAACTGGCAGCTGACCTAGAGTCTAAGAAATTAGATGCTAGGAAGTTGGAAATGGAACATGAGTTCCGTATGAAGCAACTTGAGGTAGAGGCTAAATCTGTTGGTGATTCTGAGGGAGCAGTAGGTGGAGTAGCTTTACCTAGCTCATCAGTAGCCAGCAGACCAGCTTACCATGCTATGAAATGGCCGTTTCCACCATTTGAACCGGACCAAGAGAAGATAGATCAATTCTTAGAGAAGTTCGAGGCAATGTGTAAAGCTATGGGTTTAGAGCCTGAGCGTTGGAATCTTAAGCTTTCACAAGGACTCCGTGGCACCGCGTACGAAGTGTATGCGCGTCTTCCCCCAGGGATGGAAAATGATTATCCAACCCTGAAATCGGCTCTTTTGAAAAGATTCGAAATGACAGCCCATGCTTACAGGCGGAGGTTCAGAACTTCCAAGAGAGAACCAGGTGAGATGTTCTCGGCCTATAGTGTGAGGTTGAACTCATACCTGTTGAAGTGGATGGCGTTGGCCAATTTCAAAGAGGATTATGAGAGTCTGAGAGAGTTGATGGTGGTGGATCAAATGAAAATGCAGATGTCCAAGCCTTTAAGGAATTTCTTAGGGGAAAATGGGGCGGAAAGGCTAGACATAGTAAATAAGTTAGCTGAAAGGTATGTGGAAGTCTATGGTGAGACTGGGGATTCCAGTCAGACTGATTCACAGAAAAGGCAGAAGGGGCTTGATCAGAAGCCCAAGACCAAAGGTCCCAAAGAATCATCCAATGTAGCAGATCCTGTGGTAAAAGACTCTGGTAAGAAACCCGATAAGCAAAGCCCTCCCGCCTCCCCAAAACGGAAGTGGAGTAAGAGGTGGTGTAAGTACTGTAAGTCTCCTTCCCATAATACTGTAGATTGTCTGAGGAAGCCAAAGGACTTGCACTTTGCGTGTCTCGCCTCTACTAGAGGTAGACCTAGCGAGACCACACCTAAGGGTCGGGAGAAACCAAAGTCTGAGAAATCACCTGTGATCGAAACGATAGAGGTGAATGGGAAGCAGGTGGAATGTCTATACGATACAGGATTGCAGTTTGAAGCTGTAATCTCATCCCACCTTGTGAGCCCAGGGCAGCTCACTGGCGAGACAAGAGAATTTCAGCTGGCCATGAGGAGCTCCGTAGCTATGGACTTGCCGATTGCTCGGATTGACATTCGGTGCAGGTACGTTACGGGTAGCATCCAGGCGGCTGTGCTGCCTGATCCTATTTACCCTTTGATCCTCGGTCGTCCGCATGTATTCCTGGGGGACCCCAGGGAACATTGTCTAGTGAGCGCTAGGCAGGCCAGGGCTAAGGATGGAAAAAGGCAGTGTGGTAAGGAAATAGACCATTCTCTTGCGAGGTTAGTGAGCAGTGCTCAAAGTGGGGACCAGACTTTGCGTCCTTACTTACTGGAGGTGTCCCAAAGTTCTGTCCCGCCAACTCCGGGTCAGTTCTATGTAGAAAACCGGTTGCTTTATCGTAGAGCCGGACAAGGGGATAGCCAGTACGGTCAGATGGTAGTCCCTACTGACTACAGATCCCGCTTGATACATAGAGTGCATACCTTATCCTTAACCGGACATAAGGATGTGGGGACAACAGTCCAGTGTCTTTCCAGCCACTACCACTGGCCTGGAATGACAGGCGACGTGCGGAGATATATCCGGTCGTGCCCAACGTGTTGTCTGGCAGCACCAAAGCACAAGACCAAAAACGGTTTATCTCTGCAGATTGGAGATAGGGTTCTCGCGCTTCTCCCAATCGAGGGGGCGGAATTCGAACTCGGATGGCAGGGCCCTTTTCCTGTGGAGCGGATAATGTCCCGATCCACGTATGAGGTGAAGGTCCGCGGGGAATTGCGTAAGTTCCATTGTACTCTCCTTCAGAATTTGGAGAGGTCCGAGGTAGTTTCTCCACAAGATAGTGCGACTACCATCGCGCTAGATTCGGTTCTGGGTCCAGACGAGGGCGAGGAAGACTCAGTCCTACGCAGTACATCCTGTGGGGAGGGTCTGCGGTCTCCTGAGCGTTCAACCGTAGATAGGGCGAACGGGCTCCGTCGGGAAGAGGCCCATGGTGTTAAGCACACTGGGAATCGAGGTCGGACAGGCGAAGTCACAACTGGCACGACGGGATCGTCGGGTGACTCGATACGCCGACAGGCTCACTGTCCTTACTCGCGGGAGAGAAGGCAGGAGCAAGGGTACTCCAGACGAACCTGGAGTAAGCGACCATTCATTTCGGTCGACATCCGCGAACAGTCCACGAAGGTGATGCCTAGTCGGGATAGGAAATATCCTATTGTCGGAAGGGACGAACGAACCTTCAGTAAAGTAACCGATGGCCTGCAACAGGTGGATGCGGAACAGTCCAGTGTAGACAGATCCTGTAAGCCAATCACCAGGCCGTTACGTTTCGGGCCTAATCGCTGGAGATAACGTATGTTTGAGGCGGTGGTGGGTGATCCAGCATCCATACCATTCTGGTGGATCTCCGCAGGGAAAGTGAATGTTATGGAACGTCTTTTCCTGGGAATCCAATCTTGATAGAGTAGAGGTTCAGAGTTCAGACCGATCTTTGTCTAGTGAGTTCGACCGGGTCGGCCATCTTAAGTGGGGGCCTATGTGACGAAACGGATAAAGAACGGCAGATCTCTGCATAATATCCCTTTGAAGGGAGTGCGATGCGTTGGTCTCCCTTGAATTAATATCAATTAATAGGGGATTCCCCATCGGAAAATAGTGCGGGGCGGAGCTATTCTAGTTATTTATGGAAAATCTAGAATGTTCTCCCAAGTGCGTACCTGGTAGAGATCTCTAAGTTCACTAGTGCTTCATGCAGCACGGGGTGGGGAAACTTATCGTGACTCTGGTTTTCTTCATGTATCATGAAAGTCACGCGGCCCGTGTAGGCGAGTGGAAGGCGCACTGACTTTGTCGTGAGCAGTCGCCCACCAAACCTCAGCGTAGACAGATCGCAGCCAAGAGGCTGAGGTAATTGTGATGTCAATATTCGCGGCCAGTGCGGACATCTACAGTCAAGGTTGTGATTCTTCAATCACAGGTTAGTTGAGTACTTATTCTATGATTTAATTGTTGTCGTAATGCCGTGCTGAGTTCCCGGAATGAAATAATTGCCATCGCAAAATTGAGTTGTCGCGTAGCGTTATCCGTTACAGTTGGCGGTTGCATTGTTAAGTAGGCTTTATCGATCAGCAATGTAATGTGTTACCTGACGGAACCAGCCGTGTTCCACCGCGAGTGGGGTGTAAATAAAATAGGCCGAACGATGTGCGTTACAGTGTGTAGCAGTTACGGGTTTGGTTTATTCATTACGCAGGCAAGGCGACAGTTTGTCCGTCATGACATCCACATGCTATACGCTGTAAATGATAAGGTATAGCTTATTATTAGAGATGTGTAATGTGCTTCGTGACATTAGAATGGTAACGTAATTGTTCTATCAGTGATGGTGATGTTTCGAGGAATCAAGGTGAAATCAGCAGTGGTGTATTTGCTGTGTGCAGATAGCACTGTTATTCCGCGTAAGCCGAATGGCGTTGCATCGGTAGGATAACAATTGATACGAAGTATTCATGATACTATTGTTACTGCTTGTTGTCATGTCCGTCCGCAAGGATGACCGGGCGTGTTCCATCTTACGTTTGTCTAGGCAGCGGGAGGTAGGCCGGTACCCCCAACCCGATCAGTAATAGGTCCGACCCAATGCAATCGTGCATGTGCGATGGATGAACATACCCGATCGAGGGTGATGCGGCGCTCCGTAATTCGAGGCCGAGGTGTCTAGATAGATCGAGGTTTGAACCTAACCGTTTCTGTCTCTAATATTCTACTCTTCTGGAACCCTGACTCGGTTCATGGAGTACTTGGAGTACTGCCGTGAGGTAGTAGTTGGGAGGAGCATAACCCCCCCCCCCCCCCCCAAAAAAAAAAAAGGTGGAGCCAGAGTTTGGTAGTGGAGTCTAGAGGTGTGCTACATTGGATGACGTGACTTAAGTCGTCACGGGACAAGGTACACGAGACCCACAGT
This sequence comes from Cepaea hortensis, assembly GCA_963921405.1. NCBI lineage: Eukaryota > Metazoa > Mollusca > Gastropoda > Stylommatophora > Helicidae > Cepaea > Cepaea hortensis. The sequence continues at coordinate 9,332,177 of OY992878.1, forward strand.
AGCTGTGGGAAAGTGTAATGGTGGATGGCCACCACAGCTGTGCTCGACCGGCACAGGGATGACTGACCTGAAAGATAGTCAGTGAATACAAGGGCAACTCAGGATCTGGGGCAGGGATCCCAGACCTGACACTATGGCTGTGATATGATTTTGTTATTTAAGTGTAACAAGTCATGAGTTCTCCTTAGTTAATGCTATAGTAGGGAATTATCAGGAGTATAATTCATTATGGACATATAGTTATTAATGTGTGTAATTCATCAGTCCATGGGTTAAGGGATTGATGAATTGATGAGTCTGTCAGGAAGGAGATGTCCGGCTGGACACCTTCTCGATACAGTAATCCCTACACTGAAAGGAAAGTAAGTGTATATGTTGATTGAGGATGGGAGATGAAACCGGATTGGACTGGCACCAGGCGAAGGATGCTTGACAGAGTCATACAGTCGACTCTGGTGCTAGGGGTTATATGTAGCCCAGAAGTGTTACTTGACTGAACAGGTGTGCTATTGCTTTTTCTACCATCATTATGCCTATATATTATAGTGACTAGGTAGATCTATGATGTGATGATTTCATACTCATGTTGGTAGACATGAGGAATGTCTGAGAGGCAGGTGACAGGGTGGAGATGCTGGTAGTCTTTGTTGTAGTTGAGTACTCACACTAACCTCTCCGTGTTTCAGGATCTGTTATTACTATACAGTAGGAGATTCAAGAGCTGCACCATGAGCTCTATGGGCCCACTCATTCCAGTGCCTATCCAGAAGTTGATTGAGGCCATACTGGGAGTGGTTGTCTGATTCTGCGAGATCAATGTTGGAAGGAGCTGAGTGCTGAATAAGTCGGTAGGTCTAGGTTAGGACCTCCGTCAAGAGTCCGACGAGTGTCATCCGATCCTGAGAGGATCCAACACTGAAACGTCTGGTGATTCTGGCCAGTGAAGCACTGGTGACAGTCAGTCTCTGTGTAAACCTTGGTAATTGCCAGGTAGTGACCTTTCAAGTTGAGTAGAGTGATCATTGTTACCGGTCGCCATGACCTGTGTTATATGCTTCTGGCCCGGCTGGGTTATGGGACACCATGTATCAGTTGATGCTTACATAGTGTTTTGACACTGGTTACCTTTATGAAGCCAACATGTGGTCTAGTGAACTAGGACATTGATTACAACATTGGTGGAAACACCAGAGTGACAGGTTTGTTAAGGTAGGGAGCTACCTCATGCCAACGTGATGAACTGTTGACAGTGTATGCTCGGTTGTGATTACTACCCATGGATCAGGGTAGGTACATAATACTGTGTGAAGATCTATTGTCCAAGGACATGGAACTAAGGTGAAGTGTTTAGTCACCTGATAGACTTTACCAGTGACATTGTGTGTTCGTGTGGAGCAACCGCGTATTATGTAAGTGACATATCAGTGTGTGGGTCACTGATGAGATAGAAGAGTGACCTGGCTCTTGTGTATTTTGAGACGGTGCTACATGTATTTTTTCTGCAAGTGGGAGACCGCTAATGTTACAGGGTCGGCCCAGACTTCATCAGGAGTGTGACGAGTGACATAGTTCGACAGCAAGGAAGGATCCTTGTTCATCAGTGTAGTGTCAGTCAGGCAGTGGTACTACGCTTGATCAGCCCTTGCTTGGTTCTCTGGGTGAAGAGGGAACTTTGGAGAGGCAGCAGACCTTGGAGTTCCAGTCCACTGGAGGAGCCTGGGTGAGTCGCTACCACGACTGGACAACCGCACGAGCTATCGTCCGCCTCCATGATGAATACTCATCTGCGTCTTTGATCTTGTACATAGTTCTTCTAGTCTGGCTTTTAGCCATCCTTCTCTGTGTTGTGGTTGACGTAGTTCAGAATTAAATTTTTGTTCTCTTAGCTATGACTTTGTGCAGTGATATGACTGGTGTCTGGTCCGAGCCCCCTTGGGGTTTGGAACCCTAGGTGAGGGAGGGAAGGTTAAGTTGTCCCGGCTTGTGTGGGGCCTGGTAGATGTAGAGTGCTATTGAGGTGGTTGGAGCAAAGGCAGGGGATAGTATCTATCGTGGCAAATCAGTCCAAGCCCCGGCGGTCTTGTCACACTACTGTAACACGATACTAGGCATAGTAACACGACAATAACCACAGCAACACGACAATAATCACAGCAACACGACAATAACCAAAGTAACACGACAATAATAACCACAGCAACATGATAATAACCAAAGTAACACGACAATAACCACCGTAACACGACATTAACTACAGTAACATGACATTAACCGCAATAGCGCATTAATAACCACAATAACACGACAATAATCGTTATAACATGACAATAACCAAATTAACACGACAATAACCACAGCAACACGACAATAACCAAAGTAACATGACAATAACCACAGCAACATGATAATAACCAAAGTAACACAATAACCACCGTAACACGACATTAACTACAGTAACACGACATTAACCACAATAGCACATTAATAACCACAATCACAAGACAATAATCGTTACAACACGACAATAACCACAGTAACACGGCATTAACATATGTCTAACCGTCACTCCACAGTCCGGATTCTGGCCTTGCAGTCCACGACTGAGATCAATCTCCAGAATGTATGGGTCACTGTCTGACCCTTGACCTGTGACAACACCTGCACGGAAGCTACACGTTGACCTGGGGGAATATTTCAGGTTATTAAGATAAAGTAACGACCCATTGGTAGTCTATTCGAATCTCCATAGAGACGGGGCTTATCTTTCAACTGGCCTGGACTCTGAGGTCGACCCAGCTTTAAATGGGCATCATGACATTGTCTGGGAAGCAAATTCGGCCGGCGTGAAATGAGCATATGCACACAATGATTGTTCAATGGCTTATACAGATATGGGACACGCACCATATACCTATCTCTATGTGCGGAGAAGGCTCGTTCATATTATACTTACACTTTGTAGATTTATATCCATAAATGGGTGTGTTCGGAACGTCATAAACGTATGGACAGACTAATAGAGGACAGACAGACAGACAGACAAACAAACACAGACAGACAGACAGACAGACAGACAGACAGACAGACAGACAGACAGACAGACAGACAGACAGACATCTGATTTACAGACTGATTGAAAATCACACGGAGTGACGTAGAAAAACAGACAAACAGATCATTAATTAACAAACAGACAAATAGACATCTCATTGACAAACAGATAACTGAGTTACAAATAAAAAAAAGACGACCGCTGTGTGACGGATTACATCGGCTAGGATGAGAAATGTCACGATAGAAACGCAAGCAGGGAACATTAAACAAACAGCGATGCGTGGAGACAAGAGCGGGCCGGCAATTAACATCAACAATTTCTGGACGGATCATGGGAAGCCAGTTTACATAAGGTCTCTCTTACACGCCTGAGACGGGTTTGACGTAAGTTTATAGACCAAACGGTATTTATTGGGTCATGTGATGGGCATCACGCCAGCTGCCTTTACAACCAAAGACGTTTCGTCCTGCCCATCTGAGGCCCGGTCCACTATGTAGTCCATGTGATTTAAAACATCTGAGGCCCGGTCCACTATGTAGTTCATGTGATTTAAAACATCTGAGGCCCGGTCCACTATGTAGTCCATGTGATTTAAAACATCTGAGGCCCCGTCCACTCTGTAGCCCATGTGATTTGAAACATTTGTAATCGCCCTACTGTGGTTGGAACCAAGCCCACCGTTGTGGCAAGCGAGCGTCTAGTCGCTAAGCTACCGGGGCTCCATTTCATATAGGGATATCAGCTATGGTGAAAAAGATGTTATAAAGCTAACAAGATGTTCAGAATAGAATCTGTTAAAGCTGTTGCCCCTCAATGGGGATTGTGTTGGAGTATGTTGACGACGAAATAATTCAAACTCGTAGAGGAAACATTGCCACTCCGGCCCTAACTGAAACCAGTCCGTACTTGCTGTGCTGAATCTCTACCTGGCTACATCCACATATACCACGCCGGTATATTTGCTTGGAGATGCCAAGGAAAACACTCGGCCTACATCCCCCATAGAGATCATGCTTCGGACCATAGTCGCGAGGAAAGGCACAACATCAACCTCACTCCAAAAGATGTCTGACATTTTCCAGGTTAAATCCACCAGAAAGCTTTGTTAGACTTTCCCCATAGAACCAACTAATCAACTCTATAGTATGTCCACATTTGTTTGCCTTCATTCACGATCAATTATTTTGAAAACTGTCTGTTGCATCGTTATGAAATTTTTCCAGCCGTCTTATATTTACCCCCACCCAAGGAATATGTCTTTGATAGGTCCAAAAGCAACTTACATCATTGAAAGCGGCAACATTTCTTTGATGTTTTGGGGGAAATGTAGTGAATTTAAAACTAGTCTTACAGTAAACCACGTTATTTCTGGTAAAGACACAAGTACAAGGCGTAGCCAGGTTCGTATGTGAGTGGGTGCAATAAAAAAGTAGCTTAAAGTAGCATTGCACCGAGTTTTTATCCCATATGGCTCAGTCTCTTTCCGCAGGGCGCAAATCGTGGCACAAAGCACGAACTCCGTATCTCCAGCGACGACCCTCTGGAGTCTCCAAAAAAATGCACTCGTGAAATGAAGGAATTGAACATACAACCCTCGGAGCCCGAGTCAGACGGCTTGACCACTTCACCACGGAGATTCCCGAGAGGGGTGCAATGTGTAATATTAGTAAAGACAGAGAATGTACAGAGGTATGGGGTAAATAATGTGTAAATTTACAGGAAAGTAGAAGGAATATATTTCTTACCTTATTTTTCATTTCCTTCTTGTTTCTTCAGCTGCTGGTTAATAATTGTACACAAGTATTCATGTTACTAGGATGCATTTAGCTTTTTATATTGAGCTCGTGAAAGCTTCCAAATAGCTGTGCGTTAATGTGCGCATGGAGTGACCAGAAATGATACCGCAATTTAGTCTACATGTTTCCATTTTTAAGGATCTGTTCAGCTGTCTGTGTAGTTTGTTCACACGTACACATGGGTGACAGACCCGCTGTGAGTCTTCGTGACAGACAGACAGACAGACAGACAGACAGACAGACAGACAGACAGACAGACAGACAGACAGACATATATTATTATATAGTATTCTCGAGCCAATCTCTAAATACATTACCATTAATCTTATTATGATAATCCCTATTGTCTGTATGCTTTGATACGAACACGAGCCCAGCATTCTGTTGCAAGCCATTATGCGTATTACCAGCATGGGCCATGACCAAAAACTGTCCTATACTACTGGGCACATATCGCTTTATCTGTCCATCCACTGATTGCCATTCCTTATCACTTGTGTGGTGCGCATTGATCCACATTTCATCCAAACACACTATGCTATAATTTTCTTTGCGCATTTCCCTTATTTCACGTAGGTATCTGCTTCTCATGGCTCCTAAATGCGGTTGCTCGCAAATATTATTTCTACCGCCCTTGTACTTTCAAATAGTGAAGATAATGTCCTTATAATTTTCCACAAAGTTGTTTTGTATATCTCTATGTTATTGTTCTTTCTGAACCAAACCCTAAGTTTTCTTACAGTCACTGTTTCTTTGGCATCCAGCATTTTTATAATGCTGGATAATCCTGGATATAAAATCCAAAATGTTTATAATTTTAGGAGTCTCTGTGGCGAAGTGGTCAAGCCTTTTGACTCGGGCTACAAACGTCGTGGGTTCGATTCCAGTTCATGAGTTAAATTTGTCGGAGACTTCTGTGTTCCGTCGCTAGAGCTGCGGAGTTCGTGCTTTGTGCGATGCTTTCCGCGCTGCGGAAAGAGACCGAACCATATGGGATAGAACCCGGTGCAATGAAGTCGACCCTGTCGTATATCAAGCGACTTTTTAAAGCATTTTTATAGTAGCTCGCCTTATGACATCTTTGTCAAAACTGTCTACAATAATCTTTCTACCTACCGTTTGGTTATTGCGTGGTGGTTTAATTCCAGATTCTTGCACCCTTTGACAAAATGCCCGTTTACTCAAGCCCAATGCATGCATTGTTCTTTTTTTCGGAATTTGTAATAGTATAAAACAGTTTCTTGCGATCAGCTTCTTGACAAAAATATGTGTACACCTTCATAGCGATTCTTTGAAGTGTACAATTTCGCATTAAAAGCCATTGAAAATTATTCATACATTTCAATGTTAGCGATAAGTGATAAGATTTAAAAAAAAAAAAAACAAGAACATATTAATCAGGTTTCATGAAATAACCCACATTTTGAGACACTTCTGAACAGTCTTAGTTTGAACAACGCGGGGGGTTGGCAAAAGGCCAATCCTGTGAAAACACGTACAATGTTCAAAATTCAGCCCTGAATGTCTGGCTACGCTGTAATACATTTAAAATTATGAATTTCATGTCAGACCCGTAAATTATATATCTCATATAAACAAACTTTAAAATGTGCTGTAAAATCTCCAGAACAAAATTTTTTTTTGTTGGGTGGACATAATGATAAGGTTATATACTAAATTTCATAATTTTCCCTCAGTTGGTTACTGAGATATTGATGTTTATATTGCGGCAAACAAATGTGGACATACTATAGCTGATTTTTCTACTATACTTATTGTCAACCTAACAAACCCTAGCTGATACTTCTACCATAGTTACTGTCAATCAATAAACGTAGCTGAGTTTTCTACTATACTTACTGTCTGGACTGAGAGAAAATATCGTAGACTGGTGTGATCGGGTCGCTGAAGTAAACGTACTGGAGTGTCTTGGTATTGTTGTTACATCGAAAATAGGCTGGAATATCCAAAGCAAACTATGCCAAGCAAAGGTGAATTTATGAGTTACCGCAATAATGTGACAATGAAGCAAAGTTAACTATAGTAAACGTGATACTATGGAATGAAATTAACTTGTGATTTTAAACATTTGAGGTCGGCGACTAGAGAGACTAGGGAGTCTCTGTGGCGAAGTGGTCAAGCCGTTTGACTCGTGCTCCGAAGGTTGTAAGTTCGATTCCGGGCCGCACCCTTCGGTTTACGAGTTAAATGTTTCGGAGACTCCTGTGGGTCGTCGCTAAAAGCTACGGAGTTCGTGCTTTGTGTGACGCTTTCAGCGCTGCGGAAAGAGACTGAGCCATATGGGATAAAACCCGGTGCGATGAAGTCGACCTTGTCGACTTTTAAGCGACTTTTTAATGAAATTAACTACAGTAAATTTATCACAAGTTAAATACAAAATAAAAACAGTTAGATGTGCTTGACGCCTGTGTTAGAGATAATAAACACAGACACCGACCACATACCTTACAACGAACGCAAATCCGACAAACGAACTCACAGTGTGAAAATAGTAATACTAATAATAAACGCACAAATAAGTTACCTCAAAACACAAAGAAACGACGTTTTGATCTGCACAATATCATAATGAAATGAAGTTAACTAAGGCTAACTGTGCAACAATACAGTTCCAATTTACAACTTCATGAAAAAAGAATATCCAAATGTTTCTAACTGTGTATTTACACAGCTTGATTCCTAGCTGCACCTCTCTGGGTAGAGTTGCGCGTAATACCTCTAGCGACTCCAGCCTTCCCTTTACCAGAAAGAATCCACGGGATCTATTTGATGAAGCTGGGTCGACCTTTGAGCCATGGTGGACAGAGAAGAAACGCCTGTCGCTGATTGGAATTTCTGTCGCTGATTGGAATTCGAACCTGTAGATATCAGTTGGTCAGCCAGTATACTAATCATAAAGCTTCTAAAACTCCATAAGCCTTGGCGGTCATGTTTCGCCATCTTACACGATCATCAGAGTCATGGATCAGGTCTGTGTTCTTACTTCGACGATCATCAGAGTCATGGATCAGGTCTGTGTTCTTACTTCGACGATCATCAGAGTCATGGATCAGGTCTGTGTTCTTGCTTCAACGATCATCAGAGTCATGGATCAGGTCTGTGTTCTTGCTTCAACGATCATCAGAGTCATGGATCAGGTCTGTGTTCTTACTTCGACCATCATCGGAGTCATGGATCAGGTCTGTGTTCTTGCTTCAACGATCATCAGAGTCATGGATCAGGTCTGTGTTCTTACTTCGACCATGCCACGTGGCCAACACTTCTACATATTTACTTCTCTGCCTTCCCATTTTTGTTTTCCCCTCAATCATGCCAGTTGTCACCAAGTTCTATATTATTTTGTTTTCTTCTTATAACGTGTCCAAAATATCTTTGTTGTCTACGTTTAATTTCTCTAATCAGTTTACTGTTTTCATCTGCTTCTTGTGGGGCTTGCTCATTGGTTTTTCTGTCTGTCCATGGTATTCTTTGTATTTTCCTCGGAAATCACATTTCCACTGCCATTGGATGTTTTTCAGCTTGTCTGCTCATTATCCACGTCTCACATCCATATAAAAGCGAAGGTAGGACTTGGACACTTTTTTTCTTTGCAATTGACATCATTTTATTGGTCAGTATGCTTTTCATCTTGCAAAAAGCTACCTTCGCCATGACGATTCCTGTTCTAATCTCTTCAAGGCATCTCCCATCAGATGTTATGACTGTTCCGAGATAGTTGTACCGATTCACTTGATTATAAATATTCCCATTTACCCGTATATTACATTGTGCTGTTTCTTTCTTCCCAGTGATAACCATAATCTGTGTCTTCTTACAGTTTAATTCTAACCCTAGTTGTTCACTGTGTACAACGACCGTATCTACTAAATGTTGCAGATCCTGTTCATTGCCTGCAATCAATACTGTATCATACGCATATCTAATGTTATACTGTTAACACGTAAAGCTAATCCCCACGCAAAAATTTGTTCAGTGCACTACATGTTGAAGCAGTGTATTGACTACGTTTGAGCTCGAAACGAACGAACGCGAACCACACACACACACACACACGCACGCACGCACGCACACACACACACACACACACACACACACACACACACACACACAGAGAGAAAGAGAGAGAAAGAGAGAGAGAGACAGAGAGAGAGAGAACGAAAATCTTTGTTTTCAAAGGGTTAAGTATTGGGCACGCAGGCCCGTCTGACATTCTGCCCTTCTTCTCTATTTTCTCTCATACATTCTTTCATTCGACATCTCTTATGAAGCAATTCTTTGGCCAAAAAAAAAAAAAAAAAAATAAGCATTAAAACGCATGAAAAATAATAAATAATACATGTCTCGTTGATGCAATGTTTAACATGGACATCATGAATACCCAGAGAGAGAGAGAGAGAGAGAGAGAGAGAGAGAGAGAGAGAGAGAGAGAGAGAGAGAGAGAGAGAGAGAGAGAGAGAGAGAGAGAGAGAGAGAGAGAGAGACGCATGCATGCACGCACGCACTCACGCACGCAGACATTTGTATGACTTATCTACCCGTGTAAATATACTCACAGAATTGTTGCCCATGGCAAATCTGTCGGGAAAACAAAAACAACAATCACGAACTTAGGCATCTTGTTTGTTTTTGAAATTACTGAATGACTTTTAAACTTTAGTTGTTTTTGTATTTTACTCCATTACTTGCCCGTCTCCCTGGGTAGGGGTTAACGACTTTCTCCGTAATCCCGTATACTCTCGTGAGTAACGTAACGACGGCGAGAATCGGTAGCGGTTTGAACCGCGTCGGTAACTTATGGGTATGTGAGCCGGTAGCTCAGAAAGCAATGGCAAACTACTGAGCGTAATCTTGCCAAGAAATCAACAATCAGCTGAAAGATGCTGATGTTGACAGCGATGTCCTGTAAAGGATATGCAAACATTTATTTAAACTCCATTACTTGGTAGCCGCGGTATAGCAGTAGCTGGATGTGGTATAGAAGTGGCTAGACGCGGTGTAGAAGTACCTAGACGCTGTATAGAAGTGGCTGGACGCGGTAGAACAGTGGCTGGACATGGTAGAGCAGTGGCTAGACGCGGCACTCCCGGCCCAGTGATCTTGGGTTTGAATCCTTAGAGACGCGGATTTTAACATTGACGTCGGCAAGACCTTGTCATCTCATGTCAATAAATCTCTTGAAAAATCTGTCAAACCATGATATCATCTGCTCTTCTTCTTCTTATAGTCCATGCCGTGTGGTGTTGGTAATCATGTCTGCCAACATACTTCTGTCTCATGTAATTTCTGATATTGTTGTTTCTCCATGCCATGATGTCAAACTGTCCAACATCTTCTCTCTTGGTCTCCCCCTGCCTCCCCTCCCCTCCAACTTCCCTGTTGTGACAACATACTTCAGCGTTCTCCTTCTCATGACATGCCCAACGAATGTAGACTGTTCTCTTCTGCCGCGAGTAACCAGTAGTTCTCTTTGTGACTTAATTTCTTCTTTTATATATATACCTAATTATTGCTGTATCTGTCCACGGTGTTCTCTTCATTTTTTTTTTAAATGAAAACTATATCACTTCTCTGGATAACAAATAACATGGAGCGAGAGGCTGTGAAAACAGTAATTTGCAACAGAATAATACACCTCATCTCAAATAATTAAGTAAGTATAGAAGTAGAATAAAGATAAGCAAAGAAGTAAAATAAAGAGGAGTAAAGAAGCGTTAACGAGAATGAGCGGTGTTGAGAAGATGTGATAAGGCCATCGACAAAAACTGTCAGAAGGAAAACAAATCCAAACGTGTGGGGTATAGCAGCTGAAGAAGTGAGGTAGAAAATGTGCTTTATGTGAGAAAGTACTTGGCAAGATAGGTAGAGACCATCCATCCATCATGTGCCATGCCGGTAAGCGTGGGCGGTCATGTTTTGCCATCTCACTCGGTCACCAGAGTCGTGGATCAGCTCTGTGTTTCTGTCTCGACCATGCCACGTGACCAAGCCATCCAGGTATTTACTTCCCGGTCTTCCCCTTGGTCTCTTCCCTTCGATCTTGCCAGTTGTCACCAAGTTATCCAGTTCAATTCTTTTCATAACATGCCGAAAAATTTTGACTGTCTACGTCTAATGTCTCTAATCAGTTTACGATCTTCATTTGTTTCTCGAAGGACTTGTTCATTAGTTGTTCTGCCTTTCCATGGTATTCTTTGCATTTTCCTCAGAATCCACATTTCCACAGCCATTAGAAGTTTTGCAGCTTGTCTGCTCATTGTCCACGCTTCACATCCATATAAAAGTACAGGTTCTATGTAGCATTTCAATACTCTTTTTTCTCGTTTCAATTGATATCGTTTTATTGGTCAGTATGTTTTTCATCTTCCAAAAGGCTACCTTCACACCGGCAATTCTTGTTCTAATTTCTTCTAGGCATCTCCCATAAGATGTTATGTCTGTTCCGTGACAACTGTACCGATTCACTTGTTTATGAATATGCCAATTTACTTGTATATTACATTGTGGTATTTCCTTCTTCCCAGTGACAACCATAATCTGTGTCTTCTTGCAATTAAATTCTAACCCTAGTTGTCCACTGTGTGCAACAACCGCATCTACTAAATGTTGCAGGTCCAGTTCAGTGTCTGCTATCAAGACTGTATCATCTGCATATCTAATGTTATTGATGCATCGTCCCCTAATGCTGACTCCTTCCATATCTTCTATATGTCTGAAAATATGTTCACTGTACAGGGAAAAAAAGATCTGGAGACATTACACATCCCTGTCTCACACCTCTTTTAATTGGCTGATATTGGCCTACTCCATTATCAATTCTGATGGCAGCTTGTTGTTTCCAATATGTGTTTTTTACAAGTCTAAGGTCTTTTCCATCAGTTTGTAGATCTTCAAGCATCAATATCATGTCACATGTTTCACTTTATCGAAAACCTTTGTGTAGTCAATAAAGCAAAGGTGTAGATCTTTGTTTACTTCTATAGAACGTTCAGTTACTGTTCTCATTGTATACACAACATTTATTGTACCCTTTCCATCTACAAACCCACATTGTTCTTCTCCTATTTCAGGTTGCATTTTCTTCCTCACTCTTTGCATGATAATTCTTAGCAAAGTCTTCGTGATGTGACTCATTATACTAATTGTTCGATGTTGATCACGTTCCAAGGCTCCTGATTTCTTTGGGATTGCAATAAATATAAAGTTACATAATTCATGAGGTATATTTCCAATATCATCTGTTGTATTCAGCAGTCTGGTAACTTTATCTATTCCATATTCTTCTAAAGCATTAATCATTTCTGTTGTGATGCTGTCTGAACTTGTGTGCATTAGTTTGGTATTTTTACTGTTCTGTTGTTTTTTCAATATCTATGCAGTTTTTCTCGAGCCATGCTTCATTTGCCGCCTCACATAATATTATGACTTTTCTGTGAATTTCTTTATATTTGGCAGGATTATTTTTGTTCTGTCTTCTTGTTTCCATTAGTTGTAAAATTTCTTCAGTCATCCAATTCTTACGACCCACGTTATTTAATTTTTGGAATAGTTTTTGCTGCAGCACAACTGATTGAATTCTTCAAAATTTCCCATTTATCATCCACATATTGAAATAGGATCTCTAGGTCAGACAATATATCAAATTTGTTTTTACTTCTATGTTAAAATTTCTTGTATTTCTTTGTAAGTTTTCAATTTGCACAAATCATATTTAGGGTTTCCTGTTGTATACTTGACTTTCTTTAACTTTATACTCAATGTGCCTGTAATTATTCTGTGATCACTGTAGCAGTCTGTATTGAGGACTGTTTTTACGACTGTTAACGCATTTCTAAATCTTCTGCTAATCAGGATGTATCTATCTGGTGTTTAATCCTGCTGTCTAGACTCCTCCATGTCCAAAATCTTTTAAGATGCTGTTTAAACCAGGTGTTTCCTACAACCATTCCCTGTTCTTTTGCCCATTTTACAAGTCTATATCTTCTTTCGTTTCGCTCTCCCAAACCATGGTTGCCTACACTGCATCCATCACCTTGATTTCCTGCTTTTGCGTTGAAATCATCCATTATAATATTTATTTCTGATTTTTTACAGTTCTCCAAAGCAGACTCCATGTCATTATAAAATTCTTCTATACTGTCTTCGCTGCATTCACTTGTTGGAGCATACACTTGAATTAGTTATTTTAAAAGATCGTCCGTTTAATTTTACTAACAGAACCCTGTCTGAAACGGCCCAGTATCCTTTAACAAAAATTGATGTTTGCCGATACAATCTAATGGCTAAACCTCTTTGCCGTTCTTCTCTCCCAGGATAAATAACCTTATAATCTTCTCCTGTCTTGATCCCTGCCCTTTCCACCTCGTTTCGCACATTCCTAAAAATACCGATCTTCTCTCTTTCCATTTCTTGTTTTAATATTGTCTAGATAGAGACAGGAAGATATTAAATGTCTGCAGATAACTCAAACAGTTGGGCAACAAATATTAACATAAGCTATAACATATCACATGAGAGAGCGGTCCGTAGCGTCATGCTCGACTTAGCGGCACCAAGACTGGCACCTGAAGGACACAAAGAATAAAAAAGGGGGACAAAATAATAAACACACCAATGGCCATAGAAATAAAAGAAGATAACATGAAGTAACGCACCATAATTTACACAACAGAACAAGTACTCAAGAAACTCAAACATTTGAAGACGACCAGAAGGTAACAGAAAACTATCACATAAACACAAATCTCTGGCTGGGCTAAACCCATCAACTCACCTTGACTATCGTATAGAGAACTAGAAGAACTGTGTAGAGGACCCCCACAACCATCTTACCAGCCATTTCGTGGACTTGTGCAACCGGAACAATGAAAACGACGTGCTCACCCAAGTGACGTTGGATTTTACGATTCGTCATGCGACACCTGAAACGCTGTAGTCTAAGAACCATGGGAGGTCTTATATACGAGACGTGGAGGAAATCAGCCGATGCATGTGAAGTGGCTCACAAATAGGACGCCCCATGAACTGTACGAGTGTACGCGGGTGGCCGTGCGAGAAAACTGATATATTAAACCAGTGTGACGGATTAGCAGCCTTTCTCTAATTTCTTATTCTGTCGTTCAGTTAACAATGTGAAAATGTTGTACTCGTCTCAAATGTTAATAGTAAAAATTACTGTCAATGCGTTGTGGCTTGAACAAATATGCGTGGAGTCGAACAGTTCTAGAGAAACAAGAAAGCTGACAGGATTAGACCCAGCTGGGGAGACAGCAAGAAGACGTGAACTCCATTGTCGTGTCTGGCTGGTAAAACATCAGCTGTTAATTGGGTGCTTGGAGACTAGTCCATCAGGATCGATCCGGGCAGGGAGACGCGAGCAAGTACTTATCAACAAGCTTACAAGTCGATCTCTTTCCTGGCCCCAACACTTCACTGGGGTAAATGGAGGCAGGGAAGTGTGTGTTGCCTGGGCAATCCTCTCGTAGTATGAAGTGGGATCTATTTGCTTCTCACAATTAACATCTTTGAACATGACGTACGGCTGAACGCGCTTAGTTATGAAGGTACGGAAACCGGACACCTCAATGTATAAAAATGAATTTTAGTATATACAAGATGGTTAAACTTCACCACTCAGCCATCAGCAACATCTGCTATAATATTACCGGACAAACAGATTTTTTAAAAAGCACACACACACACACACACACGCACACACACACGCACACACACACACACACACACACACACACACACACACACACAGAAACATACACAGAGCAGTAGCTAAATCAGTTTTATGTACAGAACGCGATTGTTTGGTTGTGAGGAGTGGCTGGCCGAGTGGCTTGAATGATGGGAGACCCCGGTTCGAATCCTTGGTAAGGTGTGGATATTTTTCTTTCGGGTGGTGGGGCAAAAAGAAAAACCCCACCTGCACAGTTCACGGCGACTGCACTAACCAGGCGGTCATAATTCCCTCCAATCTTGTGTCACGGAACGGAAAGGAGTCAAGATATGAATTGCTCCATGCCGTCGGAGATCCCAATTTGTGGAGAGGCATGATCGCTCACGCCAGCCGGCAAGGCACTGGATGATGAGGCCCTCACCTGCCGGGCCCGGGGTCATGGGTTGAAACTTATATCGAGGCGGATTGTGGACATTGACCTGGGCTCCCAGGTGAACCCAGCGGAGGGCGTGGCACAGACCACGTGACCCACCGAGTGCTGATAGGTCTACACACAAATGGGTCTACACACAGATGGGTCCACATACAGATGGGTCTACACACAGATAGGTCTACACACAGATGGATCTAAACAAAGATGGGTCTACACACAGAGGGTCGACGCACAGATGGGTCTACACAAAGATGGGTCTACACACAGGTGGGTCTACACACAGATGGATCTAAACAAAGATGGGTCTACACACAGGTGGGTCTACACACATATTTATCTACACACAGATGGGTCTACACACAGATATATCTAAACAAAGATGGGTCTACACACAGATGGATCTACACACAGATGGATCTAAACAAAGATGGGTCTACACACAGGAGGGTCTACACACAGGTGGGTCTACACACAGATGGATCTACACACAGATGGATCTACACACAGATGGGTCTACACACAGATGAGCCTACACACAGATGGGTCTACACACAGATGGTTCTACACACAGATGGTTCTACACACAGATGAGCCTACACACAGATGGGCCTACACACAGATGGGCCTACACACAGATGAGCCTACACACAGATGGTTCTACACACAGATGGTTCTACACACAGATGGGTCTACACACATATGAGCCTACACACAGATGGTTCTACACACAGATGGTTCTACACACAGATGGGTCTACACACAGATGAGCCTACACACAGATGGTTCTACACACAGATGGTTCTACACACAGATGGTTCTACACACAGATGGGTCTACACACAGATGGTTCTACACACAGATGGTTCTACACACAGATGGTTCTACACACAGATGGTTCTACACACAGATGGTTCTACACACAGATGGTTCTACACACAGATGGTTCTACACACAGATGGTTCTACACACAGATGGTTCTACACACAGATGAGCCTACACACAGATGGTTCTACACACAGATGGTTCTACACACAGATGGGTCTACACACAGATGAGCCTACACACAGATGGGTCTACACACAGATGAGCCTACACACAGATGAGCCTACACACAGATGAGCCTACACACAGATGGGTCTACACACAGATGGGTCTAAACAAAGATGGGTCTACACACAGATGGGTCTACACACAGATGGGTCTACACACAGATGAATCTACACAAAGATGGGTCTACAAACAAATGGGTATACACACACAGATGTGTCTACACACAAATGGGTCTACACACACAGATGGATCTACACACAGATTGATCTACACACAGATGGGTCTACACACAGATGGGTCTACACACAGATGGGTCTACACACAGATGGATCTACACACAGATGGGTCTATACACAAATGTATCTACACACAGATGGGTCTACACACAGATGGGTCTACACACAGATGGGTCTACACACAGATAGATCTACACAAAGATGTGTCTACACACAGATGGGTCTACACACAGAAGGGTCTACACACACAGATGGGTCTACACACAGATGGGTCTACACACAGATGGGTCTACACACAGATGGGTCTACACACAGATGGGCCTACACACATATGAGCCTACACACAGATGGGTCTACACATAGATGGGTCTACACACAGATGAGTCTACACACAGATGAGCCTACACACAGATGGGTCTACACACAGATGGGTCTACACACAGATGGATCTAAACAAAGATGGGTCTATACACAGATGGATCTAAATAAAGATGGGTCTACACACAAATGGATCTAAACAAAGATGGGTCTACACACAGATGGATCTAAACAAAGATGGGTCTACACACAGATGGTATCCACACAGATGGATCTAAATAAAAAGATGGGTTTACACACAGGTGGGTCTACACACAGATGGGTCTACACACAGATGGGTCTACACACAGTTGGATCTTACGCACACATGGGTCTACACTAGATGGATCTAAACAAAGATGGGTCTACAAACAGATGGGTCTACACACAGATGGGTCTACACACAGATGGGTCTACACACAGATGGATCTAAACAAAGATGGGTCTACACACAGATGGATCTACACACAGATGGATCTACACACAGATGGATCTACACACAGATGGATCTAAACAAAGATGGGTCTATGCACAGATAGATCTACACAGATGGATCTAAACAAAGATGGATCTACACACAGATGGATCTAAACAAAGATGGGTCTACACACAGATGGATCTAAACAAAGATGGGTCTACACACAGATGGTATCCACACAGATGGATCTAAAAAAAGATGGGTCTACACACAGGTGGGTCTACACACAGATGGGTCTACACACAGTTGGATCTACACACAGATGGGTCTACACCAGATGGATCTAAACAAAGATGGGTCTACACACAGATGGGTCTGCACACAGGTGGGTCTACACACAGATGGGTCTACACACAGATGGATCTACACACAGATGGGTCTACACCAGATGGATCTAAACAAAGATGGGTCTACAAACAGATGGGTCTACACACAGATGGATCTACACACAGATGGGTCTACTCACAGGTGGATCTAAACACAGATGGGTCTACACACAGATGGATCTACACACAAATGAGTCTACACACAGATGGATCTACACACAGATGGGTCTACACACAGATGGATCTACACACAGATGGATCTACACACAGTTGGATCTACAAACAAATGGGTCTACACACAGATGGATCTACACACAGATAGGTCTACAGACAGATGGATCTACACACAGATGGATCTACACACAGATGGATCTAAACAAAGATGGGTCTATGCACAGATAGATCTACACAGATGGATCTAAACAAAGATGGATCTACACACAGATGGATCTAAACAAAGATGGGTCTACACACAGATGGATCTAAACAAAGATGGGTCTACACACAGATGGTATCCACACAGATGGATCTAAAAAAGATGGGTCTACACACAGGGGGGTCTACACACAGATGGGTCTACACACAGTTGGATCTACACACAGATGGGTCTACACCAGATGGATCTAAACAAAGATGGGTCTACACACAGATGGGTCTGCACACAGGTGGGTCTACACACAGATGGGTCTACACAAAGATGGATCTACACACAGATGGGTCTACACCAGATGGATCTAAACAAAGATGGGTCTACAAACAGATGGGTCTACACACAGATGGATCTACACACAGATGGGTCTACTCACAGGTGGATCTAAACACAGATGGGTCTACACACAGATGGATCTAAACACAAATGAGTCTACACACAGATGGATCTACACACAGATGGGTCTACACACAGATGGATCTACACACAGATGGATCTACACACAGTTGGATCTACAAACAAATGGGTCTACACACAGATAGATCTACACACAGATAGGTCTACAGACAGATGGATCTACACACAGATGGATCTACACACAGATGGATCTACACAAAGATGGGTCTACACACAGATGGGTCTAAACAAAGATAGGGCTACACACAGATGGGTCTACACACAGATGGGTCTACACACAGATGAATCTACACAAAGATGGGTCTACACACAAATGGGTATACACACACAGATGGGTCTACACACAAATGGGTCTACACACACAGACGGATCTACACACAGATTGATCTACACACAGATGGGTCTACACACAGATGGATCTACACACAGATCGGTCTACACACAAATGGATCTACACACAGATGGGTCTACACACAGATGGGTCTACACACTGATGGATCTACACACAGATGGGTCTACACACACAGATGGATATACACAAAGATGGGTCTACACACAGATGGGTCTACACACAGAAGGGTCTACACACACAGATGGGTCTACACACAGATGGATCTACACACAGATGGGTCTACACACAGATGGATCTACACACAGATGGGTCTACACACACAGATGGGTCTACACACAGATGGGCCTACACACAGATGGGTCTACATACAGATGGGTCTACACACAGATGGGTCTACACACACAGATGGGTCTACACACAGATGGGTCTACACACAGGTGGGTCTACACACAGATGGGTCTACACACAGGTGGGTCTACACACAGATGGATCTAAATAAAGATGGGTCTACACCAGATGGATCTAAACAAAGATGGTTCTAAACACAGATGGGTCTACACACACAGATGGGTCAAGCACCATATCCCCAATCAGGTGTGGGAAATGGTTGTTTACTGACTCCACCTTGCGACATGGGCGCTGGGGTCATTGCTTTCACAACCCTGTCTCTGTGGGGATTCGAGCTCATGGCCACCAGGGCGGCAGGCAGGCCAGCTAGCAACTCCCACTCTCCGGCAGACTGAGTTTGAACACTCATGTCCGGTGTATTGGCGTCCAGGTCGTGGAAGCTGTGATAAGGGTTTGAATCTGTCGCAGTGAGGTTTGTGTAGAGACTTTACACCTGACCCCTGACTCCTGAGGTTTGTGTAGAGACTATCCCCTGACTCCTGAGGTTTGTGTAGAGATTATCCCCCTAACTCCTGAGGTTTGTGTAGAGACTATCCCCCTGACTCCTGAGGTTTGTGTAGAGACTATCCCCCTGACTCCTGAGGTTTGTGTAGAGACTATCCCCCTAACTCCTGAGGTTTGTGTAGAGACTATCCCCCTAACTCCTGAGGTTTGTGTAGAGACTATCCCCCTAACTCCTGAGGTTTGTGTAGAGACTATCCCCCTGACTCCTGAGGTTTGTGTAGAGACTATCCCCCTAACTCCTGAGGTTTGTGTAGCGACTATCCCCATGACTCCTGAGGTTTGTGTAGAGACTATCCCCCTAACTCTTGAGGTTTGTGTAGAGACTATCCCCATGACTCCTGAGGTTTGTGTAGAGACTATCCCCCTAACTCCTGAGGTTTGTGTAGAGACGCTCCCCCTGACTCCTGAGTTTTGTATAGAGACTATCCCCTTAACTCCTGAGGTTTGTGTAGAGACTATCCCCCTAATTCCTGAGGTTTGTGTAGAGACTATCCCCCTAACTCCTGAGGTTTGTGTAGAGACTATCCCCCTAATTCCTGAGGTTTGTGTAGAGACTATCCCCCTAACTCCTGAGGTTTGTGTAGAGACTATCCCCATGACTCCTGAGGTTTGTGTAGAGACTATCCCCCTAATTCCTGAGGTTTGTGTAGAGACTATCCCCCTAACTCCTGAGGTTTGTGTAGAGACTATCCCCATGACTCCTGAGGTTTGTGTAGAGACTATCCCCCTAACTCCTGAGGTTTGTGTAGAGACGCTCCCCCTGACTCCTGAGTTTTGTATAGAGACTATCCCCCTAACTCCTGAGGTTTGTGTAGAGACTATCCCCCTAACTCCTGAGGTTTGTGTAGAGACTATCCCCCTAACTCCTGAGGTTTGTGTAGAGACTATCCCCCTAACTCCTGAGGTTTGTGTAGAGACTATCCCCCTAATTCCTGAGGTTTGTGTAGAGACTATCCCCCTAACTCCTGAGGTTTGTGTTGAGACTATCCCCCTAACTCCTGAGGTTTGTGTTGAGACTATCCCCCTAATTCCTGAGGTTTGTGTTGAGACTATCCCCCTAACTCCTGAGGTTTGTGTTGAGACTATCCCCCTAACTCCTGAGATTTGTGTTGAGACTATCCCCCTAACTCCTGAGGTTTGTGTAGAGACTATCCCCATGACTCCTGAAGTTTGTGTAGAGACTATCCCCCTAACTCCTGAGGTTTGTGTACAGACTATCCCCCTAACTCCTGAGGTTTGTGTAGAGACTATCCCCCTAACTCCTGAGGTTTGTGTAGAGACTCTCCCCCTGACTCCTGAGGTTTGTGTAGAGACTATCCCCCTGGCTCCTGAGGTTTGTGTAGAGACTATCCCCCTGACTCCTAAGGTTTGTGTAGAGACTATCCCCATGACTCCTGAGGTTTGTGTAGAGACTATCCCCCTGACTCCTAAGGTTTGTGTAGAGACTATCCCCCTGACTCCTAAGGTTTGTGTAGAGACTATCCTCCTGACTCCTGAGGTTTGTGTAGAGACTATCCTCCTAACTCCTGAGGTTTGTGTAGAGACTATCCTCCTAACTCCTGAGGTTTGTGTAGAGACTATCCCCCTAACTCCTTAGGTTTGTGTAGAGACTATCCCCATGACTCCTGAGGTTTTTGTAGAGACTATCCCCATGACTCCTGAGGTTTGTGTAGAGACAATCCCCCTAACTCCTGGAGGTTTGTGTAGAGACTATCCCCATGACTCCTGACCACAGTACCAACCAAACGGTGATGTGCCACAGAGCTCGCCCTCCCGTCCCCAAGCTTCACGTCTGCGCTCAGACAGTATAGGATATAACCAGGCCACGACTCCACACAACAAATACCAGGCTTTCAACGTGATAAACTGTTGTATTAACTGTAACTCATGGTTTTGTCATAATATACGAGAGTTAATTAGTTAGTTAGTTAGTTAGTTAGTTAGTTAGTTAGTTAGTTATTTAGTTAGTTAGTTAGGTAGCTAGTTAGTTAGTTAGTTAGTTAGTTAGTTAGTTAGTTATTTAGTTAGTTACTTAGTTAGTTAGTTAGGTTAGTTAGTTAGTTAGTTAGTTAGCTAGCTAGTTAGTTAGTTAGTTAGTTAGCTAGTTAGCTAGTTAGTTAGTTAGTTAGCTAGTTAGTTAGTTAGCTAGTTAGTTAGTTAGTTAGTTAGTTAGTTAGTTAGTTAGTTAGTTAGTTAGTTAGTTAGTTAGTTAGTTAGTTAGTAAGCTAGTTAGTTAGTTAGTTAGTTAGTTAGTTAGTTAGTTAGTTAGTTAGTTAGTTAGGTTAGTTAGTTAGTTAGTTAGTTAGGTTTGTTAGTTAGTTAGTCAGTTAGTTAGTTAGTTAGTTAGTTAGTTAGTTAGTTAGGTTAGTTAGTTAGTTAGTTAGTTAGTTAGGTTTGTTAGTTAGTCAGTTAGTTAGTTAGTTAGTTAGTTAGTTAGTTAGTTAGTTAGTTAGTTAGTTAGCTAGTAAGTTAGTTAGTTAGTTAGTTAGTTAGTTAGTTAGTTAGTTAGTTAGTTAGTTAGTTAGTTAGTTAGTTAGTTAGTTAGTTAGTTAGTTAGTTAGTTAGTTAGTTAGTTAGTTAATTCGGAGACATGGGAACAGATCAAAATCGGAGACATGGGAACATATCAAGATCGGAGAAATTTGAATCGATCAAGATCAGAGAAATGGGAACAGATCAAGATCGGAGAAATTTGAACAGATCAAGATCAGAGAAATGGGAGCAGACCAAGATCGGAGACATGGGAACATATCAAAATAGGAGAAATGGGAACAGATCAAGATCGGAGAAATGGGAACAGATCAAGATTGGAGAAATGGGAACAGATCAAGATCTGAGACATGGGAACAGATCAAGATCGGAGAAATGGGAGCAGATCAAGAAGCATTTCAACACGTTGTGATGAGAGCGGCCTCCTGCAAACTCCCTGCTACACGATGAGATGATGATGGTGAAAAAGTATACACAGAATCTATCATAGAAGAATGGGTAGGTCATCAAGTTACACAACAGCATAAACAGGAATATGTAGGTCATCAAATTACATTAAAATATATAAAAGAATTTAAAGGTCATCAAGTTACACAAAAACATATAAAAGAATGTGTCGATTATCAAGTTATATACTAACATATGAAAGTCTGGGTAGGTCATCAAGTTACACAAAATGATACAGAAGAATATGTATTACACAGGAAATAATTCGGGAATCCATTGAAGCCACTGAGACAGTTACATAAATAAACACACGTAGTATTGTCTGGCGCTCACAGAAGGAGAAGAAAGAAGTAGAGACTAGAGGACGCACTAGGCAACATATAATTTGGAAGCTATAGTTACCGATCGGAATTCAAACCTGTCACCTCCATATGGTAACAGCGCCTCGCTGCAGGAACAAGTGTACTTCGACGCATGGAAAACCAGACACTCGGTCGGTAACTATAGCTTTCAGATTTTATGTTGTCTAGTGCGTCCTCTAGTCTATACTTCCTTCTTCTCCCTCTGTGAGCGCCAAACAATACTATATGTGTTTATTTATAGAAGAACTAGCTGACACGGCCCGGCTTCGCCCAGTCCCTGGTGGGGAGTATCTCATTTAATTCATATAAGTAGTCATATAAGTTCTCGTTCCCGTTACCGACTATCTGTCTGTCTGTCTGTCTGTCTGTCTGTCTGTCTGTGTAGACCTGGTGTGGAGCATCTCATTTAATTCATATAAGTAGTCATATAAGCTCCCGTTCCCGTTCCCGACTATCTATCTGTCTGTCTGTCTGTCTATCTGTCTGTCTGTCTGATCCGGCCCGGCTTCGTCCAGCCCCTGATGGGGAGCATCTCATTTAATTCATATAAGTAGTCATATAAGTTCCCGTTCCCGACACTCTGTCTGTCTGTCTGTCTGTCTGTCCCTCCCTCTCTGTCTGTCTGTCTGTCTGTTTGTCTGTCTGTCTGTCTGTCTAATCATTTATTGGTTGCAGTTAGAACACTTTAGATAAAAGAAGACCAACTTACAAAAAGCATTAGAAAGAGCACTTGAAAGATCTTTACATCTTCCCCAACAATTAACTTGGGTAAATGGAGCGGCAGCAGAAGCAGAAGAAGCAGAAAAAGGAGAAGTAGGAGCTGGGAGGAGGAAGAGGGAGGTGGAGGAGGAAGGAGGAGGGAGGAGGAGGAGGGAGGAGGAAGGAGGAGGAGGAGTAGGGAGGAATAGGAGGGAGGAGGAGGGATTAGGAGGAGGAGGAGAGAGGAGGAGGAGGGAGGAGGAGGAGGGAGGAGGAAGGAGGAGGAAGGAGGAGGAAGGAGGAGGATGAGGAGGGAGGAGGGAGGAGGAGGGGAGGAGGAGGGGGAGGAGGAGTAGGGAGGAGGAGGAAGAGGGAGGAGGAGGGAGGAGGAAGAGGGAGGAGGAAGGAGAAGGAGGAGTAGGGAGAAGGAGGGAGGAGAAGAACGCAGGAGGAGGGGGAGGAGGAGGAGGGAGGAGGAAAGAGATGGAGGAGAAGGAGGGAGGAGGAGGAGGGAGGAGGAGAGAGGAGGGAGGAGGAGGAGGGAGGAGGAGGGAGGAGGAAGAGGGAGAAGGAGGAGGGAGAAGAAGGAGGGAGGAGAAGGAGGCGGCGGAGGAGGGAGGAGGAGGAGGGAGGAGGAGGGAGGAGGAGGAGGAAGAGGGAGGAGGAGGAGGGATGTGGAGGGAGGAGGAGGGAGATGGTAGAGGGAGGAGGAGGGAGGAGGAGAGAGGATGAGGAGGGAGGAGGAGAAGGGAGGAGGAGGGATGAGGAGGAGGGAGGAGGAGATGGAGGAGGAGGGGGAGGAGGTAGGAGGAAGAGGGAGGAGAAGGGGGAGGAGGAGGGATGAGGGGGAGGACGTAGGAGGAGGAGGGAGGAGGAGGGAGTGGGAGGAGAGAGGAGAGAAGGGAGGAGGAAGGAAGAGGAGTGATTAGGAGGAGGGAGGAGGGCGAGGATGTAGGAGGAAGAGGGAGGAGGAGGGAGGAGGAGGAGGAAGCAGGAGGAGGAAGAGGGAGGAGGAGGGAGGAGGAGGAGAAAGAGGGAGGAGGAGGAGGGAGGAGGGGGAGGGAGGAGAGGAAGAGGAAGAGGGTAGGAGGAGGAGGAGGGGAGAGGAGGAGGAGGATTTTAAGGCATATGCCTGTAGATAACTGCAGCGAAAAGGTGGGTCTGTCTATCTATCTGACCCGGCGTGGCTTCGCCCAGCTCCAGGCGGTTAGCCTCTCATTAAATTCATACAACAACAAAAAGTAACTTAAAAGAATGTCTTTCCACACACCATCCATTATTTTTAATGAAAACTGTTTCTAATCACCTGCATGACTGTAGATAACTTCTTAAGCATAAAAAGATGAGTTACAATGTTATGCATTGTGTATTAATTTTATGAAAACTTTGAAAATGCCTTAAAGATTGTATCATTATTTATTATAACTCATATGCCGGTACATAACTATAGACAAAGAGTTTATAAATCTTTGAAAACGATGCAACAATATGACTATAAGGTATACAGAAAAGTTATTAAAAGTTATGCCCCTTGAAATAACATTTACAGAGTTAAGTCCCCTCGCTGTATATAAATTATAATGTAAAATGAAAAAGTAAATAATATTAAGTAAGCAGCCAATTTCACACTAAAAAAATATCACAGTTGGCTGCGCGGGAATAAGAGGAAGACGTGTAGAAAATTTCATCTCAATCGGATAGGCCGTTCGCGAACGCATAAAGGACATACAGACATACAGACGGAGATTGCCTTTTATATATAAGATACTAGCTGACCCGGCCCGGCTTCGCCCAGACCCTGGCGGGGAGCATCTCATTTAATTCATATAAGTAGTCATATAAGTTCTCGTTCCCGTTACCGACTATCTGTCTGTCTGTCTGTCTGTCTGTCTGTCTGTCTGTCTGACCCGGCATCGCCCAGTCCTTGGTGGGGAGCATCTCATTTAATTCATATAAGTAGTCATATAAGTTCCCGTTCCCGTTACCGACTATCTGTCTGTCTGTCTGTCTGTCCGTCCGTCCCTCTCTGTCTGTCTGTCTGCCTGTCTGTCTAATCATTTATTGGTTGCAGTTAGAACAACCTTAGATAAACGAAGACCAACTTACAAAAAGCATTAGAAAGAGCACTTGAAAGATCTTTACATCTTCCCCCAACAATTAACTTGGGTAAATGGAGCGGCGGCAGCAGCATCAGCAGAAGAAGGAAAAGGAGGAGTATACAACTGCAGCGAAAAGGTGGGTCTGTCTATCTATCTGACCCGGCGTGACTTAGCCCAGCTCCTGGCGGGTAGTGTCTCATTAAATTCATACAATAAAAAAAAAGTAACTTAAAAAAATGCCCTTCCACACACCATCCATTATTTTTAATGAAAACGCTTTCTAATCACCTGCATGACTATAGTAACTTCTTAAGCAAAAAAAGATGAGTTACAATGTTATGCATTGTGCATTATTTTTATGAAAACTTTGAAAATACCTTACAGATTGTATCATTATTTATTATAACTCATATGCCGGTACATAACTATGGACAAAGAGTTTATAAATCTTTGAAAACGATGCCACAATATGACTATAAGTTATACAGAAAAGTTATGCCCCTTGAAATAACTTTTATAGAGTTAGGTCCCCTGAGATATATGAAATTACAATGAAAAATGAAAAATGAAATAATATTGGGTAAGCAGGCGATTTCACACTAAAAAAATATTACAGTTGGCAGCTCTGGAATGAAAGAAAGGCGTGTAGAAAATTTCATCTCAATCGGATGGGCCGTTCGCGAGCGTATAAAGGACAGACGGACATACAGACATACAGACAGACAGACGGAGATCCTAATTTATATATAAGACTAGCTGACCCTGCCCGGCTTCGCCCAGACCCTGGTGGGGAGCATCTCATTTAATTCATATAAGTAGTCATATAAGTTCTCGTTCCCGTTACCGACTGTCTGTCTGTCTGTCTGTCTGTCTGTCTGTCTGTCTGACCCGGCCCGGCATTGCCCAGCTCCTGTTGTGAAGCATCTCATTTAATTTATATAAGTAGTCATATAAGTTCCTGTTCCCGACTGTCTATCTGTCTGTCTGTCTGTCTATCTGTCTGCCTGACCCTGTCCGGCTTCATTAAATTCATACAACAAAAAAAGTAACTTAAAAGAACGTTCTTCCACACACCATCCATTATTTTTAATGAAAACTCTTTCTAATCACCTGCATGACTACAGTAACTTCTTAAGCAAAAAAAGATGAGTTACAATGTTATGCAATGTGCATTATTTTTATGAAAACTTTGAAAATGCCTTACAGATTGTATCATTATTTATTATAACTCATATGCCGGTACATAACTATGGACAAAGAGTTTATAAATCTTTGAAAACGATGCCACAATATGACTATAAGTTATACATAAAAGTTATGCCCCTTGAAATAACTTTTACAGAGTTAGGTCCCCTGAAATATATGAAATTATGATGAAAAATGAAAAAAGAAATAATACTGAGTAAGCAGGCGATTTCACACTAACAAAATATCACAGTTGGCAGCTCTGGGATGAAAGGAAGGCGTGTAGAAAATTTCATCTCAATCGGATGGGCCGTTCGCGAACGTATAAAGGACATACGGACATACAGACAGACATACAGACAGACAGACGGACGGAGATCCTAATTTATATATAAGATGTAGATCATCAAGTTACACAAAACATATAGAATCTCTTGGGTCATCAGGTTGAATAAAAATATGAGGGTAGGTCAGAAAGTTGTGCACCACAATTATTATCTCAGCTAATAATAAAGATAGAAGCATTAAATTTGCACTAATTTAAGTTTATAATTTCTTGAAGGTATATACCAAAATGCACCCCTGTAAACCAATTCTAACCGCGACATAAATCCGTTGAAATTGCAGATATTAATTTCGTACGTTACAAGAAGAGGATTGTTATCGATTTTTTTGTCACAGAGAAAGAAACTGTTGTTAACATTCACAAACGTCTGTGTGCTGTTTATGGCCCTTTTGCAGTCGATAAAAGCGCAGTTAGTTGCTGGGTGCATAGAGTTTTGGTTTCTGTAAGTGGAGATATAGACCTGGTTGACAGCCACCTGCCGGATCATGTTGGAATGTCCTGACATCATGATTCGCAGAGACAGGTGAATCACAAGTCAACAATTGTCCATGCTGCTTTCAATAAGCAAAGGTAGTGCGACTGAAATTTTCAAAAACCTGTATATTCAAAAGTTTGTTCAAGGTGGGTTCCACGAACAAGTTTGCAAACAAGTGAGGCAATGGATAAACTGTGGTGCGAAAATGTGCCCCATCCACCTTACAGTCCTTACTGGCACCATCTGATTTCCTTCTTTTCGGTCCCCGTAAGAATGCCAACCGTGGGACAAAGTTTGAAGACAACGAGGGAGTGATTGCTGCAGTGAAGAAATGGCTACGAGAACAGGAAATATATGGTACAGCTCTGGGATGCATGCCCTTGTTTCAAGTTGGCGTAAAGCCGTTAAAGTTGATGGGGATTATGTTGAGAAGTAGAAATGTTTGCTGCACACGTGCATGAACATTGAGACTACATTCCATCTGTATGTTATTAACGGTTAAAGAGATAATAATTGTGGTGCATAATTTTCTGACCTACTCTCGTTGATAGATCCTGGTATGTCAGCGGGATATTTAAAGCATGTAACCAAGAGGTCATTCAGTTGCACACAGAATGTAGCATGCAGGCACGGTAGCGAAGCTGATGGGGAATTGCCCTGATAACGTCATGGCGTGGGTTCGAAGCCGAGGCTTGTCGTATGCCAAAGTGAGGGGGAAATTAGCCATCTTCTTCTCTTCCTTCTTTATAAAGTTCGCTCGTTCGTTCGTTCATCCAGGCCTACAGCATGTGACGGCGCTGTGATATCACTAACCCATAGCACGAAATTGCTTAGGGACAAATGTATTAATCCCCCCACCCCCACCCCAATATATCTGTGCCCACGACTATGGCAGGCTTCAATTCAAATATCAAAGATAGAGAGCATCCGTTGGATCTTTTCCCCCATGAGATACCGGTGTGTTGGGGAACGAGCAGGCGGAAAAATTGGCTGGATCGTCACGGCTATGTGGTGTACCAGTGCATGATAAGGCAGATGTGGCCAGGGTCCTTTTGGGACCATGTAAATAATGTGGAAAAATAGATACACCATCATTGCCTGGACAAAGTAGTGATGTAGGTAGTGACCAGGGGATCTGGCCGAAACTAAGTACTCCGATGAAAGGCCAGACGAGAAAATAATCAGAGTGCAAATCGGTACCATTAGTTTTGGGGCGCTGGTTGTTACAGATGAGGGCGGAACACCTATGGGAAAGTCCCGAGTGATGTGATGCCGTCCCCTTGACCCAACTCAGTGTTACTATTCTTAGATTTACTTACGACCCCCCCCCCCACCCCCGACCCCCTCTTCCCCTGTAACAAACGGGCGCCATACAAAAATAAAAAAAGTTAGTTGCAGGTCCTTTTACACGACGTTGCAGTCAACCCCAGTATGTGTTGGCTGTTTGTAATTTTCTTGGCAACGTTAGTTCGGTAGTTTGCTATTGTTTTTTGAACGATCGTTGCCTATACCATCAATCAACACAAAACGGTCAGCTGACAAATCGACCGCAGCTGATTTCCAACAATTGACTAAGTATGAAAGGGTATTGTGAAACTGCGTGTGTCACTGTCCCCTAAGCTACAGTGTCGGATACATTGATTAACCCCCCCCCCCCCCCCGCCCAACCCCCTAAAAAATGCCCCGAGCAGTTTCCCGCTGTGGGCCTGTGCTGTGATGGGACCATCACATTTTGCGGGTCTGAATTCATGAAAGAATAGGTATCCAGTCTTTCCCTCACTTAACAGGCGACAAGCCCAGGTGTCGAACCCTCGCCCTACCGTACTCTTGACATTATCAGTGAGATTTACTATCAACTTCGCAAGTCCGCTCGCTAGTCAGTGATAACAATTTGTATAATCACTTTATTTGATTAAATATAAGACAGATAACTCTGCAGCAGTTAACCCTTGTATTTATTACACCGCTTAGTTCCCTTGCACCACGTTTGTTCTTGACATATATATATATATATATATTGCATATCCTTTACAGGACATCGCTGTCAACTTCAGCATCTTTCAGCTGATTGTTGAATTCTTGGCGAGATTACGTTCAGTAGTTTGCCATTGCTTTCTGAACGGCCGGCTCATATACCCCCGTAAGTTACCGACACGATTCGAACCACTGCTGATTCTCACCGTCGTCACGTTACTTACGAGAGTATACGAGATTACGGAGAAACGTCGCTGACCTCTAGGCCAGGAAGCAGGCAACATCTATATTACAAAGCTGAAAGTCTACAAACCAATTGTATTATCCACACTGCTATACGCTTGTAAAACCTGGACTGTTTATCAGCGACACGCTAGGAAATTAAACCACTTCCACACAGTCTGCCTTTGGAAGCTATTGAAGATTAAATGGCAAGACAAGATCCCAGACACTGAAGTCCTAGAAAAAGCGTCCATGCCCAGTATCCACACTCTACTAATGAAGAATCAGATTATCTGGGCTGGTCACTTAACTCGCATGCCAGATCACAGGCTCCCTAAACGAATTTTTTACTGCAAGCGGCGTTGTGGTAAACGTTCCCAAGGCGGTCAGAGAAAACGCTTTAAAGACACTCTGAAAATCTCACTGAAGGCTTTTGGAATTCATCTTGACGCCTGGGAGACTGCTGCCAAAGACCGAAATTCGTGGCGTGCACCATTACGCAAGGGTGATGTCACTTGTGAAGCAACCAGGACTGCAAGAGCTGTGAAGAACGAACGAACGAACAAACTTTATTTTCAAAGGGTTAAGAATTGGGCACGCAGGCCCGTCTAACATTCTGCCCTTCTATCACTCTCTTTCATACATTATTTCATTCACACATCATTCAAGGCTAACAGAGAACAGCAACAATATAAAAGATATGCATTATAAAGGCATGGGCAAAATGCGAACATCAAAACTACACGACACAGTAAAATTAGATAATGGTCTGACACTTGTTATTAGCCATGTGGAATATACTGGCCTACCAAAAGGGGACTGGCTGTTATACTAGGGTTTTGTTATTATTATTATTATCTCTATTATTAAGGGGGAAGATAATCCGTACTGAGATAGTGTTCGAGTAATTTGCGATTATATGAATAGGGATTGGTGATGTCTTTGATTTCTTGAGGAAGATTGTTCCACAGCTGAGCTGCAGAGTACGTTAAGCTTGTTTTGTATAAGTCAATCCTAGGCTTCGGAATGTGTAATATATTTAAACGTTTACTGTGTCTAGCATTATATTTAAACAATGGCCAAAGGTAATTTGGGGCATTCCGGTGCAGGATTTTGTGAATTCGTTTAGCTTTATTGAAAAGCAGGCGTTTGCGGAGTGGTAGTAACTGAAGGTGTTTATACAGGCTAGGATTGTCAGATAAATGTTTGTTATAAATTAGACTCATGGCCCGTTTCTGGAGTGAGTAAAGTCGCTTGGTGTTTGAATTAGAGAAGACAGGACAGAAAAACCACTGCAGGAAATCCTCCTCCTGATTGATTGATTGATCTAGGAACCGACATCACAACATTCGGGGCATTCCCATAAACGCTCCGTTCCCATTCTCCGCAGCCAGCGAAGAGTTCCAACACCAATAGTACCAGTAGCAATCTGATTATGTCTCCGTCTCACCTTTCCTCTGAGCGTCGAGCGTCGGCCAGATCCCCTCGTCATTCCTCACTGCCTCATTTTTGCCAGAACATGATGATCCATTTGCTCCTCCGAGGTGTGCACGTGCACTCACAAGGCGCAACCACGTCTGCCTTGTCATGCATCAACACTCCACAAAGTTTTGCAGAGCCAGCCAATCTGTCCGCCTGTTCATTCCCCAGCACACCGGCATGCCCCGGAAAAAAAAAGATCCAGGCGATACTTGCCACCCGTGACCTCCGAAGCGAAGCAAGCCACTCTGCTTGTCCTCACCTTCCTCAGCATGCTTTCTGAGTCAGTTACAATCACGATGTGTGTGTGCGTGTGTGCGTGCGTGCGTGCGTGCGTGCGTGCATGCGTGTGTGTGTGTGTGTGTGTGTGGTATTCTTGATCCAGCGGAAAGCTGCAGTGACCGCTTCCACCTCCATTCTTATGCTAGATGTTGTTTTATCATATGCCAAGCTCTCCTGCATCAAATGTCGGCCGTTAGCTTTTGCTAAGAACCCCCAAGCACTCCTCCTCCTGAAACGTCAAGTCTTCTTTGCCCGCGTTGTCAAAGAACATTTCGGGTCAAAATAGGCCTTTGGAGACATATTAGAACTCATATCTCCATAGTTTCAACCCCACTTGATGAAATGAATGGTCATCATCCTTCTTGATGGACAAACAACAACAACACAACAACATATTCGATTTTGTGATCTGAAGTCAATAGCATAATTCTCCCTCATACAACAATTCTGGATAGTGTAATGGCAGATGTAGTTTAGTTATAAAGCTTTATATTTGTTTTCTTCCATCTACATTCCCTTCAGGCTTTGATATCATGACCTTGATCAGTGATTCTCAAACATTAACGGGCAGCCCTATCTCTGTCTCACATACCACACCCATAAAACTTCCACTCGTGATGTACCATCCAGCCACATACGTTATCTTTCCAGACAGCCTCATTTATGTTGGTGAATTTAATGATTACCTCCTAAGGACAACAATCCCTTTCAGATTAACATCCGAAATGTGGCTAACTCGGTCACAGGATTATCAATCTGAGGCTGAGATGGGTCCTAATTATGACTTCTCTTCTGAGGTTAAGGGCTTATGGTCGCAGTTCGTGATACCGCATACCCGCGTTCGAAACACAGCTGCGCGAGATTTGGCAGAAGACGGCGTTGCGTTATTTTTTACGAAATGGTATTGGTGCCGTTCGTTCATAAATCAATGGCAAACTACGGAAAGTAAACTTGCCAAGAGATCACAACAGCAAAAAATGCTGATGTTGACTGCAACGTCCTTTAAAGGATATGCAACTAACTGTAACTAACTCCTGAGGTTAAACTCAGTCCCGGTGCATAATGCACCCGGTGCAATGAAGTGGGCCATGTCGACTTTTAAGAGACTTTAAGCGACTTTTTGAGGTTGAATGGTGTAGGGATCATGGAAAAATGACACTCAATGTGCTATTTCTTACAATTTGTATAATCGCCTTATTAGATTAAATATAAGATAGATAACTCTGCAGCAGTTAACCCATGTATTTATTACCCCGCTTAGTTCCCTTGCACCATGTTTGTTTTTGACATCTAGTCAATCAATTAGTTAGTTAGTTAGTCGTAGTTCCAACTTCACAGCAACGGGTCGTCCCCATTATGCTCCGTTTCTGTGCCAGTGAATATCACACGCAATGCTCCCCACTGCCCAATGTGAAAAGTGGAAAAGACAGGAGTCTCGACAAACAACAGCCCACACAATCATGTGCCATGCCGGAAAGCGTGGGCAGTCATGACTCGCCATTTCACTCGATCACCAGTGTTGTGAATCAGCTCAGTGTTTCTGTCCCGTCCATGCCATGTGGTCAAGCCATCCAGGTATTTTCCTCTCGGTCTTCCTCTTGGTCTGTTCCCTTCGATCTTGCCAGTTGTCACCAAGTTCTCCAATCCATTTCTTCTCATAACATGTCCAAAAAATTTTGACTGTCTACGTCTAATCTCTCCAGTCAGCTTACGATGTTCATTTGTCTCCTGTAGTACTTGGTCATTGGTTTTTCTGTCTGTCCATGGTATTCTTTGCATTTTCCTCAGAAATCACATTTCTGCAGCTATCAGATGTTTTTCAGCTTCACTGCTCATTGTCCAAGTTTCACATCCATACAAAAGAACAGGCTCTATGTATCCTCTCAACACTCTTTTTCTCGTTTCAATTGACATCTTTTTATTGGTCAGAATGTTTTTCATCTTCCTAAAGGCTACTTTCGCCATGGCGATTCTTGTTCTAATCTCTTCAAGGCATCTCCCATCAGATGTTATAACTGTTCCAAGATAATTGTACCGATTCACTTGTTGAAGAATATTTCCATTTACTTGTATATTACATTGTGGCACTTCTTTCTTCCTAGTGACGACCATAACCTGAGTCTTTTTACAATTTAATTCTAACCCCAGTTGTTCACTGTGTACAACAACCGCATCTACTAATTGTTGCAAGTCCTGCGCATTGTCTGCAATTAATACTGTATCATCTGCATATCTAATGTTATTGATGTTTCTTCCACCAATGTTGATTCCATTTATATCCTCTACATTTCTGAAAATATTTTCACTGTATAGGGAAAAAAGATCTGGAGACATCACACATCCCTGCCTAACACCTCTCTTAATTGGCTGATACTGTCCCACTTCATTATCAATCCTTATGGTAGCTTGTTGTTTCAAATATATGTTTTTTATAAGTCTAATGTCTTTCCCATTAATTTGTAGACCTGCAAGCATATCCACCATGTTGACATGTCTAACTCTATCAAAACCCTTTGTGTAGTCAATAAAGCAAAGATGTATATCCTTGTTTACTTCTATAGCACGTTCAATAACTGTTCGCAGCATATACACAGCATTTACTGTACCCTTTCCTTCTACAAACCCACATTGTTCTTCCCCTATTTCAGGTTGTATCTTCTTCCTCACTTCTTTGCATGATAATTCTTAGCAAAATCTTTGTGATGTGACTCATTATACTAATTGTTCTATGCTGATCACATTCCAAGACTCCTGATTTCTTTGGGATTGCAATAAATACAGAGTTACATAATTCAGGAGGTATATCTCCAGTATCATATAATGTGTTCAGCAGTTTGGTGACTTGATCTATTCCATATTCTTCTAAAGCTTTAATCATTTCTGTTGTGATGTTATCTGCATCGGGGGCAGATAACATCACAAGTGTTTCCCAACCTTTTTTGTACCATGCCCCACTTAAGCCTTTCTAAAATTCATATTGCCCCCCTCCCCCGCCCCCCCCCCCCCCTCAACATATACATTATTTTTAATATTCAAAAATTGAAATGTTCACTAAAGAAACTTGAATGATAGGTTTTAGGAAGAAATCACTAGGTAATTATTGAGCAAACACAGTAAGTAAATTTTCAAAACATATAATGGAGAACTGAAATTCAAGTACAAAATAATTTTAATGAAAGATTTTTCTATATTATTTTAATTATTAGTAATTATTTATTATTTAAATTTAGTGAGATCCTTGCGCTTGATGCTTGCTACAAAGAGATCTTATGTCAGGTTCCAATTTAGTTAACTTCAGTCTCAAGTCTCCCCGTTTTGTTATATTCAGCCGATTTCTTCCATTTTCGAATTGCCCTCCTTAACAGTCAAATTGCCCCCCTGTGGGGCGTGGGCCCCACGTTGGGAAACACTGATCTAGTCAGTGATAACAATTTGTATAGTCGCTTTATTTGATTAAATATAAGACAACTCTGCAGCAGTTAACCCTTGTATATATTACCCCGCTTAGTTCCCTTGCACCACGTTTGTTCTTGACACACACGCACACACCTACTCTTACACACACACACGCGCGCGCACGCACACACTCACACACACACACACATACACACACGCACGCACACTCAAACACACACACACACACACACACTCTCTCTCTCTCTCTCTCTCTCTCATACGTGTGTATATATTATAACATATCCTTTACATGACATCGCTGTCAACATCAGCATCTTTCAGCTGATTGTTGAATTCTTGGCAAGATTACGCTCAGTAGTTTGCCATTGCTTTCTGAACGGCCGGCTCATATACCCCGTACGTTACCGACGCGATTCGAACCACTGCTAATTCTCACCGTCGTCACGTTACTTGCGAGAGTATACGAGATTACGGAGAAAAGTCGCTGACCTCTAGGCCAGGAAGCCGGCGACATCTACATTACAAAGCTGAAAGTTAGTTAGTTAGTTAGTCGACAGATCATCCTCATTGCACATCGAACCATTCAGTCCATAAGTGCTCGGATCCCCTCCTCAGCAAATCCCGCAGCGTGTAGCGGCTCACGACCCCAGTTCTGTGTTGGTTTATCAATCTTCTTTGGCTTCCTGCGTAGCGTTCTTGTTTGGCCACCCCTCTTTTAATTTGCTGCTCTCGCAGTCTGGCCATTGTTGTAGATTCACAGTCATCACTTGGTTCTCGCAAAAGTCTTACTTCTCGTAGAGCATTCAGAATGTCAGCCTGGTCCATGGCGCGTCCGCCCTCCACAGAAGCCTCACCTGCGAGCTTGTCAGCCCACTCATTTCCTTGTACTCCCGCATGCCCTGGCACGAAGATGAAACTAATCTTTGCCAGCCGAGACCGCTCCAGAGGCAGCAACCATTCTCTTCGGATCGACCCCTCCTCTATCCTCTTGATCATGTTCATTGAGTCGCTAAGGAAACAAGCACTAGTGAATGTCTGTGTCTCGAGCCATGTTATTGCTTTACTTACTGCCATGACTTCCATGGTCAGGCTACTTGTGGTTTCAGTGAAAGCACCAGAGTCCTCCTTCACAATTCTCCCTCCGGCCCGAGCTGTAAAGGCCCATGAGCTTCTCACATGTCGGACGACCGACCCATCTGTGTAGATGACCGCGTCACCGTCTAGCGAATTCTCGAAAATCAACGCTTGTACTTCAGCCTCAACAGCAGCCGGATTTTCTTGTCTGCATTTTCTATCTAGTTGGATGCAAACTGAAAAGGATGTGCAGAAATCTGTTGGCACTCGCACCCACTCCTCTCAAGGTTCTAAGTCCTCAAGTGAACACAAAAGCTGAAAGTCTACAAAGCAATTGTATTATCCACACTGCTATATGCTTGTGAAACCTGGACTGTTTATCAGGGACAAGGCTAGGAAATTAAACCACTTCCACACAGTCTGCCTTAGGAAGCTATTGAAGATTAAATGGCAAGACAAGATCCCAGATACTGAAGTCATAGAAAGAGCGTCCATGCCCAGTATCCACACTCTACTAATTAAGAATCAGATTCCCTGGGCTGGTCACTTAACTCGCATGCCAGATCACAGGCTCCCTAAACGGATTTTTTACGGCAAGCGGCGTTGTGGTAAACGCTCCCAAGACGGTCAGAGGAAACGCTTTAAAGACACTCTGAAAATCTCATTGAAAGCTTTTGGAATTCATCTTGACGCCCGGGAGACTGCTGTCAAAGACCGAAATTCGTGGCGTGCACCATTACGCAAGTCACTTGTGAAGCAAACAGGACAGTAAGAGCTGTGAAGAAAAGGCAGGACAGAAAAACCACTGCAGGAAATCCTCCTCCTGATTAATTGATTGATCTAGGAACCGACATCACAGCATTCGGGGCATTCCCATAGGCGCTCCGTCCCCATCCTCAGCGACCAGCGAAGAGTTCCAACACTAATAGTACCAGTAGCAATCTGATTATGTGTCCGTCTCGCCTTTCCTCTGAACGTCGGGCGTCGGCCAGATCCCCTCATCACTGCTCGCTGTCTCATTTTTGCCAGAACATGATGATCCGTTTGCTCCTCCGAGGTGTGCATGTGCTCTCACAAGGCCGCAATCACGTCTGCCTTGTCATGCATCAACACTCCACAAAGTTTTGCAGAGCCAGCCAATCTGTCCGCCTGTTCATTCCCCAGCACACCGGCATGCCCCGGAAAAAAAAGATCCAGGCGATACTTGCCACCCTTGACTTCCGAAGAGAAGCAAGCCACTCTGCACGAAGCATGCTTGTCCTCACCTTCCTCAGCATGCTTTCTGAGTCAGTTACAATCACGACGTGTGTGTGTGTCGTATTCTCCATCAACCCCACTGGATGAAGTGAATGGTCATCATCATTCTTGATGGACAAACACGACTTCATTAACAATCTTTGTGACAGCTTGTTGTTTCCAATATATGTTGTTGTTTTTTTGTGTGTGTGTGTTACAAGCCTAAGGTCTTTGCCATCAATTTGTAGATCTGCAAGCATCTCTATCATATTGACATGTCTTACTTTATCGAAAGCCTTTGTGTAGTCAATAAAGCAAAGATATAGATCTGTGTTTCTCCCCCGATGTGTCTCCACCTTGACGTGGTGGGGGAGCTTGCGTGTCCCATCGACCCCATTTGCTTGCTGATGGATGAAAAACTACATATCGGACAGCTTATGGGATAGGGACCAGACTAAGAGAGACACAACCTGCTGCTCTGCAGGTGAGACTGAGGATAGCAGTCTAAAATTTAAATCAGGCGCACGAAGGCAGAAGTTCTTGGTCCGGACAAAACACTAAAGGCTCCCTGTCGAGGGATGTGGCTGAACGCCTCTAAGCCACAAACCCTCGGACCTGAGAGCCGAACCGATAGCCACCTTTTGAAAAATAAAGGCGTGATACTGAGCAAGCTACATGCTCAGGTCTGATAGAAGTTCGAAGGCTCTCAGCTGGGGGATATGAGAGATTCCCGGATGAGAGGGCCAGGCCGTTTCTCGTTCACGTTGCACGAAGGTAAGGTGCTGAGCCGGCAGCACAAGTAGCCTACCTCGTGAGCGAGTACAAAAAGTCAAAAAAGTGCCCCAGTCGAAGAAATCGGCTGCGAAAACTGTATCTAACTCATAGAGAGTGTAGACAAAAGTGGAAGAACGTCCCAATGACGCAAAATGGAACGCACGGCGAGCGAACCTATTGCGTGGTCCGAAGTCAAAAGCAAAAGCTTACCGAGTGGATGTCGCTCGCAGTCTGACCGTCCCTGGTGTGTGCTAGAGCGATCAGTGGCAAACGAGTTGCCCAACACATGGAAGTGAGGAACTAAAGCAGCCATGAGCAAGACGTGGCAACTCCTCGGGTGAGCCCAGTCACAGAGCAATATGTGCCGGTTCTGCAATTATGGAAGCCTCCTTGGATAGCGAGGGAATGCTCATGGTCTGCCCCTGCCTTCCCTTGAGGGCCGACCACGATGTCGTTCATCGTTTTATCTTGACCAGCTGAGATGTTAGCGACATCACAACAGTCCAACGTGCCTCGAAACCAGAGGAAGGCTAACCTCATTAAAAAATGCCCGCTGAAGTCGGAAGTGTCGTCCTACGGGTGGCAAACTAAAAATTGACACTACGCAATTACGTCCGAGTGAAATGTCTCGTCCGAATGTCTCTCGTGCTAGGAACAGCTCTGACTACCTAGTTTCCGAATGCCGCTCTTGTTCGGAACAGCTCTGACTGGGTAGTTTTCCGAATGTCTGTTGAGCCTGGAAAAGCTCTGATGGGCGCAACGACAAGCACATGTCCGAAAACTCGCTGAGTGGATGCCGTCTACAAACCTGTCTGGTTTGTGCAGGAATGACCCGGGGAAACGAAGTGCCCAATATATTGAAGTGAGGATTTAAAGCAGCCATGAGCAGGACGTGACGATCTCCCTCGGTGAGCCCAGATCCAGGGCGTTATGTGTCGGCCCTGCAACTATGGAAGCAACTTTGGATGGCGGAAAAGCTATGGACTATCCCTGCCTTCCTTTGAGGGATGACCGTTGTCTTCGACCGTTCTAACTTGGCCAGCATGGATGTAGACGGCACCACAAAAGTGAGAGTCTCCCAGGAATGCTACCTGGTCAAAAAAGCACGCTAAAGTCGATGTGTTGGCCTACGGGTTTCGGCCCAAGGGCGCATAACAGACACACCGCAATCACATCTGAAAAAACACTCCGGATGAACGAAAAGAAGAAGAAGAAGATCTGTGTTTACTTCTACAGAACGTTCAATTACTGTTCTAAGTATATACAAAGCATTTACTGTACCCTTGCCTTATACAAACCCACATTGTTCTTCTCCTATTTCAGGTTGTATTTTCTAGCTCTTTGCATGATAACTCTCAGCAAAACCTTCGTGATGTGGCTCATCATACCAATTGCTCGATGTTGATCACATTCCACGCTCCTGGTTTCTTCGGGATTGCAATAAATATAGAATTACATAATTCAATAGGTATATCTCCAGTAGCATATATTGTTCTCAGCCGTCCGGTGACCTGGTCTATTCCATATTCTTCTTAGGCCTTGATTATTTCTGTTGTGATGTTATCTAGACCCGGGGTCTTGCCAGGTGTTCATATAGTTAAGAGCATTGTGAACTTTCATCTTTAAAATTGATAGTCCTTCATTGAAAATGCACAGAGGAGCGGCTGGCCGAGTGGCTAGAACGCCGGACTCTCATTCGGGAGACCCGGGTTCGATCCCTGGGTAAGGTGTGGGATGATTTTCCTGTCGGGGACAAAAGGAAAATTCTAACCTGCACAGTTCGCGGCGACTGCACTAGCCAGGCGGCCTTAATTCCTCAGGCTCAGGACCCACCCCCCCCCCCCCCCGCCATACACCGCAAGGTACTATGTTGGCAGTAAATGACAGTGACAGTCCTTCATTGTTATGCTTCATCCGACATACAGGAATTCACGCTGGAGTTCACAGCCAGTGAACGCAAGCAAGCAAGCAAGCATCTGACAATGCATGCAAAATCTGATCTTTTACTTTTATGATTTTGCCATCTTTGGTTTTCGTGCAACCCGAATACATTATTGTGAATTATTTTAAGATGCTATATTTCGTCTTACGTGATTGCCCAGTGGGCTAAGACTCACTTCCGTATGCTGCCGCGGGGAAGGGTGCTTGTTCTAAACAAAGCTACTTTAATATGTTAATTTATACAGATTATCCTCGGTAAGGTGTTGAATTTTGTTCTGTCGAGGCCAACAGAAAACCCTAAAATGCACAATTCTCGGCAACAGCTCTGGCCAGACGGCATTTGTTCCTCGGGCTCAAGATCTCGTGAGATAAAACTAGTTCTAGAAACAATGTCCAGTCTTATACAGGGATCGATCCAGGTACCTTCCTAGCTTGAGACACAGACTGTGACCTCTCAGCCACGGCTGTCATCTCGAATCTATATAATGGGGCATGATAGTAGACATGACATCTCGAGTCTATATAAAGTGTACACGATATCTGGAATCTATATCAAGTAGACATGACATATCGAGTTTATATAAATTAGACGTGACATCTCTAATCTATATAAAGCGGACATGACATCTCGTATCTATATAAAGTGGACATGACATCTGAAATCTATATAAAGAAGACACGACATCTCGAATCTATATAAAGTTGACATGACATCTGGAATCTATATAAAGTGGCCATGACATCTGGAATCTATATAAAGTGGACATGACATCTGAAATCTATGTAACGTAGACATGACATCTGGAATCTATATAAAATGAAAATGACATCTGGAATCTATATAAAGTAGACATGACGTCTCGAATCTATGTAAAGTAGAAATGACATCTCGAATCTATGTTAAGTAGACATGACATCTCGAATCTATATAAAGTAGAAATGACATCTCGAATCTATGTAAAGTAGACATGACATCTCGAATCTATATAAACAGACATGACATGTCGAATCTATATAAAGTAGACATGACATCTCGAATCTATGTAAAGTGGACATGACATCTCGAATCTATATAAACAGACATGACATCTCGAATCTATGTAAAGTGGACATGACATCTCGAATCTATATAAAGTGAACATGACATCTCGAATCTATATAAACAGACATGACATCTCGAATCTATATAAAGTGGACATGACATCTCGAATCCATGTAAAGTAGACATGACATCTCGAATCTATGTAAAGTAGACATGACATCTCGAAGACATGACATCAGCGAAGGCTTAGAAACAGACACGCGTCAACAATACAGCAATATGAATTTGAAACAAATAGGTATGTAAAACTCCTGCGAGAAGAAACGTACTAAACAATAACATCAACAACGTTAACATACCTTACAAGGAGATCCATCGTATCGCGAAATACAGGTGAACATCCGAAATCAGAAGCACTCAATAAATATATAAAATGAATAATAAAATAAAATAAAATAAAATAAACTACACACAAACGTATGGATCCGATAATGTGACGGGAACAAACCAGGGTCTTTCCACCTGCAGCCTGTAGCTAGAACAGAATGTTCAAAGGGATATTTGGATCTGTCAGAGACTGACCACCACCTATAGATTCCCGAGCTGCCTTCCCGGTCAAAGGTTCGGTCCTCAATGGATCAAGCCGAAGACATTCTTCAGCAGGTGTGTTCACTTGAGGACTTAGAACCTGGCGAGGAGTGGGTACAAGTGCAAACAGAGTTCTGTACATCCTTTTCAGTGTGCATCCAACTAGACAGGAAATGCAGACAATGAAATCCAGCTGCTGTGAAGGCGGAAGTACAGGCTCTGATCTTCGAGAATTCGTTAGACGATGATGCTGTCCTTTATACGGATGGGTCGACTTCACGACTACTTTCTATAGATTCCAGACTACACGACTACTTTCTATAGATTCCAGACTACACGACTACTTTCTATAGATTCCAGACTGTGTGACTAATTTTTATAGATTCCAGATTGCGCGACTACTTTCTACCGATTCCAGACTGCACGACTAATTTCTATAGATTCCAGACTTCACAACTACTTTCTATAGATTCCAAACATCACAACTACTTTCTATAGATTTCAAACTTCACAACTACTTTCTATAGATTCCAAACTTCACGACTACTTTCTATATATTCCAGACTGCACGAATACTTTCTATAGATTCCAAACTTCAAGACTCCTTTCTATAGATTCCAGATTGCACGAATACTCTATATAGATTTCAGACTGCACAACTACTTTCTACAGATTCCAGACTGCACGACTACTTTCTATAGATTTCAGACTGCACGACTACTTTCTATAGATTCCAGACTGCACGACTACTTTCTATAGATTTCAGACTGCACGAATACTTTCTATAGATTTCAGACTGCACGAATACTTTCTATAGATTTCAGACTGCACGACTACTTTCTATAGATTCCAGACTGCACGAATACTTTCTATAGATTTCAGACTGCACGACTACTTTCTATAGATTTCATCTGCACGACTACTTTCTACAGATTTCAGACTGCACGAATACTTTCTATAGATTTCAGACTGCACGACTACTTTCTATAGATTTCAGACTGCACAACTACTTTCTATAGATTCCAGACTCCACGAATACTTTCTATAGATTTCAGACTGCACGACTACTTTCTATAGATTTCAGACTGCACGACTACTTTCTACAGATTCCAGACTGCACGACTACTTTCTATAGATTTCAGACTGCACGACTACTTTCTATAGATTTCAGACTGCACGACTACTTTCTATAGATTTCAGACTGCACGACTACTTTCTATAGATTTCAGACTGCACGACTACTTTCTATAGATTTCAGACTGCACGACTACTTTCTATAGATTCCAGACTGCACGACTACTTTCTATAGATTTCAGACTGCACGACTACTTTCTATAGATTCCAGACTGCACGAATACTTTCTATAGATTTCAGACTGCACGACTACTTTCTATAGATTTCAGACTGCACGACTACTTTCTACAGATTCCAGACTGCACGACTACTTTCTATAGATTTCAGACTGCACGACTACTTTCTATAGATTTCAGACTGCACGACTACTTTCTATAGATTTCAGACTGCACGACTACTTTCTATAGATTTCAGACTGCACGACTACTTTCTATAGATTTCAGACTTCACAACTACTTTCTATAGATTCCAAACATCACAACTACTTTCTATAGATTTCAAACTTCACAACTACTTTCTATAGATTCCAAACTTCACGACTACTTTCTATATATTCCAGACTGCACGAATACTTTCTATAGATTCCAAACTTCAAGACTCCTTTCTATAGATTCCAGATTGCACGAATACTCTATATAGATTTCAGACTGCACAACTACTTTCTACCGATTCCAGACTGCACGACTACTTTCTATAGATTTCAGACTGCACGACTACTTTCTATAGATTCCAGACTGCACGAATACTTTCTATAGATTCCAGACTGCACGAATACTTTCTATAGAT
Organism: Cepaea hortensis; assembly: GCA_963921405.1. NCBI lineage: Eukaryota > Metazoa > Mollusca > Gastropoda > Stylommatophora > Helicidae > Cepaea > Cepaea hortensis. The sequence continues at coordinate 9,375,777 of OY992878.1, forward strand.
TTCAGACTGCACGACTACTTTCTATAGATTTCAGACTGCACGACTACTTTCTACAGATTCCAGACTGCACGACTACTTTCTATAGATTTCAGACTGCACGACTACTTTCTATAGATTCCAGACTGCACGACTACTTTCTATAGATTTCAGACTGCACGAATACTTTCTATAGATTTCAGACTGCACGAATACTTTCTATAGATTTCAGACTGCACGACTACTTTCTATAGATTCCAGACTGCACGAATACTTTCTATAGATTTCAGACTGCACGACTACTTTCTATAGATTTCATCTGCACGACTACTTTCTACAGATTTCAGACTGCACGAATACTTTCTATAGATTTCAGACTGCACGACTACTTTCTATAGATTTCAGACTGCACAACTACTTTCTATAGATTCCAGACTGCACGAATACTTTCTATAGATTTCAGACTGCACGACTACTTTCTATAGATTTCAGACTGCACGACTACTTTCTACAGATTCCAGACTGCACGACTACTTTCTATAGATTTCAGACTGCACGACTACTTTCTATAGATTTCAGACTGCACGACTACTTTCTATAGATTTCAGACTGCACGACTACTTTCTATAGATTTCAGACTGCACGACTACTTTCTATAGATTTCAGACTGCACGACTACTTTCTATAGATTCCAGACTGCACGACTACTTTCTATAGATTTCAGACTGCACGACTACTTTCTATAGATTCCAGACTGCACGAATACTTTCTATAGATTTCAGACTGCACGACTACTTTCTATAGATTTCAGACTGCACGACTACTTTCTACAGATTCCAGACTGCACGACTACTTTCTATAGATTTCAGACTGCACGACTACTTTCTATAGATTTCAGACTGCACGACTACTTTCTATAGATTTCAGACTGCACGACTACTTTCTATAGATTTCAGACTGCACGACTACTTTCTATAGATTTCAGACTTCACAACTACTTTCTATAGATTCCAAACATCACAACTACTTTCTATAGATTTCAAACTTCACAACTACTTTCTATAGATTCCAAACTTCACGACTACTTTCTATATATTCCAGACTGCACGAATACTTTCTATAGATTCCAAACTTCAAGACTCCTTTCTATAGATTCCAGATTGCACGAATACTCTATATAGATTTCAGACTGCACAACTACTTTCTACCGATTCCAGACTGCACGACTACTTTCTATAGATTTCAGACTGCACGACTACTTTCTATAGATTCCAGACTGCACGAATACTTTCTATAGATTTCAGACTGCACGACTACTTTCTATAGATTTCAGACTGCACGACTACTTTCTACAGATTCCAGACTGCACGACTACTTTCTATAGATTTCAGATTGCACGACTACTTTCTATAGATTTCAGACTGCACGACTACTTTCTATAGATTTCAGACTGCACGACTACTTTCTATAGATTTCAGACTGCACGACTACTTTCTATAGATTTCAGACTGCACGACTACTTTCTATAGATTCCAGACTGCACGAATACTTTCTATATATTTCAGACTGCACGACTACTTTCTATAGATTTCATCTGCACGACTACTTTCTACAGATTTCAGACTGCACGAATACTTTCTATAGATTTCAGACTGCACGACTACTTTCTATAGATTTCAGACTGCACGACTACTTTCTATAGATTTCAGACTGCATGACTACTTTCTATAGATTTCAGACTGCACGACTACTTTCTATAGATTCCAGACTGCACGACTACTTTCTATAGATTCCAGACTGCACGACTACTTTCTATACATTTCAGACTGCACGACTACTTTCTATAGATTTCAGACTGCACGACTACTTTCTATAGATTTCAGACTGCACGACTATTTTCTATAGATTTCAGACTGCACGACTACTTTCTATAGATTTCAGACTGCACGACTACTTTCTATAGATTTCAGACTGCACGACTACTTTCTATAGATTTCAGACTGCTTTCTATAGATTTCAGACTGCACGACTACTTTCTATAGATTTCAGACTGCACGACTACTTTCTATAGATTTCAGACTGCTTTCTATAGATTCCAGACTGCACGACTACTTTCTATAGATTCCAGACTGCACGACTACTTTCTATACATTTCAGACTGCACGACTACTTTCTATAGATTTCAGACTGCACGACTACTTTCTATAGATTTCAGACTGCACGACTACTTTCTATAGATTTCAGACTGCACGACTACTTTCTATAGATTTCAGACTGCACGACTACTTTCTATAGATTTCAGACTGCACGACTACTTTCTATAGATTTCAGACTGCATGACTACTTTCTATAGCTTTCAGACTGCATGACTACTTTCTATAGATTTCAGACTGCTTTCTATAGATTTCAGACTGCACGACTACTTTCTATAGATTTCAGACTGCTTTCTATAGATTTCAGACTGCACGAATACTTTCTATAGATTTCAGACTGCTTTCTATAGATTTCAGACTGCACGACTACTTTCTATAGATTTCTGACTGCACGACTACTTTCTATAGATTTCAGACTGCACGAATACTTTCTAGGAACACTAATAACCACATGCTAAACAAACACGGGCCTATTGAAATAATGTGTGTCTCTTGGTTTTCAACGCCGTCAAATTGGAAAGTTTAATAGTAATGGTCCCTGTTTGATCGATGGATCAATGGAGAGAGAGAGAGAGAGAGAGAGAGAGAGAGAGAGAGAGAGAGAGAGAGAGGGGGGGGGCAGACAGACAGAGAGACAGAGAGAGACTGACACAGAGAGATAGTTACAGAGACAGACTGACAGAGACACATATAAAAAGACTAACAGAGAGATACAGACATAAATTCAGACATAGACAGTCAGACCGACTGAGAAGGAATGAAGAAAGAAAAGCGTGTGGTGAGTCATCTGAAGATACACGACTTTGAAAAAAAGTGAAAAATCGGAGACTTAAGTTTGAGCCTTGATTACGGCATAGGGTAGAGCCCAGTGCGCCCCCTCCAAGAACTGCCCCACTCTCCGGGGAAGAATAAATAAAAAAGATCTTGTTTACTGCTTGTCCCTGATACATAAATAAAACCACAGAAAATAGAAATGAAGTTGGCACCGGACAAGACTAGAATTTTCAAGTCACGGAGTAGGACCAGCCCGTGGGCGGTGATTTAATGAGTTCAGACAAAAAGACGACACTATTTCTGGTGACTGGGCGTAGGTGTGTGTGCTGTTGACGACCAGGCAAAGAGAAGTACCAGCTGGTAGTGGCAGTGTCCGGCTGTGGGGGGAGTTGTGATATTTGTAGGTGGAAATAAGCTGGGATGTAAGATGTGATATTTGTAGGTGGAAATAAGCTGAGACGGGAGTTGTGATATTTGTAGGTGGAAATAAGCTGAGACGGGAGATGTGATTTTTGTAGGCGTAAATAAGCTGGGATGTCACTGTCAACTGTCATTTACTGCCAATATTGTACCTTGCGGTGTATGGCAGAGTGGTCTTTGAGTCTGAGGGATAAAGGCCACCTGGCTAGTGCAGTCTCCGCGAATTGTGCAGTTTAGGATTTTCTTTTTGCCTAAGCTGGGATGTGAGATGTGATATTTGTAGGTGGAAATAAGTTGATATGTGAGATGTGATACTTGTATTTGGAAATAAGCTGGGACAAGAGATGTGCTATTTCTAGATTGAAGAATTTGGGAAGATATATGTGACATTTGTATGTTTGGGGAGACTGGTGCAGGTGATGTGACGCCTGTTGGTGGAGAGGGTTGAAGGCGGGAGATGTGATAATTTAATGTGCCATCAGTACAGTGTACTTCTAACCCTCGTTTGTCACCAGTACAGTGCACTTCTAAAACTCGTTTGCCACCAGTACAATGTACTTCTAACCCTCGTTTGCCACCAGTAAAGTGTACTTCTAACCCTCGTTTGCCACCAGTACATTGTACTTCTAAAACTCGTTTGCCGCCAGTACAATGTACTTCTAACCCTCGTTTGCCACCAGTACAGTGTACTTCTAACCCTCGTTTGCAACCAGTAGAATGTACTTCTAAAACTCGTTTGCCACCAGTACAATGTACTTCTAACCCTCGTTTGCCACCAGTACAGTGTACTTCTAACCCTCGTTTGCCACCAGTACAATGTACTTCTAACCCTCGTTTGCCACCAGTACAGTGTACTTCTAAAACTCGTTTGCCACCAGTACAATGTACTTCTAACCCTCGTTTGTCACCAGTACAGTGTACTTCTAAAACTCGTTTGCCACCAGTACAATGTACTTCTAACCCTCGTTTGCCACCAGTATAATGTACTTCTAGCCCTCGTTTGCCACCAGTATAATGTACTTCTTAAACTCGTTTGTCACCAGTACAGTGTACTTCTAACCCTCGTTTGCCACTAGTACAATGTACTTCTAACCCTCGTTCGCTACCTGTACAATGTACTTGTAACCCTCGTTTGTCAGGAGCTGTCGCCATGTGGAGGCGGAAGGTTTGAATCGCAATAATGGAAGCCAAGAATAGTAATACAGCAACCTACCAAGCGTGTCGTAATATACGACTAGGGAGGGTTGGCTATGTCATCCTATTTTTAAAAAAAATTATAGCTACAAAATCCACTCCATCATAAACACGCCAACAAAGCACTCGGCGTGAGGTGGTTGAGAGCCTATGCTCAACTGGGAAATGAAAGGCAGCACAAGTCTGGGTTTGAGTCCCCGGTTGTTTATACATTGCAATTGTTACATTATCTAGTGGGTATTCTAATCTCTACTTCTTTCCTTTACTTCAATGACAGCAGATCAATACGTGTAACTTTGTTCCTTATACCATGACATCAGAGAGGTGTCTTAGTCGGCACTGTTTTGATTGTTTATTGTTACTTTTCAATGCCAAGTTTCTTTACTAAATTGACAACCCACGTTCTCAACCTATCATTTACAACCTGCGGTATTTTAAGTCTAATTATAAGCGGGGCGTTTTCGACAGAGATTACATAATAGCGTACTGGTAGCCAGGCAACAAATCATTATGTCAAAATTGGTGAAAATAACGTTTCTAGAAATACATTGGTGATGCGAGACGCACGACCGGATCGATAATCGTGCTTCACATGTCGACATCTGAGAAGTTATTTTATTGACAATAAATGAACCGTGTCTCGATAGGCGGATATCTGTATATCTGTGTATCTATGTATCTATGTATCTATCTATGTATCTATGTATCTATGTATCTATCTATCTATCTATCTATCTATCTATCTATACATCTATCCGTCCGTCCGTCCATCCGTCCGTCCGTCCACCCACCCATCCGCCCACCCGTCCGTCCGCCCGCTCGCCCACCCGTCCGTCTGTCTGTCTATCTCCGTGCGTCTGTCTCTCTGTCTTCGTCCGTCCGTCTATGTGTAACTTGACATATGCGTGGCCTAACAAAACGTGATTGCGCATCTTGACATACACATAACTGTGTATCTTGACATACGCAGGCTGTCTATCTTGACATACGCATAGATGTGTATCTTGACATACGCGCGACTGTGTATCTTGACATACACGTGGTCTAACGAAACATGATCGTGTATCTTGCCATACCATATCCTCACAAAATGTGATCGTGTATCTTTACTTTCGCACGTCCTCGCACAAGGTGAATGCTCGTCGCAAAGAATCGAACCGTCTGCCATCAACGTATCCGTCTTTCGCGTGCTCTACACCACCAGCTAAGTGGCAGCGTACTTTGTGACGTCATCAGGAACTGGGTGGGGCAAGGTTGCCACGGCCACCAGATGGGAGGCGATTGCGCCGACTGACACAATGCCCCACACTGTTTTCTGGCGTGGCGGATCTGCCTTTACCTGGTTTGTGTGGGAGAGTGGGTCAGAGTGTTGCGTGCGCGTGTGTGAGTGTGTGTGTGTGTGTGTGTGTGTGTGTGTGTGTGTGTGTGTGTGACTAACTGGGCGGTGCTGTAGGATAAAACACTTTGGTAAATATTTGCGGAATTAAAACCTATAATATTGTAATGAGTAACATAGTAAAATAGCTTATAACTTGTTTTAGCTGTTAATCGTCTTGAAGGACGTGTTGTGGATTCAGGGAAATAATACTTTTATCACCAAGCCTTCATCAGCTAATTAAACAATTAAACAAAAATAACATAATGTTATCCGGACATTAATAGCGACTCTCTGGAAGTTTCGGTTGAATACCGCCGTCTTCATTTTCTTCTTCCCCTTCCTCCACCTCGCGTTACTACTACTACTACTACTACTACTACTACTACTACTACTACTACTACTACTACTACTACTACTACTACTACTACTACTACTACTACAACTACTACTACTACTACTACTACTACTACTACTACACTACTACTATTGAAGGGAAGGGACCAAGGGGAAGACCAAGAAGTAAATACATGGATGGCTTTGCCACGTGGCATGGTCGAGACAGGAACACAGAGCTGATCCACGACTCTGGTGATCGAGTGACATGCAGTACACGACCGCCTCTTATCGGCATGGCACATGATGGATAGACTACTACTGTTACTACTGCTATTATTATTATTACTACTAATTTTACTACGATTACGACTATTACTACCGGTATTACTACTACTACCACTGCTACTACAAAAATTACTACTACTACACCTAATACTACTGCGACTACTACTACCATTAATACTACCACTACTACTACTGTACGACTACATTACTACTACTAGTACCACCACAACTACTACTACTACTGAAACTAGTACAACGACTACTACTAGTACCCCACTACTACTACTATTACTACTATTATTATTACTACTACTACTACTACTACTATTACTACTACTACTACTACTACTACTACTACTACTACTACTACTACTACTACTACTACTATTATTATTATTACTACTACTGCTACTACTACTACTACTACAACAACTACTACTACTACTACTACTATTATTAGTACTACTACTACTACTACTATTACTACTACTACTACTACTATTACTACTACTACTATTACTACTACTACTACTACTACCATTACTACTACTATTACTACTACTACTATTACTACTACTACTATTATTAATACTACTACTACCATTACTACTACTACTACTACTACTACTACTACTACTACTACTACTACTACTACTACTACCACTGCTACTACTACTACTACAAAAACTGCTACTACTAAACCTAATACTACTGCGACTACTACTACCACTACTACTACTACTAGTACTACGACTACCATTACTACTACTACTAGTACCACTACAACAACTACTTCTACTGAAACTAGTACAACGGCTACTACTAGTACACCACTACTACTACTATTATTATTACTACTACTACTACTACCATTACTACTACTATTACTACTACTACTACTACTACTACTACTACTACTACTACTACTACTACTACTACTACTACCACTATTACTATTACTACTACTACTACTATTACTACTACTACTACTACTATTACTACTACTACTACTACTACTACTACTACTACTACTACTACTACTACTACTACTACTACTACTGCTGCTGCTGCTGCTGCTGCTGCTGCTGCTACATCTTCCAATACCTCCTTTGTTTCTCCCTTGGATTCGTTCCTGGTTATCAAAGATATGGCAGCCACGTTGATGGGTGACGCATCCAGTTTGAAAACCTCTGAACTTGGAGTGTTCCAGACCATAGATGCTACAGGTCACTCAGCCGGGCAAGACAGCCATGTGCCTCCATGGAAGACAACGGATGAAACATAACTTATCTGCAGGACAACAGCCAGGATAAACGACCTATACTCCCCAGGGTTTGGCCGTTTGTTTCCCGGTTCTAATTCTAGTTGCCTGCCTCGATCCCGGCAAAACGCTGTGAATCTACATACAAATAATCACTGTTTAATAATAACTCACTATACTGTGTAGTGATACCTAGCCGTCTGAAATAAGGCCGAAAGAACGGAGGTTCGTGCGCACGTTTCAAGACCCACGGTAGTTGTAACTCACACAAGGTAGGCTATAAAGCCCCAACCATGGCAATTGTTTAGCAAAAAAACTTAAAGCCTGTCATGGGTAGATTTGATCCGACATCTTTGATGGAATCTGTGCTGTCAATCATTTATGACACTGATGTTCCTCCATGCCATGCTGTCAATCATTTATGATACTGATGTTCCTCCATGCCATGCTGTCAATCATTTATGACACTGATGTTCCTCCATGCCATGCTGTCAATCATTTATACAACCGATGTTCCTCCATGCCATGCTGTCAATCATTTATAAAACTGATGTTCCTCCATGCCATGCTGTCAATCATTTATGACACTGATGTTCCTCCATGCCATGCTGTCAATCATTTATGACACTGATGTTCCTCCATGCCATGCTGTCAATCATTTATACAACCGATGTTCCTCCATGCCATGCTGTCAATCATTTATAAAACTGATGTTCCTCCTGCCATGCTGTCAAACTGTCCAGCACCGTCACACCTGGCCGCTTTCTTATTGTTGTATATAATATTTTAGTTTCATTAGCCTCTTCCAGGCAATCGTTGTTAGTTACTCTGGCAGCCCAAGGTATTCGTCACTTTCGTCTCGGGAACCACATCTCTGTTGCTTGCAAGTTCTTCCTAATTTACGCACTCACGTTCCGTGATTCACTGCCACACAGCAGAATATGTTCTATATCACATTGATGTACTCTGTTTCTTGCATTCAATGATTGTGCCGAACAGAATAAAATACTTCTAATTTTTCTGAAATGCAGCGTTTGCTTGACCTATTCTGCTTTTCATCTCTGTCAGGCATCTTCCATTTGATGTTGCGAATCGTCTAAAAGAAGTAAACATCCCATAATTGTATACTGAGACAGCGGTCTCTGGATTGCAGGCCTGCAGTGTTAGGTGTGATGTCATGTAGAAAGCAGCCAGCTTGCGAGAGCAGCGAAGAAAACCATCCCAATCAAAAACATCGCCACTAAAAACATCCCCACAAAAAAAAAAAAATCATATCAAAAATATCCCCACCAAAAACATCCCCACCAAAAAACATCACCACCAAAAACATCCCCAACAAAAACATCCCCACCAAAAACACAGACAGCCAGCACGCGTCAGCTTGGCTAATTAAAGGCATGTATGATTAATTGTTAAACCGGGCATGACGTCAGGCCCTGTTCTCTGACGTAGTTAGATATTCCAGGCTTGAACGTCAACGCAGATCCGTGATGTCAATTGTTAGACCTTCACATATTCTAGGTTATGGGAAAACGAGATGAAGTTGCTAGTTCTCTTCCTCGCCGATTTCCTATCAAGAGATCATCTTCATTATAAAGTGTTTAGTCCAGATCTGGGCATGTATGTGTTTATGTTGTAAGATCAACAACCTGTATATGTTTATGTTGTAAGATCAACAACCTGTATGTGTTTATGTTGTAAGATCAACAACCTGTATGTGTTTATGATGTAAGATCAACATTATGTATGTGTTTATGTTGTAAGATCAACAACCTGTATGTGTTTATGTTGTAAGATCAACAACCTGTATATGTTTATGTTGTAAGATCAACAACCTGTATGTGTTTATGTTGTAAGATCAACAACATGTATGTGTTTATATTGTAAGATCAACATTATGTATGTGTTTATATTGTAAGATCAACAACCTGCATGTGTTTATGTCGTAAGATCAACAACCTGTATGTGTTTATGTTGTTAGATCAACATTATGTATGTGTTTATGTTGTAAGATCAACATTATGTATGTGTTTATGTTGTAAGATCAACATTATGTATGTGTTTATGTTGTAAGATCAACATTATGTATGTGTTTATGTTGTAAGATCAACATTATGTATGTGTTTATGTTGTAAGGTCAACATTATGTATGAGTTTATGTTGTAAGATCAACATTATGTATGTGTTTATGTGGTAAGATCAACAACCTGTGTTTATGTTGTAAGATCAACAACATGTATGTGTTTATGTTGTAAGATCAACATTATGTATGTGTTTATGTTGTAAGATCAACATTATGTATGTGTTTATGTTGTAAGATCAACAACCTCTATGTGTTTATATTGTAAGATCAACAATCTGTATGTGTTTATGTTGTAAGATCAACAACATGTATGTGTTTATGTTGTAAGATCAACATTATGTAAGTGTTTATGTTGTAAGATCAACAACCTGTATGTGTTTATGTTGTATGATCAACATTATGTATGTGTTTATGTTGTAAGATCAACAACCTGTATGTGTTTGTATTGTAAGATCAACATTATGTATGTGTTTATGTTGTAAGATCAACATTATGTATGTGTTTATGTTGTAAGATTAACAACATGTATGTGTGTATGTTGTAAGATCAACAACATGTATGTGTTTATGTTGTAAGATCAACAACCTGTATGTGTTTATGTTGTAAGATCAACAACCTGTAAGTGTTTATGGTGTAAGATCAACAACCTGTATGTGCTATTGTTGTAAGATCAACAACTTGTATGTGTTTATGTTGTAAGATCAACATTATGTATGTGTTTATGTTGTAAGATCAACAACCTGTATGTGTTTATGTTGTAAGATCAACAACCTGTATGTGTTTGTATTGTAACATCAACATTATGTATGTGTTTATGTTGTAAGATCAACATTATGTATGTGTTTATGTTGTAAGCTCAACAACCTGTATGTGTTTATGTTGTAAGATCAACAACCTGTAAGTGTTTATGTTGTAAGATCAACAACCTGTAAGTGTTTATGTTGTAAGATCAACAACCTGTATGCGTTTATATTGTAAGATCAACATTATGTATGTGTTTATGTTGTAAGATCAACAACCTGTATGTGTTTATGTTGTAAGATCAACAACTTGTATGTGTTTATATTGTAAGATCAACATTATGTATGTGTTTATGTTGTAAGATCAACATCCTGTATGTGTTTATGTTGTAAGATCAACATTATGTAAGTGTTTATGTTGTAAGATCAACAACATGTATATGTTCAAGATTGCAATAGCAGCAACCTGTATATATGTTTATGTTGTAAGTTTATCAAAGTGCCTATTATAGCAATTCAGATATAGAGAAGATGCTGGACAGTTTGGCATCATGGCATGTTGGAACATCAGTATCAGTAATGATTGACGACACAAGCGATAGAAAGCTGTGGATTGACATGATCACCAACGCCACACGGCATGGACTATAATAAGAAGATTATTCATAGACATGATCACCAACGCCACACGACATGGACTATAAGAAGAAGATTATGCACAGACATGATCACCAACACCACACGACATGGAATATAAGAAGAAGATTATGAATAGACATGATTATCATGCAGTGTGGCACTGCATAGAATATAATAAGAAGAAGAACACATTCGGTTGCCGTTTGCTGGAGAATTCAAGTCCCTATACGTCATCTCTGTGACACTGACGGGGATTGAACGAGGCTAGTTATGTCAAAGAAGTCACCAGTAAAGTACCTCTGCACCCAGGATTGAAACAGAAAGAGTATGAATGAATGAATCTGATCGCTGTCTGAACCGTTCATTCACAATTCTGACACAGCAGTCGGACACACGTGCATTGTTTAGTTATTCATGTGTGAACTATGTCGGCGGGGAAATAGCAAGCGGTGTAATCAGACTAGGTTGACATGGTTCAGCGAGTACACGAGTAAGGAGCTTTACGAGTCTGGAAATACTTCACCCGGAATGAAAAAAAGGAACGGGAGCAATCATGTTTATGTTAGCCGTTGATTACATCAGAATAAAGGCAAAATACACCTTGTAGAAGCAGATTTTGTGTGTCGAGACCTTCGTCTTCTTCTCCTCTTTCTTGGGTAAGCATATTTCAACATTGCTTCGCGATGCAGCACAGGATAAGACCAGAATTCTGAAACGACCTGAGTGACACAGCACAAGGGTACAGTTTTTTAACGTCCTTTTTCCTTGACGATACTACATGGGATAAGAACAGAGGTTTAGTACGAGCTTCTGAACGAGCTTTGACCAGAAACTCATGTAACAGTGAGTTAAGTGCGTGCAGGATCACCTTCACTTCCCATAGACACCTTGGTGCTTCAGCCTCCGCCATAGACCAACACAAGGAGACTCTCATCAAGAGCTTCAGCTGCCACCCATAGACTCACACAAAGAGATTCTCATCAAGAGCTTCAGCTGCCACCCATAGACTCACACAAAGAGATTCTCACCAAGAGCTTCAGCCTCCGCCCATAGACCCACACAAGAAGATTCTGACCAAGAGCTTCAGCTGCCACCCATAGACTCACACAAAGAGATTCTCATCAAGAGCTTCAGCTGCCACCCATAGACTCACACAAAGAGATTCTCACCAAGAGCTTCAGCCTCCGCCCATAGACCCACACAAGGAGACTCTCACCAAGAGCTTCAGCCTCCGCCCATAGACACACACAAGAAGATTCTCACCAATAGTATCACAGTGTGAACATGGCCTGGCTGTGGATCGTTAGTGGCTGACATCAATATAGATGACAAACTTCGCGTTGTATTGTATAAAAGGTTTATTGGGTCAATCAATTACATTTTCATGCTGCCGAAGTAAATACAGACATGTTTGTTGTTCTTCTCATGGTCGAATCCCCAGTGACGTGTGTGCAACCCCTGGATACCTAAACCCATTCGTGCTCACACGTTTACTAACTTTATTTCCCCATTAGTTAATGAATGCGCAGCATTCATTAACTCTCTAACTACCAAGCTAAATCCCCCACTGTTATATACCTCCCCTTCTTCAAGAAGACTTTTTCTCTGGAAAAGTCTCAACCCCAACCCTTAAACACTTAACTCTACTGAAATATTTCTTCTTCTATACCACATCTGACCCACAATCCCTCAACATATATTTCATAATTCAAATCTCATCCTCCTATCTCATCTTAGCCAAACGCTAACCAGAGACATACTTTACACAATGTCAATAATACAAAACCCTACTATAAACTCTCTACAAAACTCTCTACAAAATTCTCCACAAAACTCTCTACAAAACTCTCTACAAAATTCTCTATAAACTTCTCCACAAAACTCTCTACAAAACTCTCTATAAGCGAACCGCTTTTAAAGTGTCCATCTAAATTATGATTGACAAAAATTGAAGATATTTTCCTTATCTTTTTCTCACTTACTCACATTCTCACTATTCCAGGATAGACAGAAAAAAGTTTAGTTTAGATTGGTTTGGTGCGCACCGAAGAAAGTTAGAAGGTAAGAAAATAGTAAGAAGTAATCACATTTCTCTTCCCATGCATTCTCAAAACTTTATAAAATAAAGTTCTCAAAATTTATCTTCATTGCCGTCAATAATAATTTTTGTTATCAAAAAGTTATGTTAATCCAAAACTACAACCTTTTGTATTATTCACCTCGTCAAGTTCAATCATTCCTTCAAAACCTCCAGAGTCCACTTATTTAAATGCCAAAATTCAACCTGGCATTCCCCCCCCCCCCATATTCTCCTTTTAAGCGCTGTTCAACCCAGCTCCTATTTCAACCCCCATTTATCCAGTATCGCCCGTCATTCCCCTCATCCATGGCTTTAAAACCATGTATTTACACTACGAACCGTCTAATGCAGTCCCTAATTCAATCCCCCAAACCATTTTTAACGGTTTAACTCTTTCCAACCCCCATGTAATTATCAATTGTTGCTGACAACCCCAGCCACTTTTAAATATACTCCTCCATTACTTTCTCTACTATATACTGAGTTACTTCGCTAATCACCACAACTTTCCCCTTAACTCAATCATGTTTCACCCTCAATTTCTATTTATAAACGTTATACACGTTAAGCAACTCAACTTCAATTCACAAAATTCGTAAAACGAAGCATGGCCTTTACTCTATGTTTCATATTTTCTGCAAGCTCCCAAAAACAACTCTTCATTTTTCCCCATAATTGAACGTCAAGCTAAAAATTATTTTAAACACACCCAGGGTAACTCAATAAAACCAAAGTTTTGTAAAAATAAACAGCTAAGGTAACTTATCATCACATTTTATAAAGAACAATTGAAGTCAAAACAATAGAGCAAACAATATCAACCCCCTCATTCTTTGACATCATTTTTATCCCCACACATTATTCAAAATAAACATATGTGATGAAATGAAAAATCATATATATACATACACCATAATATATTATGACTACTAATCAATCATTTTCCGTCTAAGAAAAACTCAACACTTCAAACTTAAAAATCAAAATGATAATAAAGCATATATCAATCACTCCTAACTTACTACAATATTATGTCTACTCATCACGACAACTCTCAACAACTCTTGATTAAGTTATTTGCTAACTTTCTTCATTTGAAATTCACAATTACCGTGTCCAACTTCTTCTTCTATCTGCAATCTGCAGAATATTCTACCAAGCTATTTATCATTTCTCCATTTTCTTAATAACTCCAAATTTTTTTTTATAAGTGTAATATCTGCATCAATGTCGTCATCTTCCCGAGGAGAATTATCTTCTTTCATATCACCATCCTCATCAGTTTCTGACTCTTCATCCATCTCTTGTTCCGCATCTGTATACCCATTACTAGCAACCGCTAATCTTTTCCTTTCTAAATCCAATCTAATCTTTCTACCTTGATGTCTTAATGACTTTTCAAATAGTGGCATATCTTCATCACTTGAGGAATTTTCTCTAAATTTCCTTTGCCTCTTAATTTCTCTTTCTTTCTGTCTATCTAACTTTCTTTTTACTGCCTGTCTAGTATTCATAAATGGAGCGTCTATTTTTTCTTTGATCGATTCTTCACTATTATAACCGTCATAAGCGTTGTTTTCCTCTGTCACGATTGTTTTTGGTATTGTTTCTTCTTGTTCACCAGTAGTAGATGCTGTTATTATTTGTTTTTGTACCAATTCCCTCCCATTATCTATAGGTATTGGATATTCCGTTTGTCTGATAATCTGTCCATCTGAAAATAATTCTTCTGAATAATAATAATTATTATTATTATCCTCTGCATCTTTTTCCTCATTATCCCGTCTTAAGTGCTCTACACGTGAACGTGCAACATGCCCTGTAATTTGATTTTTTATAGTATATGATACTGGACCCTTTTTTTCTAAAATATAATATCCCGGGACCCAATGAGCATCAAACTTAGAGTTTTTCCTATGTTTTTTGTAATAAACTCTATCACCTATGTTAAACTCTTGTAAGTGTGCATTTTTATTTGTGTATTTCTTCTGTCTTTCTCGAGCCTTAATTATATTATTTCTTAAACGTATATGTGCTTTGTGCATTTCTTGCAACCTTATTTCCTGAAAATCCTCCCCCATATATTTTCTCCTAGACTTTAATAAATTGTCAATCGGTAATATTGGTTCTCTTCCATGTACTAGGTAAAATGGTGAGAAACCTGTTCCTTCATTTTGGTGTGTACGGATCGCCCCCCAATGCTATTCCCAAATAAAGATCCCAATCCATATCGTGTTCTTCTACATTTTTCGCCAGTATATTGTACAATGTTCTATGTTGTCTCTCATTTTTGGCATTCGAAGATGGTCTGTAGTATGAAGTTTTAATGTGCTTTATATTCAAATCTTTTAACAATTTTTCAAACTTTCTATTTACAAATTCTTTCCCATTGTCTGTAAGTATTGTCTGTGGACACCCAAACCTTGGTATAAATTCTTGTAAAAACATATTTATAACAGAATCAGAACTCTTGTCTGGAATTGGATAAACTTCTGGCCAGAGACTATATGAATCTACGATATGTAGTAGATATACATTTCCCGATAATGTTTTTGGATGAGGACCTGAAATATCCAAACTCACTTTCTGCATTGGAAATTGAGGAATATCTGTATCTTGTAAGGGACATTTAATTATCTTCATGTTTCTTAACCTACACTTTTCACATGCATCAACATATTCATATACGCTTTTAAATAAATTCGGCCAGTAATATTTACTGCTAATAGCCTTAACTAACTTATCTCGTCCAAAATGACCATTATTATCATGATATGCCTTTAAAACTTCCCGTTCTAAATGTTTCGGAATATATTTTCTTAATCCCTCACCTTTTTCACCGACATAATATAATTGATTGTCTTCTTGCAGCTCTACGAATTTTCTTTTAAAACTGTTTTCCCCTGTTTCTTTCAATTTTTGTTTAATCTGTATTATTTTTGGATCTAATTCCTGTTCATTTTTCATATCAAAATGCATCAACTGTGTATCTTCCTCTATCGATTCAGAATCTTGTTCTGTCTGTGAGCTTTTATAATTTATTTTAGCAGAATCTAATATATTTACTTGCCAATTCCTGTCGTCAATTTCTGGTTCTCCCTCATCTTGAGTAGTGGTTTCAGATATTGTTGTATGTGGAATTCTAGACATGTATTATGTATTCTAGCATGTATTATGTTTTCCTGAAATATACTCTACTTTAGCATTGTATCCCTGTAAATTTAGTGCCCATGTTTGTATTTTCCTATTTTGTATTGGTGCTTCTAATATAGACTTTAATGGCATGTGATCAGTTTTAATAATGAAATTGGCGTTATGTAGGTAGTAATTTAGTTTTTGGAGAGCATAGTGTATAGCGTAGGCCTCCTTCTCAATAGTCGCCCATTTCCTCTGAGATTGTGACAAGAAATATATTGGTCTTTCATTTTTAACTCCTGGTATTCCTGAGTCTTCTCCTTCATACGGTTGTGTTAAACATGCTCCTATGGCATTATCTGAAGCATCTGTATACAAAACTAATTGTTTATTTAAATCTGGATGTGCTAATAGTGGAACTGTTGTTAAGCTATTTTTTTAAAAATCGAACGCCTTCTGACAATCTTCAGTCCACTTAAACCTTGCATATTTACAGGTCAATTTTATAATAGGTTCTGCTATCTGTGCAAAATTTGGAACGAAACGTCTATAATACCCGGTCATAACTATAAAAGCTCGAACTTCTCTCACGTTGGTCGGAGAAGATAAATCTCTAATCACTTTAATTTTATTTTGATCAGGCTTAATTCCCTCTTTATTAATAATGTACCCTAAATATTTGGTTTCTGTTTTTAAGAATTCACACTTACTCAATTTCAACTTAACATCGTGTATTCTTAGCCTATTAAATACCAATTTTACCTGTTTTAGATGATCTTGTACGTCTCCTGATGTATATATTAAAATATCATCTATATATGCCAACGCAAACTTTTGAAACCCACGTAATACTTCATTCATTAATAACATATAGTGAGATGGAGCTGTACGAACTCCGAATGGCATTCGTAAAAATTCGTAAGAACCCATATGAGTACAGAAAGCACTTTTCTTTTGAGCATCCTCCGACATCGGGATACACCAGAATCCTGATCTTGCGTCTAGTGTAGTGAAGAATGTAGAGCCATTAAGTAAACCCAAAATATCATCAATTACTGGCAATGGGTACGCTACATTCTTAGTGATTTTGTTTAACGCCCGATAATCACAACAGAATCGATGTGTACCATCGACCTTGGTCACAATTACAATCGGAGATGACCACTCAGACTTCGATCTTGTTATTATTCCCGCTTTTAACATATCTTCAATTGCGTTCTCCACAATCTCTCTGTTTCTTAAAGGAGTTCTATATGGTTTTAAACTAATTGGTGGATGATTTCCAGTGTCTATTTCCATTGTAACTGTACTAGTTTTTCCCAATTCTAAATCATTAATTGCAAAAACGTCTTGATTTTCTGTCACCAATTGTTTTAATATTTCTTTATTCTCCGGTGGGGCTTTTAACTGTGATAACAATTCTTGTTCTCTTGTCCTTTTGTCAACTGTATCTATTTGAGATGGATATTTTTTGAATGTATGGATCAATTCATCATTCCGTCTTTTCCAGCTTCTTTTATACTTATTTCTGACATTATTTCTGACCATGGGAGTTTCTGAATAATCATTTCCCAACATGTTTTCTTTTTCTATAGTTAACATGTTATCATTATTATAC
This sequence comes from Cepaea hortensis, assembly GCA_963921405.1. NCBI lineage: Eukaryota > Metazoa > Mollusca > Gastropoda > Stylommatophora > Helicidae > Cepaea > Cepaea hortensis. Next base: position 9,393,849 of record OY992878.1, read on the forward strand.
GCTACTTTAGCGATTACACAGCCTCTATATAATTTAATATTTTTTCCTGTATTGTTTAGGAGCATCACTGGAAAGCTGAGGTGTTTATCTAATATTATTAACCCATCGGTGACTTCCAAGCCAGGTTCATCTATTATTTATCTCTCTAATTCCGTTATTTTAACTGTTTGTCCAACCGAAAAGTACGGATTTTTTTCATTTTTGCCTGTATTAAATTAACCGTTTGTGGTTTCAAATTCATGGTCGTTTTGACTCTAACTAGTGTCGACACATGCATATCCTCTTCTAAATCTACGTAAACATCTTGGAATTTTAATTTATGTAAATCAAAAAAAAGTCTCACCCCATTTTTCAATAAAAAAATCTCTACCCAATATCATATTTCTATTTAAATCCTTGACCACATGGAACATATGCCTAACATTTATCCCTCCTAATTTAAAATTTATCATCGTTTGGCCAAGCACTTCTAATTTTTGTCCAGTTACCGAATGAAGATTCTCCTGAATTCTAAATATTTAAAAAAAAATTTAATATTCGATATAAAAATGTTTCTTTAATCACACTAACTTGCGCTCCCGAGTCAACTAATGTTCTAATTTTATATTTCCCTATTTCTATTATACATGAACTAGGATCAATCATATTTAGTGACAACTGGTTTATCTCCCCAAGTTGAGGCCACTTCTTATGTTTTTTTAAATTTCTAAATGTCCTATTATACTCATCATTTTGGGTTTTTAATATATTTATTCATCTTTTGGACCTTACTATCTTCCCCCCTACTGCCGATCCTGTTCAGTAAGCGGGATGCCAATTTCCCTGATCTCCTGACCTTATACAATTTCTCTGCACTTCTCCATAATTCCCATTTGATGATCTACCATTTACAGTTCTATTCTGTGTCCTAGTCTGAGCACATCTATTATTTTGTGTATTCGACTGGACACGTCTGTTACCACAGAAGCGAAAAATGTGTCCCCGTTGGTGGCACCCCCAACAAACCACATTTGTGTTATTTGTGTTACCTACCATGTCTCTTACAGTATTTCTCACTTGTCTTTCTCTACCTTGATTATATAGTTACTGTTTCTTTGTAACATCTGTATTTCTCCCCTTCTTCCTCTCCATCCATATCTATACTGTCCTATTTCCATAGGTTCTTCAATTCTATCCTCTGAACTACTACCTAACTCTCGTCCTACCCTCAATCTAAACCTTCTTCTCAAGCTTTCCTCTTGTATAGCTATATCTACAGCTTGTGACAACCTTGCAGGATTCTCTCTCATTAATTTAAATTTCAGTCCATCTGACCTTATCCCATCAACAAAAATCCCCACCAACATCCGTTCCACTTCCTCAGCTCGGACATTCTGACCCAAAAATGACTCTTCGGCTAAATTGATCAACCTATCACTGTATAGCTGTACACTTTCTGTAGTATTTTGTCTCGTCTGTCGCAACACTGAGAATGCGGGTTGAGGGTCAGTAATCTCTGCATATTTATGAGCTAGGTCGTCTTTGAATTGTTCCCAGGTTTCACCTCCTCCAGCTTCTAGTTTTCTTCTTATATGATCAGAAACCGGACTTGTACTAGTTCTATAAGCCAAATTCTTTTTATCCTCATCTGTAGCGTTCACTAGATAAGCATGTTTCTCAATGGATATAATCCATTTCTTAAATTGATTCGCCTGTCCATTAAACCTCTCGACATCACTGACTACACTTTGCTGTCTTAACACCGCGTCCAACTTTGATATTGCCCCACCAACTCCACTAAGTACTTGAGAAAAATCTTGGGCTTCCATTCTAAAAAATCTGTAATGGGAAGTACCAACCAATATAATATACTAATATTTTAAGACAATATTATCTTAAAGCAAGCAGCAAGAAATATTCTGTTCAATTGAGTATGTTGTTAATTAATCTGAAATTATTATTAATCAAAATTTATGATTATACTTGCTATAGATCCTCCATTACATATACTGCTCTGTTGTTTGTTCTGGGTTTACCAACTGACGCTGCCTGTCCTATGTCTTTGGGTAGAAATGAAGTATGGTCCAATCGACAAAGTGATGGAAGATGATCCAATCGACAAAGTGACGGAAGATGTTCCAATCGACAAAATGACGGAAGATGTTCCAATCGACAAAGTGACGGAAGATGTTCCAATCGACAAAGTGACGGAAGATGTTCCAATCGACAAAGTGACGGAAGATGTTCCAATCGACAAAGTGACGGAAGATGTTCCAATCGACAAAGTGACGGAAGATGTTCCAATCGACAAAGTGACGGAATGTAATGCCCAATCGACAAACTTGAAGGAGTATGACGCCCAATCGACAAACTTAAAGGAGTGTAATGCCCAATCGACAAACCTGAAAGAGTATGACGCCCAATCGACAAACTTGAAGGAGTGTAATGCCCAATCGACAAACTTGAAAGAGTATGACGCCCAATCGACAAACTTGAAGGAGTGTAATGCCCAATCGACAAACTTGAAAGAGTATGACGCCCAATCGACAAACTTGAAAGTTGTCTTCTTCTCTCGCAGGAACAGAAAAAGAAGAGCCTCTGGATTCCTCACTTCAATCGAAGTCGGTGCCTTCTAGTCGTCTTCATGCCGCTGATTGTGCTCGTCTGGATTTGAAATTACAACGATCGAGACAATACTCAATTGATTGATTGATTGATTGATTTATTGATTGATTGAACCGGCTCACTATAAGCGTTGACCAACAACTCCGGACTTTATCTTCAGACTACCAAGGTCACCTTCAATGTACTTCAGACGATAACGGTTAACTCGACAGTTCCAGCAAGACTAGATTTCACGGCAGCATATCTGGAACATCCATACGTTTCGAAAAAAACGAGCAGGTCAACACAGGATTCAAGATTGACGATGGCTGCTCTGTTTCACCAGTCGGAACATTATGTGTTGTGTGGCGTTTCTAACAACCATCAACCCCATCACAAAGACTTGAAAATACGACATAAGTTGTTCCTCCAGAGTGCAGTATTTCAACACAACCTTCCATGACTTCTGTTGACTTCTATATTCCCATTTTGATTTATTTTATGAGGACCTCTGTGATCAGTGGTGGCCGTGACAGCACGATTCCGAAATCTTGGTATACTCGGCGCCAAATCAGGTCATATCACAGTGTGAACATGGCCTGGCTGTGGATCGTTAGTGGCTGACATCAATATAGATGACAAACTTCGCGTTGTATTGTATAAAAGGTTTATTGAGTCAATCAATTACATTTTCATGCTGCCGAAGTAAATACAGACATGTTTGTTGTTCTTCTCATGGCCGAATCCCCAGTGACGTGTGTGCAACCCCTGGATACCTAAACCCATTCGTGCTCACACGTTTACTAACTTTATTTCCCCATTAGTTAATGAATGCGCAGCATTCATTAACTCTCTAACTACCAAGCTAAATCCCCCACTGTTATAATAGCTTCAGCCTCCGTCCATAGACCAACACAAGGAGATTCTCACCAAGAGCTTCAGCCTCCGTCCATAGACACACACAAGGAGATTCTCACCAAGAGCTTCAGCCTTCGCCCATAGACCCACACAAGGAGATTCTCACCAATAGCTTCAGCCTCCGTCCATAGACCAACACAAGGAGACTCTCACCAATAGCTTCAGCCTCCGTCCATAGACCAACACAAGGAGATTCTTATCAAGAGCTTCAGCCGCCACCCATAGACCCACACAAGGAGATTCTCACCAAGAGCTTCAGCCTCCGCCCATAGACCCACACAAGGAGATTCCCATCAGGAGCTTCGTTGCACCAGAGAGAACTCAAGTGTATGTATAACGTGTTCAGATGCTATAAATAGTTTATGTGGGTAGGTATTCGTATGTGAAATGTATTCATGACAATTGTCTATTCAGACCACCTCGCTCAATGTTCTATGTCCCAGAGATTTTTAATGGCCATGTTTCGTGTCCAGTTCACAATAAGGAAACAGATGAGTAACCTGTATATTTATACGTCCTCTTAGAGTCTCTTGTGTAGTTGTATTGGTATGTGTGTGTGTGTGCTGTCTGTGTGCTCACGAAGGCGTTGGTCGGAAAGTCCACTTTGTGACTTGAGATCATGTTCTAGGAAAGCTAACCGCCTACTTCCCATATTTTGGTGACACATTCTAAAGACTTGTAAGAATCTTCTATTAAGGGTTAGTATACCATCGTTTTTTTTTTTTTTTTTATTTATTTGTGTATGTGTGTTTTTTGTTTGTTTGTTTGTTTGTTATTTATTTGATCGCATTCCAAATTGTTGTCTGCGCAAAATAGATGGACTAAAATGGTAAGAGAGAATTACCAACGTGGAGCTCGTGATGAGAGCCAGACAAATACCAATAAACCAAGAGGTGAAGAAACGACGCTGGCGCTGAGTGTGCCAAGCATTGAGACAAATTAAGAATAATATAACTGGAAAGGTCTTTGTCTGGAACCGACAGGGCAAAATAAATCGAGTAAGGTCTACACACGCGAGGGCTTGATGAGATATGTATTATCAGTAGAGTTGATCCAGAGCATCAGGAACCGAGATCTGTGGAGAGACGTAAACGCCCACGCCAGCTGGCAAGACAGAGGCGGATATTGTGGTGTAGTTGAGAGGCACGAACGCCCAGATCAGCTGGCAAGGCAGAGGCGGATATCGTAGTGTAGTTGAGAGAGGGCGCTCCGCTGATAATGTCATGGGCGTGGTCGGACGAGGGTTGGACCCCTGCGTTCGTCGTCCGCCAGCAGAGGACAAGACTGGCCACCTGCTCGTACGTGTATTCAGGCCTGCAACATGTGACGTCACTACCACATCACAGATCCATCCCTGCTTCCTACTTCGAGATATGTTTTAAATAACACAAACATACTGCATACCCCCAACGGCAGGGTCCGATATGGGACAGTCCATCCATCATGTGCCATGCCGGAAAGCCTGGGCGGTCATGACTCGCCATTTCACTCGATCCCCAGAGTCGTAGATCAGCTCAGTGTTCCTGTCTTGACCATGCCATGTGGCCAAGCCATCCAGGTATTTAATTCTTGGTCTTCCCCTTCGTCTGTTGCCTTCGATCTTGCCAGTTGTCACCAAGTTCTCGAATTAATTTCTTCTCATAACGTGTTCCAAAACATTTTGACTGTCTACGTCTAATTTCTCTAATCAATTTACGGTTTTCATTTGTTTCCTGTAGTACTTTATCATTTGTTTTTCTGTCTGTCCATGGAATTCTTTAATCTTTGCATTATCCCCAGAAACCACATGTCTACAGCCATCAGATGTTTTTCAGCTTGACTGCACATTGTCCACGCTTTACATTCATACAAAAGTACAGGTTCTATGTAGCACCTCAACACTCTTTTTCTCGTTACAATTGACATCTTTTTATTGGTCAGTATGTTTTTCATCGTGCTAAAGGCTACTTTCGCCATGGCGATTTCGTTCTTGGACTATTCTGCCACGAATGTGTACAATAAGTACATACAGAACACAGCTTACCTGATTCACTGTCAACGGACAGTACATAGCCATATTTGGACAGAAGGACGATATATCGCCATTCTAGGGTCGCTATGTTATTTGTTTCGTTCTGTAGTATCTTCCACAATTTCAATGCTCAGTGAACGGAAATTTACGCCGTAACACTTGTTCATCTATTGTCTACCATGTTTGGTCGAAACCTACAGGGTGTAGTTTTAATGACTGTGGGATTTTTGAAAATATTGCCGTTCCAAGTTTTGTATTTACCTTTCATATTGCATGAACCCCACTGAGGGTGAATACAAAACTTGGAACGGCAATATTTTCAAAAACCCCACAGTCATTAAAAATACACCCTATACTTTTTGTTTGGCACGGAATCAGTTAACAATGATTGCCTGGAAGGGGCTATTGAGACTAGAACATTATCTGCAGCTACAAGAAAGAAATAAACATCATTCTTTGATCATGTGATGAGAACAGAGGAATATCACCTGCAAAGTTGATCCACGGCACCAAGGATCGAGACCTGTTGACAGATATGAACACCTAAGTCAGTTGGCTGGGCACATGATAATGATGATCCCTTGCTCTTTGGAAGCTTCTGATCTAGCAAGAATGAAATAATCAATATAAATATATACAAGATACTGCACGGAAACGGGGGGGGGGGGGGGGGCAGAAGGGCGTGGAGTTTTCCAGTCAACAAACACACTAGCTGGGTTTCATGGAAGCTTCTGGGATGTGCTGGTGTGTCCGTGGGCGACTTCACACACTACACACGGTTATTCTAGCTCAGGCGACTCCACACACTACACACGGTTAGTCTAGCTCAGGCGACTCCACACACTACACACGGTTAGTCTAGCTCAGGCGATTCCACACACTACACACGGTTAGTCTAAGTTAGGACAGTCGGGCGCAAAATGTGCACTGTCCCTATCTACTATCTAGCGAAACCACAGCCAAGGGAACGGGCTTGGTAGAATCAGCGGGGAAAGAAGACCCTGTGTAGCTTGACTCTAGTCCGACTTTGTGAAGACACATGAAGGGTGTAGCATACGTGGGGGAGCAGGCGCAATTGAAATTCCACTACTTTTATCGTTTCTTTTCTTATTCAGTCAGTGGAGATTTGTCCCCAGCAGACGAACAATATCTCCGGCGGGCCTATTCTCGCTGGTCGCGAGATCCGCACAGTGGAAGGGTGGGAGATTTGCTCACAACAGACGAGCAATATCTCCGGAGAAATCTCCGGCGGGCCTATTCCCGGTGGTTGCGGGATCCGCATTGTGATTGAATCTTGGCCACATTCCAACTCACATACTTTGGTCTGTCAAGACTGCAAGGTGCCACTCAGATACCCTTGGGTAGGAGAGGAAATACTACATGAGACTGTAAGGGGACCGTTGTCTCCGTGGTAGAAAGAGAAATACTAGTTGAGACTCTAAAGTGACTCTAGAGATACAAATACTAGACCAGACTCTAAAGTGACTCTAGAGATACAAATACTAGACGGGATTTTAAAGTGACTCTAGCGATAGAGATACTAGACGAGATTATAAAGTGACTCTAGAGATACAAATACTAGACGGGATTGTAAAGTGACTCTAGAGATACAAATACTAGACGGGATTGTAAAGTGACTCTAGCGATAGAGATACTAGACGAGATTATAAAGTGACTCTAGAGATACAAATACTAGACGGGATTGTAAAGTGACTCTAGAGATACAAATACTAGACGGGATTGTAAAGTGACTCTAGCGATAGAGATACTAGACGAGATTATAAAGTGACTCTAGAGATACAAATACTAGACGGGATTGTAAAGTGACTCTAGAGATACAAATACTAGACGGGATTGTAAAGTGACTCTAGCGATAGAGATACTAGACGAGATTATAAAGTGACTCTAGAGATACAAATACTAGACGGGATTGTAAAGTGACTCTAGAGATACAAATACTAGACGGGATTGTAAAGTGACTCTAGCGATAGAAATACTACACGAGATTATAAAGTGACTAGAGATAGAAATACTAGACCAGACTGTAAAGTGACTCTAGAGATAGAAATACTAGACGAGATTGTAAAGTGACTCTAGAGATAGAAATACTAGACCAGACTGTAAAGTGACTCTAGAGATAGAAATACTAGACGAGATTATAAAGTGACTAGAGATAGAAATACTAGACGAGACTGTAAAGTGACACGAGATAGAAATACTAGACGAGATTGTAAAGTGACTCTAGAGATAGAAATACTAGACCAGACTGTAAAGTGACTCTAGAGATAGAAATACTAGACCAGACCGTAATATTGATCATGCGGACCATCATGACACGGTAAGTCCTTCGCTGACCGCCACTCTCATCAGAGCCGAATGGAAAGACGCTGGATCCTTCATAAGTTCCGCTACCTCATAAGTTTGCAGACACACTTCCTGTGTCCGAGAGGTTGCTGGTCGTCTCCTCGCCCCTCATTAAATCAGTGTGGCGTTTAAGTCAAGGACCCTTACACGCCTATGGTGCATTTGGAATGGGGTCTATATTCTAAAAGACCACTCACCTTATCGTGGGTGATGGCCAGGATCTCACAGGTCGTCGCCTTTACCCCCCCCCCCCTCCCCCCCCCCCCACCCAACACTTCCTGTCCATTTGAAGACTGGATCGACATGGGAATCAAGTCAATTACAATTCGAGTCCGTTCCTCTGGGGATCGAACTCCCGACCCCCGAGCTGAACACTACACCATCGAGTAAGCCTAACAGGAACCTGCTAGAATGTGTGATGTGTTAGGACCATTACATCTGGTAGGCCTGCGTGCTCGTGGGAATAAGTGGTCAGTCTTTCCCTCACGCAGCGAACGGCGAGAGTTAAACCGAACCTTCTTACTAGCAAACACTGAAAGACGACTGAATGAATGAGTGATTGCTAATGTCACATCTATAAAACATTGAAAGACGACTGAATTAATGAGTGATTGCTAAAGTCGCTTCTAGTAAACACTGAAAGACGACTGCATGAATGAGCGATTGCTAAAGTCGCATCTAACAGACAGTGAAAAACGACTGAATGAATGTGCGATTGCAACATTCACACCTCTAAACTGTGAGCGACGGATTAAGGAATGGGTGATTGCGACAGTCACACCTAGCAAAGGTAAAAGACCGCTGAATGTCAGTCACTCCTAAGAAATAGTCGAAGATAGTTGAATGATTGCAAAAGTCGCATGTAGCAAACAATCAAAGACAGCTGAATGATTGAGTCACTGTCATTTACTGCCAATATAGTACCTTGCGGTGTATGGCAGAGGGGTCTTTGAGCCTGAGGAATTAAAGCCGCCTGTGCAGTCGCCGCGAACTGTGCAGGTTAGGATTTTCTTTTTGCCCCTGAGAGAAAAAAAATCCCACACCTTACCGAGGGATCGAACCCGTGTCTCCCGAAGGAGAATCTGGCGTTCTAGCCACTCCGCCAGCCGCTTCTCGAATGATTGAGTGATTGCAAGAATCACATCTAGCAAAAGTCAACGACTGCTGACTTATTTATTGATTCCATCAGACACAACTACCAAACTCACATCTTGAATTTATTAAATGCAACTTCTACAACCAAGCCACACCATCTTGCTCAAAGGCCTTACAAGACGTTTCCCGCGCTTCCAGTCTACGTCCTAGAAACGACGTTTTCACAACAGAGAAGACATCTTTGATTCTATTCTGCCGGCGCCGGCACACACTGGGTGGACAAAATCTGCTTCACCGTTTTTAGCTCCAGCTACCAGCTCGATACCCAGCATGTCTATTTTTGGCTATCCTTGTGGAATATTTCTCTAAGATGGCTGTTTGTGAATCCGAATTTAGACACACGCAGCCCAGAATAGCTTCTCTTTGCCGCACGAACATTGCCTAAGGCCAGATGTACGCCCTTTCTCGGCAACCCGTGTGCTCATTCATTCTCTCACGCGCACAACTTGCGACACAAAATCCATTTTAACATAGTGTCCCGAAATAGCCACCAGAGCTGACAGGCGGCCATGTTTTTCTTGTTAGTTTTGTTTTTTAAAACGACGAATTGGTAAGAAAACTTTAAGAATATCTAACACTGGTGATCTTTCAGCAAAGCCACACGATTCATACGTTGGCGTGTATTGATACGCATTTTTAGCAAATAAGGAATAAAGAAATTGAAATCAGAGGACTGTCGCAGCACGAAATAAAATACACGCTATCGGATAGTGAAAATATTCTTAATGTCCTCGCTCGAATGCCTGCCGCTGAGGAACATTTGAGGACACCGAAATATCATGAGAAATAGATTCATGAGTATAGATCTTTAGGAAGGGCATAGAAGCAAGTGATATGTGGTTCCTGACACGAATGTTGCGAATACCTTTGGCTGCCAGAATGACTAAGAACGATTGCCTGAAAGAGTCTAATGAAACTAGAACACTATATGCAGCTATAAGAAAGAGACAAAGAGTATTGTTTGGCCGTGTGCTGATAAGAGAAGCATAGGAGAAATCGTGACAACTGGAAAAATCTGTGGGGAAAAGAAGCAGTAGCAGACCAAGAGAAATGACGTTGGATGAACTGAGAAGGTGGCATGGAAGGATATCATCAGCAATTTTGATCAAGAACACCAAGGTAATACCACCTCTAGTGCACTGGACTGATATTCGTGTGTGGATTAGCTTTCCCTATAACTAGTGTCCCTCGCCATCAGGTGAACCCACTCGAACGAACGAACGAACGAACGAGTGAACGAAAATCTTTATTTTCAAAGGGTTAAGAATTGGGCATGCAGGCCCGTCTGACATTCTGCCCTTCTTCTCTATTTCCTCTCATCCATTCTTTCATTCAACATCACTTATGAATCAATTCTTTGACAACAAAAGAAAAATAAGCATTAAAACGCATGAAACATAATCAATAGTACATGACTCGTTGGCTCCGAATTCTGAGGTACTTCTAATTTACGTCCCCAAGTCAAGGATGAGAAGTTAACATGTTAGTCCATGCGACCCGCTTGATGGTTGAAGCTGCTACCTCGGCATCAACACACCGGAAGTTTAAACGCGAGCGCTGTCATCCATTAGGCCATGCTAGCCACCAATATGCGCAGTAAAGTAGACCCTCTTGCCTATAAATTCTCTGTTATTTTATTATAAACAATGATTGTCTAGATCTGATATCGCTTGCCTATAAATTCTCTGTTATTATAAACAATGATTGTCTAGATCTGATACCTCTTGCCTATAAATTCTCTGTTATTATAAATAATGATTGTCTAGACAATCTTGCCTATAAATTCTCTGTTATTATAAATAATGATTGTCTAGATCTGATACCACTTGCCTATAAATTCTCTGTTATTTTATTATAAACAATGATTGTCTAGATCTGATATCGCTTGCCTATAAATTCTCTGTTATTATAAACAATGATTGTCTAGATCTGATACATCGGGCCTATAAATTCTCTATTATTATAAACAATGATTGTCTAGATCTGATACCTCGCGCCTATAAATTCTCTGTTATTATAAACAATGATTGTCTAGATCTGATACCTCTTGCCTATAAATTCTCTAATATTTTATTATAAAATATGATTGTCTAGATTTCATACCTATTGCTAATAAATTCTCTGTTATTATAAATAATGATTGTCTAGATCTGATTCCGCTTGCCTATAAATTCTCTGTTATTTTATTATAAACAATGATTGTCTAGATCTGATATCGCTTGCCTATAAATTGTCTGTTATTATAAACAATGATTGTCTAGATCTGATACCTCTTGCCTATAAATTCTCTGTTATTATAAATAATGATTGTCTAGACAATCTTGCCTATAAATTCTCTGTTATTATAAATAATGATTGTCTAGATCCGATATTGCTTGCCTATAAATTCTCTGTTATTTTATTATAAACAATGATTGTCTAGATCTGATACCTCGGGCCTATAAATTCTCTGTTATTATAAACAATGATTGTCTAGATCTGATACCTCTTGCCTATAAATTCTCTGTTATTATAAATAATGATTGTCTAGATCTGATACCGTCTGCCTATAAATTCTCTGTTATTTTATTATAAACAATGATTGTCTAGATCTAGTACTTCTGGTGTTGCAAACTGCTGTTGTACCCCTATTACTATTTTCTTTGACGTATGTCTGGTCAGTTTAACGCATGGCCAGCGTGGTTTCATTCCACGCTCTATGCGGAGCACACAATTGGACACGTGAAAGATTAACATCAGCTATGTAACCACCAAATGTGAAATAGAGATAGAAGGGAAAGTTCTTCACCAAGTGGATGGTTTTAAATATCTAGGGACATTTATAACATCACATGGAAGATGCACAACAGAGATCAAGAACAGAATAGGGCTAGCAAAGGCTGCATTTTAAAAAAAAAAATGAAGAATATCTTATGCAATAAGTCGCTATCATTGAATGTAAGAAAGACAGTGCTGAGGTGCTATATAGAACCTGTTTTGCTGTATGGCTGTGAATCTTGGAATATAAATGAACAAATTAGGAAGAGATTGGAAGCAACAGAGATGTGGTTCCTTAGACGAATGTTGCGAATTCCTTGGACTGCCAAAGTAACTAACGACGAATGCCTTAAAGAGGCTGGCTAAACTAGAACATTATATACAACAATAAGAAAGAGACAAACAGCTTTCTTGGGTCATGTGATGAGAATAGAGTCGCTGGAGAACATCGTGACAACTGGAAAGATAGAGGGGAAGAGAGGCAGAGGCAGGCCACGAGAAATGATGCTGGATGGATTGCGACGATGGCATGGAGGAATATCAACGACAGAGTTGATCCAGAAAACCAAGGACAGAGATCTGTGGAGAGTCATGAACGCCTAAGCCAGTCGACACGGCACTTGATGATGATGATGATGATGATGTAAAGTTTGTATATTTTTTATGTATTTGTTTCAGTGTCTTGTGTATTGTTTGTGTATTGAAGACGGCTCTAATCGTAACGACCATTCTGTCACGTTTGGGTGTGTTCTAACAAAACTTACTAATTGCACATCTGCTTCTGTTGATTTCCTCCAAGAAACGCATACATTTCTTTAGTTGAAATGGATGATGTTTTGTGTGTTGAGCGTTAAACTTGGAGACCACACATTGAGATCAATGTTGTTTGACTTTTCATAACAATGTACGCGCAGAATTAATTAGCTGTTGACAGTGAAATGGCACATAAACGATAGGAACGAGACAGGAGCTGCACGCAATTGCTAGTTACCATAATGCCACAAGGATCACCACCAACACGCTACATGAATATTTTCTTTTGCCCTTTATCTCCATTGGCGCTTAGGCCCTCGTATGTCAGGTCTTATTCAGATAAGATTGAGTTACCGTATGACAGTAGACGGTACAACCTGCTTTTTGTTAACGTCGAATGTTGGGCGGCGCTCACCAAACCCAACACCCCATATTGTGCCAACGGCTTCGGGCAGAGTAGCGCAATTGGGAGGGTAAAAGTCTTATTCTGGTGCGAGGAAATGCAACCTAAAGACACAATATCATTGCACAGCAGAACAGGCCCTAAGCCTTGGTTGACAACTGGTCTTGAATCGAAGCCCCAACAGGCGGACAGTCAGAGTATTGCTTTGCTGATCCGGCAGGTTCTGCAGCTTGTCTTGTTCCACTATATTGGTGTTACCTTTCCTCTGGAGTAAACTAGGCAGGCCGAGAGACGGATCATGCTGCATGGGCAACACACGGTCTCTACAATTCAACCCAGGCTTTGTGCTATGGAGCGGTAGAACTTCACCCCCTGGTCCCCGCCATGGGTTGTAGTTCTTATGCCTCTTTTGAAGCAGAATGTAACAAACTATCGTCTATCAAGATGGCCAGCTACAGTCAGTGTATACACCCTCAGCCTACTTACACAAGCAGTATGACCTTTTGCCAACTCCTGCAGCTATGTTCTTTCCCTCGCCAAATTAGTCTTCCATCGTTTTCTCTGCATGGATAAAGTTCCACCACTATTTCGATAACCGCATGGGTTTCTGACATAGGAGCGGCTAGTTATACTATCCTCAGGTTTTCTCATCGTCTGTGGAACTATCTTCCACGAGAAATCAAAGACACAATCAATCCCTATACATATGCTTGCTTGTGTTCGTTGGCTTGAGCTCCAACGCAAAGTCCTGTATGTCAGATGAAGGCATCCTGTTGTCCAACATCAGTGTGATGTCATACAGGACCTGAGGTTTGCGTGAGTATCCGTTGTCCCATGTCTGGCTTATTGGTGTGCAGACTGGTGGTTCCTCGCCATACAGGCAGACACTCTCCGACTTCGGAGGAATCGGCGATCCTATTGACTTCAGCTAGGACCCCGAAGGGACCTGTTGCCCAGGACGCTCGACGAAGACGCGTCAGTAGGTCTTGGCCAGTATATATCCCGGCCCTGGTGCCTTGGAAACACCTCTGCGTCCCCCTATACATATAATCGCAGCCTTTGTGTACACTATCTCATTACATAATATTTGCCCCTGCAAAAAAAAAATAATAATAATTTCAAAGAACAGCTAGTATAATAAACATTATTATGTTTGTGGTACGTTACATCTACATTAGCTAATTATAACTGTCATGTCAAAATTATTTTTAGTGAGTCATGTATTATTGATTATTGCAGTTTCCATGCGTTTATAATGCATATAGTGTTTATGTTGTTGTCGTAGTTGTCTAATTGATAATGCACAGTGGGAGCAAGTCGCCGCTGAACGTGTTGCATGAAGGGCAAACATCAGAAATGGAATAAAGACAAAGGAGAAAATTATTGCAGATAAGTCACACAGCGAGCGTGTGAGACGTAAGATGGTGCATGATGGTGGAAATGACCACGTGTTCACATGCACCCACTGTGAACGGAAATTTACAGCGCGTATTGGCCTTATCAGTCACATTCACTACCGCCATAGGTAAAAGTTATTATGCCTTTTTAAAGCATAAACTATCGTCTGTCAAGACGGCAAGGTGCCAATGAAATGAAGTTGTCTAAGATTAGCTTCACAAGTGATGTATAAATGAAATAATGAATGCGAGCAGAGAGATAAGAAGGACAGAATGTCAGACGGGCCCAATTCTTAACCATTTGAAAATGATTCTCGTTCGTTCTATTATGGCAGTGGTTCTCAACCGGTGGGGAATTGCCCCCCTCCTCCCCCCAGGGGGAAATTTTAGGGTTTCCAGGGGGAATTAAGATTATTTCAAGATCGCGTTAATACAAGAACCGATTACTTGATATTGTTTTTCCCTTCATATTGTACGGTTCTGTGCATCTAACCCTTCTAAAATTCAATTTATAAAGTAAGTAGACCCACAAATCATGTTTTATGTGGACTTCTAGACTTGTTTTAGTATGTGCAATTAAATTTACCTTCCATTATTACGTATACTGTGTAGAGGCGGGGGCGGGATTTTTAGGTAGGAAACACGAAAGGGGGGAATGACGTTCTGAAAATATGGTGAAAGGGGGCACGGGTCACATTTTTAGGTAGAAAATACGAAAAGGGGGGGGGGGGGAATGACGTTCTGAAAATATGGTGAAGGGGGGCACGGGCCAAAAAAGGTTGAGAACCACTGTATTATGGTGTGGCTAGCCAGTGACAGCGTGTATTCCTCACCCCTCGCCTCACTGGAATATGTTCAGTTCTGTCCACGAGCTCTACCATTGGTGATTCTGTCGTACCATTTTATTCTGACTATTTTAGGCAGGCACCGAGTACTAGATCAAAGGTTCTCAACCTTGTTTTGGCCCATGCACCTTTTCACTATATGCCAGAATGTCACCCCCGCCCCCTTTCTAGCGAACGAAAGAAGAATTTCCCTCCTTTCCAAAATTGTCAGCCTCAAATGGTGCATTCAAAATAACATGCATGTAATACTGAAAATCTTTATTTTCTTCCATATTTGTACATAACCTTTACATGTATAGATTAATTTCATAGTGTAGTAAAACGTCAAAGAATTGCCACTTAATACACGACACCAGAATGCCAGAAAATTGAGCTTCATCAAACAAAACGCTCAGTAGAAAACCAGGATAGTGTGCGTGAAGCCATTTTGAGTTTGCCATTCTGTGGTTTTAACCCCCCACCCCCAACAGACCCCAACATTCCCCGGGGGGGGGGGATTCCCCAGTGGTTGAGAACCACTGTACTGCTACACTGATTCTGCTACAAATATATTTCTCTCCTTGCTGGTACCAGATTGCCATTTTGCACGAAAAATATTCACTAATCAGCACATATTCCAGAATTGTGGCTTCAGGTCAGCCACGAGGCGACAGAAATTGTCGAAGACCTAAAATCGCACGAGGAAGAGAAGTGAGGACAGGGATGAAGAATATGGAGACGACATGGCGAGGGCTACAGGAGACAGCAGCAGATAGGACAGCTTAGCCTGAGTTGGTTTAGTCTTGTTTGTGCTCGCTCGCCTTAAACTCAGGCGTAGTCCATACATGTTCTACTGCGAAAATAAAGTTTGTTTGTTCGTTAGTATACTCTGCTAATTTTTGATGTGGAATAGCTTTCCCTATTACCCGTGCCCCTCGCCATTAGACGAACCCAATCCGGCTTCTGAAGTACTTGTAATTTACGTCCTTACATCAAGGACAAGAAGTTAGTTGTTTAGTGTCTTTACCCCAAAGGAGGTTTAAGAGCAACAGAAGAAAAAGAGAACGATTCAGGCGGATGACTTACCTAGCTAATGAAGACACCTTCTTAGGGGTGTCTGACTGTCCGTGCATCGAAGTAAATTTGTTCCTTCTGTGAGGCACTGTGGCGATTTGGGGGTGGGACGATAAAATTCTGGTGTAGCCACACTATAGCTTTCAGTTTGTATATTATCTAGGGTATCCTCTGATCCGTACTTCTGCCCTTTACTTCTATAAGTGCCTATCGATATCCGTAAATGTATTTCTCCAGCAGTTTCAATACCCCCAATAATTCTTCCGCGATTGATATTTCTCCAGCATCCGCGATTAGTATTTCTGCAGCAACTATTGCGTAACAAGACAATGACGCGTCATTGTCAAACCGCACCTCAGTACACGAACACGCATGCTTCACATCGACAACATCGGCTCTTTGCCAGCAAGCCATATACTTCCATTCCTTGACTGCATTGATTTTTGCCTCTTGTTCGATCTGGAGGCCTGCTATCTTAAAAACTCAATAGCAGTTCAACTCACCGTCCAGGCAGAATTGATCGCTCCAGGATCGATACGCGGGACTGTGATAGCGTATGCTTCATTCGTCAGCTCGTTTGCCTGGTGCTATTCTTCCAGGGACATTTCGACATTTCATCTTCTTGTGTAACGCCAGTCTGCAGTAATTGACTTCGGTTTCCATTTGCGACGCTCGACTGCCGGCATGCAAGCGCGTCTATTCGACCAGGCATGTCTTCGCGTCTCTTGTGAGCGTCGGTCTACAGTTATTGCTACTGATTAAGTCGCAGTTAGATACACGTTAAGTGGTCCCTTAGAAGATGTTGCTTTGGAGTGTGAAGAATTAGACTGCGCATATTCCAGGTCTTGGCATATGGGCTGAGTTATCCAGTAACCTTCCTCGTCGTCTGTCCTGGTCAGATAATTCCTGGAAACTTATGGCAATGATCATGGGAGAGACTGACCACCTATTCCTCAATACACTCAGATTTAAAGAATGATATTCCTATCACTTCACACACCAACCGCTGGTTCCTTCATACACTCAGATTTAAAGAATGATATTCCTATCACTTCACACACCAACCGCTGGTTCCTCCATACACTCAGATTTAAAGAATGATATTCCTATCACTTCACACACCAATCGCTGGTTCCTCCATACACTCATATTTAAAGAATGATATTCCTATCACTTCACACACCAACCGCTGGTTCCTCCATACACTCATATTTAAAGAATGATATTCCTATCATTTCACACACCAATCGCTGGTTCCTCCATACACTCATATTTAAAGAATGATATTCCTATCACTTCACACACCAATAGCTGGTTCCTCCATACACTCATATTTAAAGAATGATATTTCTATCACTTCACACACCAATAGCTGGTTCCTGCCAAGGGAAAGAAGAAAACATGGCAGTTGTTCCCTACTCTCATTTCAAGTACAGTAATGTGATTATGCTGAGCGAGGCTCATTGCAGTTTCTGTTACAATGCTGACTACAGGACACTGGTATATCTGACAGACAATGCTGACTGCAGGACACTGGTGTATCTGACAGACAATATACAGACAATGCTGACTACAGGACACTGGTATATCTGACAGACAATAGACAGACAATGCTGACTACAGGACACTGGTATATCTGACAGACAATATACAGACAATGCTGACTACAGGACACTGGTATATCTGACAGACAATATACAGACAATGCTGACTACAGGACACTGGTATATCTGACAGACAATATACAGACAATCCTGACTACAGGACACTGGTATATCTGACAGACAATAGACAGACAATGCTGACTACAGGACATTAGTATATCTGACAGACAATATACAGACAATGCTGACTACAGGACACTGGTATATCTGACAGACAATATACAGACAATGCTGACTACAGGACACTGGTATATCTGACAGACAATAGACAGACAATGCTGACTACAGGATACTGGTATATCTGACAGACAATATACAGACAATGCTGATGTCAACAACCTATGTGTAAGGCATCATCAGATTACTTCTCCCACACCATACAAGAAACTTGCAAGTCGTGTGAGAGGAAATAAATGATACATTTTATTGCCGTTGGCTCTTCACAAGTACATAACAGTCGCTATCAAAACCACACACAAAGTCACAGAATTGCCTATCACTAGTTTTCTAAACCCTAATGCTAATTCTATCTATTTGGTTACACAAATCTCATATCAACACTAAACGAGGTGCTCGCTACAAAGTCAGTCCCCAGTCTGACTTTCTTACTCGCGTCGCTACACAGCACGCGGAAGGACCTTGAGGTGTCCTTCGGCTTTTTGCGTGCCGTTACACCTGGCACGCTTACATTAGCTGTCTCTTGTTGAGTGGCAATCGTGGCTATCGCGTAGGCGTGATCCTGTCGTGACCAGAGTGCTAACTGTCTGGTCAACGTCTCCGTGTCTCATGAGAGAACTAGTTAATAGTCCCCCATTCTATCACCTACCCTGCCCTGATATCGGGGCACTGTATCACCTCTAATCTATTTGAGGTTGACCACTCTTCCCGGTGGTCTTCTATCTTGAGAAGACCTCCGGCCTTTATCTTTCAGTCTTTGACACACCCCCCCCCCTCCTGTGTTGCGTCATCAACTTTGACTCATTGGTTGTGACGCAAGAGGTTTCTAAAAAATTAGTGTCTCTAATTTTTGTCAAAGACTGTAGATAACCTGGCTTTGGGTAACTCCATAGACTTCTACTGACTAATGTCACAATGTAGTATCACTTTACTTGGCTACTGGCAATCGCCACAAATTTGTCTGGTTGGCGTGAGCCCTATTCTCAATCGCAATATTATATTAATTAGAGGTATGTCTGAACCGGACCGTTGTCTTATAAGACCTGCCCTCCAATAGTAAATTAACTTACTACCCATACAAAGTTGACTTTCTTAGGGTCAACACATGAATTGCTTCATGTCCCCCATATAATATTAAACAACCATTATCCAAGCTGTGTGCGACAGGCTTTACCTATCTCGCTTCCGCGTGTAAAGTCTATCTTCCACTGTTAAGTTAGTGTTTCGTTGTCTATTATGTCCCCTGACCCGGAGTTATCTCCCTTTGATCTACAAAATATGTATGCAATTTATATGTTTGTTTTTCTGGTTGTTTGCGTGTTTGGATGTAATTAATAATATAATCTAACTTCTAACATGTGTATCTAACTATCATGTGTATGTAAGTTAGTTTTCAAGTGCCATAATTCGGTTGAATGAGGCCACAAAGAAGTGTATCACACTAATTAGTGACTACATCTCCGTCTTATGGGACTTAAAATACTTTTTCTAAGATCTAAACTAAACTACACACAACACATTCATCACAGCACACCTTCAACAAAGAAAGCACACATTTGACGCAGACAAAAAATAAAAAGTCGCGTTGAGCGGCAGAAAAATCCGCTGACCGATCTCACTCTCTCTTGTATAATTTACATTCGCTCTCACTTTCACACTTCTGTCACACCTCTTTCACTTTCACACTTCTGTCACACCTCTTTCACTTTCACACTTCTGTCACACATTTCTTTACCCTCATTTCTGTCACACATCTTTTACCTTCATAGTTATCTAAAACCTTAGAGTGACACTGTACAAGTTTGGCTCAGTTTGACAGAGTTGAGCTTCATGACTGTGCGTCAATTGTTGCACAAGTCAAGTATTTACAATATATTTACATGTAAGGAAAAGGGTTGATGGTTTGTACCCTGGTATTATTAACCACTATATTCTATTACAATGATACTCTAAATACTGACATACTAATACTAGTTCTATAAATATGTATTTAATGTGTTACCTATTTTAATCTATCTGTCACATTAATCCTAAAACAAGCTTACATTACTCCTAATATTATCTAATTTAAGGGATGTAATCTAACTATTTAAACTGGAATTGATGTGAGATGAGTTATGTACCTTTATGAAATGGGTAATGTGAAATGTAATAAGTTACGTACCTTTCTAATATGGGTGATGTGAAATATAACACAATTATAACTAATGTTTTTAAATGAAAAAAAAACTATATGATTGATATTCTTAATCTAAATGATGTGAATGATGTATGTTTATTTGTATAATCTTTTTATCCTATTACGGTGTAAACTAATCATACTACTAAATGATAACGTTTGTTAAATGGATTGGATCATTAAGATGGAATGAACTGAAATGAAATGAAACAAAGTGAAATGTAATAAAGTAAATGGTACTATTACTATCTAAATTTATTATTCTAGTTTCTACTTAGTTGTTGTTATGTTTAAATTACTATCCTAATCTACTTTTACGCTAAATAAGTGGGTAAATTAATAATCTATCTAAACCAAAAAAAAAAATGAAAACTATTATCTTGTCTAAATCTAAATATAAATTAAGATGATCTAATCTACCTATAATTTGTTACTATATTAAAACGTTATAATACATATCACAATGAGTATTTATATACATGGTATTTAAATACCTCAGGTTAGTCGTTGCCCTTAATGTTCAGAAAATGCTTTCATTGGCATACTATCTATACAATTGTCCTGGGTATATTAAATACATTACACAGTCACACTTGTGTCTAATGGGTATTGCACCTGTAGAGTTCGCTTGTGTCGTAGACCACAGTTTTCGTGTCTGTATTTATGTAATGTTCTGACACTGTTTTTCTCTGCTTAACACAAATGATTCACTGGAACACATATGGAGATTAGCAAGTAATGAGCTGTCCTCGTTCACAAGGTGATATATTTGTTCTCAGAGCACAGTTCTTATTTTTGATGTCTACGGACACATACTAATTCAATGTTCTTAGTACCTAGTTCAGCACATAATGTCTATGTGTTTGTAACATATTTCACATAGAATATTTTACTGTACTAAGTTAACATCTATTACTCTACACTCCTATGTGGAATCTCTGGTATTTCTACCTCAGATGGTCGACTAAGGGTATCAGCCAGGATGTTGTCCTTACCCTTAATATGCTCTATAGTAAAGGTGGAATTTTGTAGTATTAGCGACCACCTGTATATACGGTCATTCCGATGCACACCACTCTGTATGACCGTGATTGGGGAGTTGTCAGTCTGGACAATGAAGTGAACACCCGCCAGAAATCGATGGAGCTTCCTCACCGCATAGATGACGCTTAGGGCTTCCAACTCTGATATGGAATATCTGGACTCAGCTGGTGTGATCTTACGGCTCACGTAGCAAATCGGGTGGAAGATGCCATCATAAAATTGGCCTAATACTGCAGCGATGGAGATTCTGCTGGCATCTGTCCTAAGATAATAAACGAGCCTAGGATTAGGCAAGCGGAGGATTGGTACATTACTAAACAGGATTTTCAATTTTGACAATGCAGAAATTAATAATGCATCTTTGACATCTAATTTTACAGATGCTTTTAAAACATTGGAAAATACACTTGTAATTTCCGCTAAATTTGGTATGAATTTGCTATAGTAATTTACTAGTCCCAAAAGGCTTCTGACCTGCTTCTTTGTGGTAGGCATGGTCAGGTTCATAATTTTTGTAATAATTCTATTGTCAGTCTTTAGTTGACCTTGAGAAATGACATGACCCAAAAACTCAATTTCTTTTAGGCCCAATTCGACTTTGCTCGGTTTGACAGTGAGCCCGAAGAGTCGCAACCTATCAAAGACATGTCTTAGTTTCAGTAAGTGTGTTGTCCAGTCATCAGTATGGACACATATATCATCTATATAGGTCACTGTATTCGTCACTCCATGAAGTAGATCTCTAGTTAAGCGTACGAAAGTGGCAGGAGCATTTCGAAGTCCGAAAGGAAGAAAACGCCACTCGTATAGTCCTAAAGGTGTTGAAAAAGCAGTAAGATGGATGGATTGAGACTGCATAGGGACCTGCCAATATCCCTTAGTCAGATCTAGTTTAGAAAAGATTTTGGAGGTGGACATGTCAAGAATAAGATCTTCGCAGGAAGGAATTGGCTCTGCGTCGATCTTAGTGACGTTGTTGAGTTTTCGATAGTCCACACACAGACGAATTGTGGAGTCTTTTTTCTTAACTAGGACGATTGGAAAAGAGTACTCAGAAGTGGATTTCTGGATGATCCCACTAGCTTCTAAATTAAGAATTTCCTTATTTAGATTTTCCCTATAGCTAAGTGGGATTGAGTACGGCCTGCTTTTAATAGGCTTAGAGTCCGAAAGAAGAATGGAGTGTTCGATTCTGTCCGTCCTACCTGGAATGTCAGAAAATATGTCTTTGTATTCCGTCACTAATTCTACTAATTGTCGTCGTTGACTGTCTGTTAGTCCCTGTTCTATCTGTATGCTATCTAATGTGGCAGTCTTGTCCACAATAGGAACGGGTAGTTCCATTCCGTCGTCGTCTACCTGATTCAGTACGGTGGTGGTGCTAAGTGCGTATTCTGTATTCTCGCTAGATGTATGGATATCGTCGGATATGCCAGTCTCGCTAACTAGTGTAGTTGCGTTGTGTATGTCTGTCGTCTGATCACTAGATGTGGGTGCACTTTGTTCGTCTGTCTCTACTTCTGTCTGTTGTCGTGAAAAGTAAGGTTTCAGCATGTTGACATGGAATATCTTTAAGTGTCCGTTTATTGATATTTCATAGTCAACATCTGAAAGTTGTTGTATCACTTTGAAAGGCCCTTGCCATGAAGTTAACCTTTTATTATGCTTGTCTGGTAGTAGTACCATTATGTATTGACAAGTTTCAAGTGTTATGGGTCTAGCACCTTTGTTAGGACTGTGATGTCCGAGGATATCTGCACTGTTTACTGGAGTGAAACCATTCTTCTCCTCCCAGACATATATTTCTTCATCTGTACAGTGCGTTAGCTGGGGCAGACACCCAAGAATTAACTCAGCACAAGGGTTGTCTAGTATTGCACAAGTAAAGGTACCAGAAAGGAACGGGGTGTTTATATGGGCTCTTGCCAGAGGATAGGTTTCTATATTACCAGAAAAAGTCCGGCATTTTACAGAGTCACCAGTATAATCCTTTGGATTAACAAGTTCCTTTTTCACACCAATAATAGAGCTCCCACTGTCAAGCAAACATCGACATGGCTTATCATTGACCATCGCAGAGTGAAACAATAGATTGCCTCTGGAGGCTATAACTGCATTTGCATTCTCTACGGAGGATGTTACAACATGCCCACATTCTAATTTTCCGTCTGCATGAAATTGGTGACATTGGATACAATTGTCAAAGCTTAATACATCGTTCACACAACACACATCTTCAGATTGCTTGAAAGGTAATACATTTTCATTCTCACACTCAGTCTCACTACCACTATCAGAAGATGTATCAATCAAAATAGCATTGTTGGCTTTCATCCGTTGGCGGCCCAGACACTTATTTGAATAATGGCCGTAGCTGGAACAAAAGAAGCATTTGATTGCACGCCTGTATGCAGATCTTTTGTTTTGTTGCTTCTTAATAACATTTTCAAGATGCGCCGGATAATTTGGCGATTTGTCACACATAGAATAAGTGTCATGCAAAAGTTGACAGTAAATACATTTTGACACATTCCTATCTTTCTTGTCGATTTTCTGAAAGGGTTTTCTCTTACTTTGATAATTTTTCGGTTGGTCTTTCACAAAGGAAACTACTTCAGAGTCATTTGAGGTCTTACAAATATCTCTGTTAGAAGAAAAATATGCAGACCCTTTCTTTTCGAACTGCTCTATGTTCTCAATGTCTGACTGCTGTAGAAATTTAGCAAAAGGAGATGGTATATTGGATATGACTTTATCCATGGCTATTAAATTTTTAAGTCTATCAAAGTCTTTTCCTATGTTAGCTGCTTTAAGCCACCTATTTAGTACACTCTGAACATTTGAGACATAATCAATGAAAGTCTCACTAGGTTTAGGTTTTAAATTTGAGAACTGAACCTGATACCCCGGGGCATCAAGTAAAAAGTGTTGCATTATTCTATCATGGATGTACTGATAGTTAGATCTAAGATCTGTTGGTATTGATTCTATCACTTTAAGGGGCTCACCACTCAGGTTCTTCATATAAATCATAGCCCACATCTCTATTGGAACTTGGTGGTATTTAAATTGATACTCGACATTTTCTGTCCAGGCTGATATGGAGTCTTCTTTACAGTATGGTTTGATAATATTTTTGTATTTATTGAACTTATTTTATTCTTGTTGACTTCTTAGTTTAGTAGCAGAGATTTCTAAGTGTGAGTCTACATCCATCCCTTTCATCTTTAATTGTGTCTCTGATTCTACCTGTATTTGTTTTTCTTTCATTCTAGTCATTTCATCTATTTCTCTTTGTTTTATTTCTAAGTCTTTTTGTTTTAATTCTTTCTCCTGATCTAATTGCTTCTGTTTTAATTCTAGTTCCTTCTGTTTAATTTCCTTATCATGTTCTAACTGCTTCTGTTTTAATTCTAATTGATGTTGTCTTTCTTGTGCGCGTTCATCTCTTTCTGCATCCTTTGCTTCTTTACATTTCTTATCAGCATATTCTTCTAGCTCTTTACCTGTGTATTGCATTTCTTTGCCTGCTTTTACGAAGTCAGCTAAAGTAGCCATGATGTTAGGTAAATAGCTAGCGTTGACCTACACTGAACTCTTTATTCACTTATTTTTCTTTGATATGTTATGTTTTTTTAATATATGAGCACTGCAAATTGTACTCTTTGTGTATAACCTGAAAAATTTTGTCCTGCAAAAAACAGAGCACAAAAGTATGCTAATGCATCACAAGCTGAAAAAGAGATGCACTATTAATCACATTGCATGCCAAATATATTGAGTATACTCAACTTAATGTTCCCGAGAACAAGGAACACCCTCCGGTAACACAGGTCACCTTGTTTGGCGCTTCGGTATCGCCACGAGTTTTCTATCTAGGTCACCTGTTTGGCACTTCGGCATACACACCAATCTTCTAATCAGCTGTTGTTCACCCTGGTTTACAGAGCAGCAACAATTAACAAATAGCAAACGACATATTATTCGACAATTTGATACAATCACAATGACATGCCCACGAACAAAACAGAATATAGTTTACTTAATATTAAATTGTCAATGTCCTGTCTTCGTTCTAACTTTTTATGCCTTTCGTCACTAACCTAGTTTAATCTATGCAAGTGTTGTGCAGAGCAAGTCTAATTTGCATGGCCGAAAGTAGTGCCATCGTGACGGTAAACACAAGAAAAAGTACGAAAAACAAATTCAATAACTGCTTTGAAATAAACGAAAATATATTAATATTGTTTAAATAAACAAATATATTCAATTACTAACTCAAATCAACAAATAATAGGTATTCTAAAGCACTGATTCAGGCGGGCAGCAGCTTGCCGATTTGTAAACATTCAGATGCTGAATGCCAATGGCGCAGAACAACTGCTTGTCAATCGTAACACGTCAGAGGCGCAGCGCTATTTTTAGCTTGCAAAAATCGATAATGTTGCTGGCTGTGTATCGCTCCGCCAAGAATCATTTTTGATAGTTATTCATAAATAAATAAATAATTACATGAATAATTAACAGAAAATAATAATATCAATACTTACAACTTTGAAGAAACACATGATTTAAGTATATAATATTTTACTAAACACAAATAAGCATTATTTCGTCACGATAGGCACAGTTTCGTTAGCAACTTGTCCTAGTTCTGCACACGTCAACCGTCACTGACATAAATTCACTACTTCACTATTTGTAAACTTAGTCTAGAGCCGTGGATGAGTGTATTAGCTTGGCTCTTTCGTCCAAGCCACACTTCTGACACCACATTAATCTTTAGCCGAGAGCCGTGGGTGAGTGTATTAGCTTGAACTTTCGTCCAAGCCACACTTCTGACACCACATTAATCTTTAGCCGAGAGCCGTGGGTGAGTGTATTAGCTTGAACTTTCGTCCAAGCCACACTTCTGACACCACATTAATCTTTGCCTGTCAACAACCTATGTGTAAGGCATCATCAGATTACTTCTCCCACACCATACAAGAAACTTGCAAGTCGTGTGAGAGGAAATAAATGATACATTTTATTGCCGTTGGCTTTTCACAAGTACATAACAGTCGCTATCAAAACCACACACAAAGTCACAGAATTGCCTATCACTAGTTTTCTAAACCCTAATGCTAATTCTATCTATTTGGTTACACAAATCTCCTATCAACACTAAACGAGGTGCTCGCTACAAAGTCAGTCCCCAGTCTGACTTTCTTACTCGCGTCGCTACACAGCACGCGGAAGGACCTTGAGGTGTCCTTCGGCTTTTTGCGTGCCGTTACACCTGGCACGCTTACATTAGCTGTCTCTTGTTGAGTGGCAATCGTGGCTATCACGTAGGCGTGATCCTGTCGTGACCAGAGTGCTAACTGTCTGGTCAACGTCTCCGTGTCTCATGAGAGAACTAGTTAATAGTCCCCCATTCTATCACCTACCCTGCCCTGATATCGGGGCACTGTATCACCTCTAATCTATTTGAGGTTGACCACTCTTCCCGGTGGTCTTCTATCTTGAGAAGACCTCCGGCCTTTATCTTTCAGTCTTTGACAGCTGACTACAGGACACTGGTATATCTGACAGACAATATACAGACAATGCTGACTACAGGACACTGGTATATCTGACAGACAATAGACAGACAATGCTGACTATAGGACATTAGTATATCTGACAGACAATATACAGACAATGCTGACTACAGGACACTGGTATATCTGACAGACAATAGACAGACAATGCTGACTACGAGACACTGATATATCTGACAGACAATATACAGACAATGCTGACTACAGGACACTGATATATCTGACAGACAATATACAGACAATGCTGACTACAGGACACTGGTATATCTGACAGACAATAGACAGACAATGCTGACTACAGGACACTGGTATATCTGACAGACAATAGACAGACAATGCTGACTACAGGACACTGGTATATCTGACAGACAATAGACAGACAATGCTGACTACAGGACACTGGTATATCTGACAGACAATATACAGACAATGCTGACTACGAGACACTGGTATATCTGACAGACAATATACAGACAATGCTGACTACAGGACACTGATATATCTGACAGACAATATACAGACAATGCTGACTACGAGACACTGGTATATCTGACAGACATTAGACAGACAATGCTGACTATGAGACACTGGTATATCTGACAGACATTAGACAGACAATGCTGACTACAGGACACTGGTATATCTGACAGACAATAGACAGACAATGCTGACTACAGGACACTGGTATATCTGACAGACAATATACAGACAATGCTAACTACAGGACACTGATATATCTGACAGACAATATACAGACAATGCTGACTACAGGACACTGATATATCTGACAGACAATATACAGACAATGCTAACTACAGGACACTGGTATATCTGACAGACAATATACAGACAATGCTGACTACAGGACACTGATATATCTGACAGACAATATACAGACAATGCTGACTACGAGACACTGGTATATCTGACATATATTAGACAGGCAATGCTGACTACAGGACACTGGTATATCTGACAGACAATATACAGACAATGCTAACTACAGGACACTGGTATATCTGACATACAATAGACAGACAATGCTGACTACAGGACACTGGTATATCTGACAGACAATATACAGACAATGCTAACTACAGGACACTGGTATATCTGACAGACAATAGACAGATAATGCTGACTACAGGACACTGATATATCTGACAGACAATAGACAGACAATGCTGACTACAGGACACTGGTATATCTGACAGACAATAGACAGACAATGCTGACCACAGGACACTGGTATATCTGACAGACAATATACAGACAATGCTAACTACAGGACACTGGTATATCTGACAGACAATAGACAGACAATGCTGACTACAGGACACTGGTATATCTGACAGACAATAGACAGACAATGCTGACTACAGGACACTGGTATATCTGACAGACAATAGACAGACAATGCTGACTACAGGACACTGGTATATCTGACAGACAATAGACAGACAATGCTGACTACAGGACACTGGTATATCTGACAGACAATAGACAGACAATGCTGACTACGAGACACTGGTATATTTGACAGACAATATACAGACAATGCTGACTACAGGACATTGGTATATCTGACAGACAATAGTCAGACAATGCTGACTACAGGACACTGGTATATCTGACAGACAATAGACAGACAATGCTGACTACAGGACACTGGTATATCTGACAGACAATATACAGACAATGCTAACTACAGGACACTGGTATATCTGACAGACAATAGACAGACAA
The DNA here is from genome assembly GCA_963921405.1 of Cepaea hortensis. Lineage (NCBI taxonomy): Eukaryota > Metazoa > Mollusca > Gastropoda > Stylommatophora > Helicidae > Cepaea > Cepaea hortensis. Next base: position 9,422,483 of record OY992878.1, read on the forward strand.
TGCTGACTACAGGACACTGGTATATCTGACAGACAATAGACAGACAATGCTGACTACAGGACACTGGTATATCTGACAGACAATAGACAGACAATGCTGACTACGAGACACTGGTATATCTGACAGACAATATACAGACAATGCTGACTACAGGACATTGGTATATCTGACAGACAATAGTCAGACAATGCTGACGACAGGACACTGGTATATCTGACAGACAATAGACAGACAATGCTGACTACAGGACACTGGTATATCTGACAGACAATAAACAGACAATGCTGACTACAGGACACTGGTATATCTGACAGACAATAGACAGACAATGCTGACTACAGGACACTGGTATATCTGACAGACAATATACAGACAATGCTGACTATAGGACACTAGTATATCTGACAGAAAATGCTGACTACAGTACACTGTTGCACGAGGGTAAGTTAATAAGTAAGTCACAAATGGCTGTAGAAATGTAACTAAATATGATAACTTGAAACCAGTTTATTTTTATACATACATTGCCCCTTTATTTCTCAACATAATTTCCACCAACATTGATGCACTTATACCATCGTTTTATCAGTCCCCCCAAACCGGCTGCATAGAACTGCATGCTCTGTTTTCTAAACCACGTTATCATTTCACATTCAACTTCGGTGTCCTTCGCGAAATGTCTCCCGCCAAGGTGGGTTTTCAGTGGACCAAAAAGGTGGAAATCACTAGGGGCTAAGTCGGGGCTGTAAGGTGAATGTTCCAGAACTTCCCACATTAGTTTGTTAATTTTCTCCTGAGTTAATCGAGTCGTATGTGGTCTCGCATTGTCATGAAGAAGCAACACTCTAGTTAGCAGTCCTGGACGTTTTCTTCGAATTGCATCATGAAGCATAGATAGAACATCACAGTACGATTCAGAATTCACATTGTCACCTTTCTTCTTGAAATTGGTTAAAAGAACTCCTTGACAATCCCAGAACACTGTCAATATAATCTTCCCTGCTGATGGCGTAACCTTGAATTTTTGGACACAAGGCGAAGAAGGATGTTTCCATTGCATTGAAGCACGCTTTGATTCGGGCTGGTAGTCATCATAAACAGGAAGCATTTCCTTACGAATGTCCTTTGCAGGCAGTCCTTTTGCCCACAAAAAACGCACAACAGAACGTTGCTCTTTGGTTGTACACTCCGTAAGTACAGTCGCCATTTTGTTTATGCGCTGCGCATGCGCATGAGACACCTCGCGCCACCTGATGAACGGGAATATAAAGTTCGATGTTGCTGTCACCTATTGACACCTGTAGAAAAAACCAATTAAATTTACCTGCCATCCCACAGAACTGTGTGACTTACTTATTGATTCACCCATGTATCTGACAGACAAAAGACAGACAATGATGACAATGGTACACTGGTATCTGACAGACAATTCTGACAACAGTACACTGTTATATCTGACAGACAAAAGACAGACAATGCTGACTACAGTACACTGGTATATCTGACAGACAATGCTGACTACAGTACACTTGTGTATCTGACAGACAATTGAGAACAATACATTATGTTATGCCGGACACCGATGCATATGTTGGAGGAATGATCTGAGCACTTATGGACATGTGCGGAGTGCAAGGATGATACTTATACTATACAGCTAACTAACTAACTACTAACTAACTAACTAACTACTAACTAACTAACTAACTACTAACTAACTAACTAACTAACTACTAACTAACTAACTAACTACTAACTAACTAACTAACTAACTACTAACTAACTAACTAACTACTAACTAACTAACTAACTAACTAGCTAACTAACTAACTAACTAACTAACTAACTACTAACTAACTAACTAACTACTAACTAACTAACTAACTAACTACTAACTAACTAACTAACTACTAACTAACTAACTAACTAACTACTAACTAACTAACTAACTACTAACTAACTAACTAACTAACTACTAACTAACTAACTAACTACTAACTAACTAACTAACTAACTACTAACTAACTAACTAACTAACTACTAACTAACTAACTAACTAACTACTAACTAACTAACTAACTACTAACTAACTAACTAACTACTAACTAACTAACTAACTAACTACTAACTAACTAACTAACTACTAACTAACTAACTAACTAACTACTAACTAACTAACTAAGTAACGAACGAACGAACGAACGAACGAACGGACTGACTGACTGATAGACTGACTGACTGACTGACTAAATAATTGACTAATTAACTACTTCTACTTAACTGATTCAGGGCCAGACAAAAAGTAGGTTTGGATAAAATAAACATGGATGTCGGAAAATGGTGAAGTGGGGATGTGTCGTGGTTATGGCTTAAAAGCTATTAATATGGTAGCAGACATATCTTATTATATACCAAATTAAAGAGGGATACTTGGGGCAAACAATTGCATATTAGCAAACGGTGTCAGGCGATTAATGATCTCATGGCACTCAAGCAGTTAAGGCGCATTGGGCAGCGGATGAGAGACCCACATTTTAAAAGACCAATCGGCACTCGGTGAGTGATGTGACGAGCGCCACGCCCTCCGCCTTTACTTTCCAAGACAGTTCAATGTAGCCAATTTAAACTGTTGGTCTGGAAACTGGGACAACCGCTCCCATGTGGTGATCGAACCCATAACCCCCGAGCCGGCAGACAAGCGTCTAGCCACTACGCTACCTCGGCTTTTATTGTTAGTCACAACCATGGCAGGTCCTTTGTAAAACGCCACTATCAACCCCACATTGATTGTCTGGGCAATCTTGCGTTCAGTAGTTTGCCATGGCTTTCTGAACGTCTCGGTCAGCGCTGGGGGACAACTGACTGGTGTAGAGATGAACCATCTAGCCCTCCATGGACGCACCAGCAGTTTAATAACTAGGACACAACCTGTCGGTCACACGGACAGCGAGGATTAGACATAGATTGGTTATGTTTCCAGCATAGGTTTTAGGTGCCTCGCTGTCAATAGACTCCAACGAAGAACTAGTTGCGATTCTCATCTTATCTCATCTCATCATGTTCCTCTTGTACCTTGCGGTGTCGATGTGAAGTATAAACAGTGGGAGAGTGCCCGCTTATGGGCTTCATGTATCGATATTCCCATGGACTCTGTTATTCCCTGCGTCCATTGTTTACGTGGTCGGCCTCATCCTCTGTTTCCCTCTGGTCTGTACATCATTGCTTGTTGTGGTATACTGTTAGTTGGTAACCTACTTGCATGGCCAAACCATTTGACTTGCTGCTTTCTAATAAAATCTAGTGCAGCTGTAACTCCCACTTTAGTCCTGATTTCTTCATTTCTGATCTTATCTCTTCTTGATACATTGAGTATTCTTCTCATGAATCCCTTTTGCGATTCTAAACTGGGAAAATAGTCCAGAACATCAGTTGTCCCTGTTGTGATAAATAACGAGATATCCCCCACAAAGAAGCTGGCCCGGCAGCACTATGCATCACGCTTATCTGATCCTCTTATGTCCAATTCTGGAGATATCCCGGGGAAACACGGTGTCTCTACATTCATCGTTTTGTTTGTTGATGGCCATAAATTATCTTGTCGTTGGTTGTATCTGTTGATACCGCCATAGCGACGATATGCCAGTAGGTTTAGTAACTGTATTGATACTGCCATAGCGACGATATGCCAGTACATTTGATAACTGTATTGATACTGTCATAGCGACAATAAGCCAGCAGGTTTAGTAACTGTATTAATACTGTCATAGCGACAATAAGCCAGTAGGTTTCGTAACTGTATTAATACTGTCATGGCGAAAATAAGCCAGCAGGTTATATAACTGTACTGATACTGTCGTTGCGACAATGTGCCAGTACATTTGATAACTGTATTGATACTGTCATAGCGACAATAAGCCAGCAGGTTATATAACTGTACTGATACTGTCATAGCGACAATGTGCCAGTACATTTGATAACTGTATTGATACTGTCATAGCGACAATAAGCCAGTAGGTTTAGTCACTGTATTGATACTATCATAGCGACAATGTGCCAGTAGGTTATATAACTGTACTTATACTGTCATTGCGACAATGTGCCAGTACATTTGATAACTGTATTGATACTGTCATTGCGACAATGTGCCAGTAGGTTTAGTAACTGTATTGATACTGTCATAGCGACATTAAGCCAGCAGTATTAGTAACTGTATTGATACTGTCATAGCGACAATAAGCCAGCAGGTTTAGTACGTAACTGTATTGATACTGTCATAGCGACAATAAGCCAGAAAGTTTAGTAACTATATTGATACTATCATAGCGACAATGTGCCAGTAGGTTTAGTAACTGTATTAATACTGTCATAGCGACAATGTGCCAGTAGGTTTAGTAACTGTATTGATACTATCATAGCGACAATGTGCCAGTAGGTTTAGTAACTGTATTTATACTATCATAGCGACAATGTGCCAGTAGGTTTAGTAACTGTATTTATACTATCATAGCGACAATAAGCCAGCAGGTTATATAACTGTACTGATACTGTCATAGCGACAATGTGCCAGCAGGTTTAGTAACTGTATTTATACTATCATAGTGACAATGTGCCAGCAGGTTTAGTAACTGTATTTATACTATCATAGCGACAATAAGCCAGCAGGTTATATAACTGTATTTATACTGTCATAGCGACAATGTGCCAGCAGGTTTAGTAACTGTATTTATACTATCATAGCGACAATGTGCCAGTAGGTCTAGTAACTGTACTGATACTGGCAGGCGGTAAGAAATTGTAGAAAGACTAAGCTAGATGGGGGAAAACACGATGCAATGAAGTCGGGCCTCTTGTCTTTTAACCTTTTTGTGAACTTAAGAAGACACTGTTCTGATGTACACATTTGCCAGACCCTAGAGATTGTTCTGATGTACACATTTGCCAGACCCTAGAGATTGTTCTGATGTACACATTTGCCAGACCCTTCTACAATGGAATTTCTAAAGTGCACTGAAAGTGGTAAAATCAGCATTGGTCCTTATTGTCATGGGAGACATGAACGCAAAGGTTGGAAAAACTAAATATAAACAGATAGTAGGGCAACATGGTATGGGAACCAGAAACGACAGAGGAGACCGGCTGATACCATTTTGTGAAGAACACCATCTTATTATTTGTCATACATTTTCGCAACACAACCCTAGGAAACTGTATTTGTGGGAAAGCCCTGGATATTTAACGAGAAACCAAGCTGACTACATTATGATTAGAAATAGATTTAAAAACAATGTTAAAATGCCAAAATATACCCTGGTGCTAATATCAACTCTGGCCACAATCCTGTAGTTTTAAAATTACAAAATAAAACTTAAAAACTCAAGATTAAGGCTATCGAAGACACCTCAAATAGATATATCAGCGTTGAAACAACCAGACACACATCAACTATACCTGGTCGAAGTAAAACAAAAAAAATATGACGGGCTAATCGTTGAAAGCAGGGAACAATATCGACATGAAAATCCTGAGGAGAAAATTAATACCAAATGGGAATGTGTAAAAACTAGCATACAGATTGCAAATACCAACTGACCAGTGAAAGATAATAAGAAAAGGCAATTATGGTCATCATCATTATCACGGATAACCGATGCAATCTTGAAAGAAATGACCCACAAAAAGAGAGCAAAGAACACTCCAGAATATATTTTTTTAAAGTCGCTTAAAAGTCGACAGGGTCGACTTCATTGCATTGGGTTTTATCCCATGTGGCTCGGTCTCTTTCAACAGCACGGAAAGCGTCGCACCAAGCACGAACTCCGTAGCTCTAGCAACGACCCACGGGAGTCTCCAAATAATTTCACTCGTGAACCGAAGGACGCGGCCCAGAATCGAACCCACAACCTTCGGAGCCCGAGTCAAACGGCTTGACCACTTCGCCACGGAGACTCCCCCCCCCTCCAGAATATATACTAGTTGAGTTGAGTTGAGTTAAGAACCGACATCACTGCATTCAGGACATTCCCATACGTTCTCCATCTCCTTGTTCAACAGCCAGCGAAGAGTCATACTACTAATCGTTCTCACCGCTATCTGATTAAGAGTTTTCCTGGTCTTCCCTCTCAGTTTTGAGATTCTTCCAGAACCCCTGCCGATCCCCCGCAATCTCATTCTTTCCACATATGGGTTCTCAATCTGTTCCTCGCCTTCCCCACCTAGTCCCACAAGCGCACGACCACCTCCCCCTTGTCCATAGGCAAAATACCACCAAGAGGTGCCCTCCCTGCTAGCCTATCAGCCTGTTCATTCCCTCGTACACCCGCATGGCCAGGGCAAAATATCTATACAATTCTCACGATCTGTGACCTCTGAAGCTACGAGAGCCATTCCACACGAAACATTCCTTTCTCTACCTTGCTAAGCATACTCTTTGAATCCGTAATGAATACACCGTGTGTTGCAGTAGTCTCCTCTAGTCACCGGAATGCCGCTGTTACTGCCTCCACCTCCATTCTCATGCTGGAGGACGTAGTCTCATATGCCAGACTCTCCTTTTTCAAGACTCGCCCATTAACCTTTGCAATAAAGCCCCAGCCACTACGACTGTTTCTCACCACTGACCCATAGGTGTAGATGACTATGTCACCTTGATGTGTGTTGCTCTGGATCAACTGTTGCACTTCAAACTCAGTGCAGCCCGCTGCCCATTCTCTGCACTCACGACCCAGTGTTATTAATATATATATATATATATATATATATATATATATATATATATATATATATATATATATATATATATATATATAGAGAGAGAGAGAGAGAGAGAGAGAGAGAGAGAGAGAGAGAGAGGGAGAGGAAAATACGTCACATGTGCAGAGGTGCCAAAGAAGAGTAGCTGCAGAAAAAAATGCAAAGAATTAGAGGATCTGGAAATAAAACATAACTCGAAAGAATTGCATGAAAATTTATAAAGATTTACAAAGAAGAAAAATAATATAACATGAAATGGTTGTAACAGAGTAAAAAAAAATTTTACATTATAATTGATAATTTAAAAAAATTAAGTTGCATGCCCTTCACATGACATCAACCCCAGCATTTTCGCAGTTCGTGGTTCCTGGGCAAATTTTACGTTCAGTAGTTTGCCATTGCTTTCTGAACGACCGGCTGATATACCTTCTTTGAAAAAATCAGCACCACTGTGTTTCGAACCCGGGTACCCCGTGAAGGTTAACCCGGTCAACAAATGCCCGCAGAAGTCGGATGTGTCGGCCTAACGGCGCAAGAAAGCAGCTCTGCTGTAAACAGGAACAACGCAGTCATGTCCGAAAAAAAAAAAAATCCGGATGAACGAAGAAGGAGAAGAAGAACCCGGGTATACGGGCTCACAAACCGCGTTCGCAAGTCCTTAGCAACAGAGACCGGTAATTGATAATACCGATATAATAAAAAGCTGGAATGTATACACAGAAGATTTATTATTTGACAGTAGTGTCAATAAACCAACCTTGTATAATACTCAAGATTGACGAAACATATTAAAGGCTGAAGTAGAGAAGACTAACAAAAATATGAAAGAAGGAAAGGCTGCAGGATAGACAAGATAACAATAGAGATGATAAAATCCGTATCCAGCATTGGTATTGATATTATCACAGAACTATGTAACTATATATATATATATATATATATGTATATATATATATATATATATATATATATATATATATATATATATATATATATATATATATATATATATATATATATATATATATATATATATATGTGATACTGGGTACATCCCCAAGAATTTGAAAAGATCCATTTTCATCACATTATCGAAGAAGCCAAGAGCTGTTGATTGTGAGGATTACAGAACTATTAGCTTAATGAGCCACATAACTAAGATACTTCTCAAGGTCATACAAGAAAGAATTCAACATAAAATAGATGAGGATGTAGCTGAAGAACAATTTGGGTTCTGCAAAAACAGCGGCACCAGAGAAGCAATCATCTGTTAGAGGATGCTAATTGAAAAATATATAGAAATATATATAGAAAAATATATAGAGGTTAAAAAAAAAGAAGAAGAAGAAGAAGAAATATATATATATACATATATTCATAAGTGTGTGTGTGTGTGTGTGTGTGTGTGTGTGTGTGTGTGTGTGTGCGTGCGTGTGTGCGTGCGTGCGTGTGTGTGTGTGTGTGTGTGTGTGTGGTCTTTTTTTTTATAGTCTAGCTTTTGATAGAAAAACTTTTGATAGAGTACAACACGAACGACTAATTACGTCCCTTCAAAATGTAGGAGTAGACGGAAAGGACATCAGACTTATTAGTACAGTGTTTCTCAACTGGTTAGGGGGGATTTTAGTGTTTCGGGGGGCGGGGGGGGGGGGGGGTTAAGATTATTTCAAGATCCCATTAATACAAGAACCAGTTACTTGATATTGTTTTTCCTTCTAAATTATACGGTTCTGTACTTCTCGCCCTAATGAAATTCGTTTTATAACGTAATTAGACCCGCAAATCACGTTTTATGTAGATGTCTAGACTTGTTCTAGTATGTGTTATTAAATTTAGCTTCCATTTTTATGTATACTGTGTAAGGGTGGGGGGGGGGAGAGATTTATAGGGAGGAAATTCGAAAGGGGGTGGGGGGAATGGCGTTCTGAAAATATGGTAAAGAGGGCATTGGCCAAAAAAGGTTGAGAACCACTGTATTAGTACGTGTACTGGGAACAAGTGGCATCAGTTAGATACAAAAATAGTTATTCGTCGCCAATAGAAATGAAAATAGGAGTGCGGAAGGGATGCCTGTTGTCCCCAAGCTTTGTCAACATATACACAGAAAGAATTTATAAACAAGTAAAACTGCCTGGACTTAGCATCAATGGAAGAATCATAAACAATCTTAGGTATGATGACGATTAAGTGTTACCAGCAGAAAGTGAGCAAGAGTTACAAAAACTATTGGAACAAGTAAACAGGTATAGTGCAAAATGTGGTTTAGATATTAACAATCTAAAGCGAAAACTATGATAATTAGCAGTGGAAAGGAAAGGCCATCAATGAACATCGTGGCGAGATACTTGAACAAGTAACAAGTTTCTCCTATCTTGGTCATATAATAACAGATGGTGGCAGAAGTGAAAAAGAAATTAAAAAGAGAATAACAATGGGCACAAATGCTTTCAACATCATGAAATCAGTATTAATATCTGGATAGATTAACACCGCAATAAAAATGAGAATTGTCAAATGTTATGTACATTTAACACTACTGTATGGCGCGGACATAGATAGAGGCCCTGGAGATGTGGATATATAGAAAAATATGTCGTATTTCATCGAAACAGAAACAATCAAATGCTGAGGTTCTAGAAAAACTGGGAATGAAAAGAGAGTTGATGAAAGAAATAAAAAAGCGGCAAGTATTTCGACCACGTTAAAAGACACAACACTCTCATAATAACCACACTGGAAGACAAAGTTGAAAGCAAGCGAGCAAGAGGTAGACAACGATACAAGTGGGAAAATAACATCAAGAGATGGACGAATATCAATCTGACAAAATGTAGTCAGGGAGAGAGACAGTGTTGGGGATCCATCGTAGCCAATCTTCATGGTGAAGACGGCACGTGGTTGATGATTGATGTCATCACGCATACGGCTAGAGTCTCTGTGGCGAAGGGGTCAAGCCGTTTGACTCGGGCTCCGAAGGTTGTCGGTTCGATTTCAGTCCGCGTTCTTCGGCTCACGAGTTAAATTTTTCGGAGACTCCTGGGGGTCGTCGATAGAACTAGGGAGTTCATGCTTTGTGCGATGCTTTCCGCACTGCGGAAATAGACCGAGCCATATGGGATAAACCCGGTGCAATGAAGACGACCCTGTCGACTTTTAAGCGATTTTTAAACTAAACTAAACGCGTACGGCAATTCCTGCGGCACTAAGTACAATATTTCACATCTGCATCAAAAGAGTTTTATAACATTAAATCATATATTTCACTTGATACAATACATACAAATTGTATAGACGATCATTTTTGTCTGACCCCATGCTAAGAGTGTCACTCGAATCTCCTCGCCCATTCACTCCTCCACTCTAGTGACGCCTATGCTTCTGGCAACAGTAGCCCTGGTGTCAGATCAACTGGGTGCGTTCAGGTGCACTCTTGACAAGATTCACACCATCCACGACCTGCATGGGGAAATAGCTGCTTTCATTGGATTGTGTTCAACGGTAGATTAACTGTTTTATGGGAATACGACCGTAGACTAGCCGTGGATAAGTGTTGACAATAAAATTCATGCATATTTAACCCGGGTCAAGCATAGCGTGTGTGCTCGTGTGTGTGTGTGTGTGTGCGTGTGCGTGTGTAAAGGTAGTCAGATATCAAATACTGTCGTTGGAGTCTGATGTGTTAGATCTTCACATATTCCAGACTACGGTATTTGACGTCCGGTGGCCAGTTGGCCTCCTCGTCGCCTTTTCTTCACAGATTATTTCTTCAACTTGTTCTCGGGTTATTTGTGCGTTAATCCCAGCTATGCACATCGAAAGGCATATATTACAGGAGAGAGACAATGCGGGCGGAACGGCAAGCAGGCCTGCGTGCCCAATTCTTAAACCTTTAAAAATAAAATTCGTTCGTTGGTTTGCTACTAGAACATGCATCTGTATAAGGTTTGCTTCCGCTAGACAGATTCCTTCCAAGCTATTCTGTGATTGGTTTTCAATTCCAATAATTTTACCAGGGCAGCGGCCGTTCTACCTACTCTTTGCGATTCCCATTTACTGTGAGGCTTTCAACGTGCCCAACATGCACATGGGACCGCCTATTGTTGCCCTTATCTGAGATGGCTAGCTATTCTGTCTCGATACAACAGAGATCAGCAGGACATATGATATCACAAACCAATGGTCCTTGTAAAAATCCCTTCTCTGGGATGCGAACATCTCAGCCACCACTTTTCCTTTCTTCACCGACTGAAAGTCTAACAATTATCTTGAACCACTGTCTATGAGGGTGGGTAGACCTCAGCACAGCACTGGTGGGAACACATGCAAGCTGCCCCTGCTGGGAGTTGAATCTCAACAACTGTTTTGGCAGGCAAACGCACAAACCACTATGCCACTGCTGCTGTGTGTTTGTGTGTGAGTGTATGCGTATGTGTGCGTGCGTGTGTATGTGTGTGTGTGCGCGCGCGTGTATGTGTGTGTATGCGCGCGCGTGTGTGTGTAGAATAGAGACAGACGTTGACAATGAGAATATTAACACCCAGATACACAAGTTTGCAGAACGATCTACCGCCATGCTGTCTTGTCTGTGAACCTTGGAACTACTTTTAGGAACAGAACTGCAGTAAAAGAGAACTTGAGGTTTATTGTGAAAAGTATAACGGTAGCAAGTCCTGAACAGTATTTCTTGTTGAACTATCTTATTTCAATATTGTGATCAGTGGCGTACTAGTGCAGTGGACGGGTGGGGTTATTATTGCTGGTATAGAATGCTATAAGCTCCAACGAGTTCTTCAATATCTCGCAAAATTTTCCTTGTTCTTATGTTCTAAGCTCTAAACGTCGCTGGTTCACTTTCGCCCCGTGTCGTTCTGACCATGAGTCCGCTTTTCCCGAAACCCTTGTTCGTGCATTGTGGGATGATCTGGGTAGGGGGCTTGAGGTTCTAGGTAGAATTGCCAAGTCACATGAGGTAAAGACTGGTGCATTGAGTACAAAATTTGTGACGCCCCTGAAAAATGAACGCATACAAAACATAGTTAATACAAACTAGATTTTATCGACAGAAACAGTACAAACAAAAGAAACGCCCATGAAATATGAACGTAAACAACACATAGATAAAACCAACCGGATTATATAGACTAGAAATGTGTACTATATTCACTAGACACGCCTCTGAAACGCGAACGTTCACAAAGATAGATAGAACCTAACGAGCCACACAGACAAGACACTTGGACTACAATCATATGTGTACCCGAGGCTTATCTACAACATTTTGAAAGTGTAGTAATTGAAAGAATGTTTGACCCGGCTAAAGATAGCTGCAGTAGTGAATGGGGGATAAGAAAATAGCCCAAATGAAGCTATATTAACAGGCGTCGGTTAAATTGATTATATCGTGTTTAATGAATGGGTCCCAACATAAAGACATAGAAATCGTGCTGAGGGGTAGCGTGCTGGAGGGGATCAGCGTCAAGTGTGGGTAGACAACGTTAAGAGAACAGGAGGAGGTCGGTGTGACTGCACCGTGAATAGACATAACTAAGGTATCTGAGACTCAGTACTGGCGACCTTCACTGTGGAGACGGCAAATGATGATGGCGAGTTGTAGGCGATAAACCGTCAGAAATTTGGCAACTATTTGCTTCTCGGTCTTTTGGCTAAGATCAAAGTGTGGTATCTGCACTTGATCTTGCCAGGGCACATGCACAGGCGGTCATGCAAATGACACACAGCGACCTGGGGACCTGATGGGGCAGCTCTTGACCCTGGGGGAACCGCGAGCCATTTTAAAAAGGGGAGGGGGCAGGACACAAGACGCAGAAGACCCCCATGGTCAACCTCGTCACGCAAAGAACACCACGTGTCCTCACAACTAAGTCATCGTGAACCACGTCAACGGGAGTTGAAGAACTGCCTCGTCCGCCAGAGAACACCATGTCTTCTCACAGCTTAGTGCCCGTGAACCACGTCAACGGGAGTTGAAGAACTGCCTCGTCCGGCAGAGAACACCATGACTTCTCACAACTATCTCATCGTGAACCACGTCAACGGAAGTTGAAGAACTGCCTCGTCCGGCAGAGAACACCGTGTCTTCTAACAACTATCTCATCGTGAACCACGTCAACGGGAGTTGAAGAACTGCCTCGTCCGGCAGAGAACGCCATGACTTTCTCACAGCTTAGTGCCCGCGAACCACGTCAAGAAGAGTTGAAGAACTGCCTCGTCCGGCAGAGAACAACATGTCTTCTCACAGCCTAGTGCCCGTGAACCACGTCAACGGGAGTTGAAGAATTGCCTCGTCCGGCAGAGAACACCACGACTTCTCACAGCCTAGTGCCCGTGAACCACGTCAACGGGAGTTGAAGAACTGCCTCGTCCGGCAGAGAACACCACGACTTCTCACAGCTATGTCATCGTGAACCACGTCAACGGGAGTTGAAGAATTGCCTCGTCCGGCAGAGAACACCACGACTTCTCACAGCCTAGTGCCCGTGAACCACGTCAACGGGAGTTGAAGAATTGCCTCGTCCGGCAGAGAACACCACGACTTCTCACAGCCTAGTGCCCGTGAACCACGTCAACGGGAGTTGAAGAACTGCCTCGTCCGGCAGAGAACACCATGACTTCTCACAGCTATGTCATCGTGAACCACGTCAACGGGAGTTGAAGAATTGCCTCGTCCGGCAGAGAACACCACGACTTCTCACAGCCTAGTGCCCGTGAACCACGTCAACGGGAGTTGAAGAACTGCCTCGTCCGGCAGAGAACACCATGACTTCTCACAGCTATGTCATCGTGAACCACGTCAACGGGAGTTGAAGAATTGCCTCGTCCGGCAGAGAACACCACGACTTCTCACAGCCTAGTGCCCGTGAACCACGTCAACGGGAGTTGAAGAACTGCCTCGTCCGGCAGAGAACACCATGTCTTCTCACAGCTTAGTGCCCGTGAACCACGTCAACGGGAGTTGAAGAACTGCCTCGTCCGGCAGAGAACACCACGACTTCTCACAGCCTAGTGCCCGTGAACCACGTCAACGGGAGTTGAAGAACTGCCTCGTCCGGCAGAGAACACCATGTCTTCTCACAGCCTAGTGCCCGTGAACCACGTCAACGGGAGTTGAAGAACTGCCTCGTCAGGCAGAGAACACCATGACTTCTCACAACTATGTCATCGTGAACCACGTCAACGGGAGTTGAAGAACTGCCTCGTCCGGCAGAGAACACCATGTCTTTTCACAGCCTAGTGCCCGCGAACCACGTCAACGGGAGTTGAAGAACTGCCTCGTCCAGCAGAGAACACCATGTCTTCTCACAGCCTAGTGCCCGTGAACCACGTCAACGGGAGTTGAAGAACTGCCTCGTCCGGCAGAGAACACCATGACTTCTCACAACTATCTCATCGTGAACCACGTCAACGGGAGTTGAAGAATTGCCTCGTCCGGCAGAGAACACCACGACTTCTCACAGCCTAGTGCCCGTGAACCACGTCAACGGGAGTTGAAGAACTGCCTCGTCCGGCAGAGAACACCACGACTTCTCACAGCCTAGTGCCCGTGAACCACGTCAACGGGAGTTGAAGAACTGCCTCGTCCGGCAGAGAACACCATGACTTCTCACAACTATGTCATCGTGAACCACGTCAACGGGAGTTGAAGAACTGCCTCTTCCGGCAGAGAACACCATGTCTTTTCACAGCCTAGTGCCCGCGAACCACGTCAACGGGAGTTGAAGAACTGCCTCGTCCAGAAGAGAACACCATGTCTTCTCACAGCCTAGTGCCCGTGAACCACGTCAACGGGAGTTGAAGAACTGCCTCGTCCGGCAGAGAACACCATGACTTCTCACAACTATCTCATCGTGAACCACGTGAACGGGAGTTGAAGAACTGCCTCGTCCGGCAGAGAACACCATGTCTTTTCACAGCCTAGTGCCCGCGAACCACGTCAACGGGAGTTGAAGAACTGCCTCGTCCAGCAGAGAACACCATGTCTTCTCACAGCCTAGTGCCCGTGAACCACGTCAACGGGAGTTGAAGAACTGCCTCGTCCGGCAGAGAACACCATGTCTTCTCATAACTAAGTCAGAGAGTGCTAAAGTGCTGTATGGAACATGTACTGCTTTTTGGCAGTGAATCTTGGAATGTAAATGAACAAATCAGGAAGAACTTGAAAGCAACAGAGATGTTGTTCCTGAGACGAAAAGTCATTGGACTGCCAAAGTAACTAACAACCACTGCCTGAAAGAGGCTAATGATACTAGAACATTATATACTACAATTGAGTCAGGTCTTAGTCAGATATGACTGAGCTACCGTATGACAGTAGACGGTACTACCTGCTTTCTGTCAGCGCCGAATGTTGGGCGGCGCTTACCAAACCCAGCACCCCACATTGTGCCAACGGCTTCGGGCCGAAGAGCGCAATTGGGAGGGTACTAGCCTTATCCTGGTGCGAGGAAATGCAACCCAAAGACAAAATAAGTCATGGCAGGGCAGACCAGGCCCTAAGTCTTGGTTGGCAGCTGGTCTAGGATCGAAGCTCCGACAGGCGGACAGTTAGAGCATTGCTTTGCTGATCCGGCAGCTTCTGCAGCTTGTCTTGTTCCAGATTATAGGTGTCAACTTTCCTCTGGAGTGAACTAGGCAGGCCGAGAGAGGGATCATGCTGCATGGGCAACACATGGTTTCTTTATTTTAGCCCAGGCTTTGTGCTATGGAGAGGCAATAACTCCATCCCTGGTCTTAACCGGTCTCGGAATCAAAGCGAGAGGCAACTGTTACGGGTTATAAGTCCTTGTCAGTTGGCGTAGACATGGGGCGCCACGCGTTGCCTCTGACGGTGGGAGACACCTACGGGTGTCACTGATCAGCTACCGCCCGCCTCAAGCTGGGCATCCCCCAGCCAATTGAGTGCTGATCCGCCACAGCCTGCCTGCTTCAATGGGTGCTTGGGGCTAGGACAAAATCTGAATCGCAGGCTGTAAAACCAATGCACCAGGTACTAATAAAAAGAATAGAAACCTCAAGCTACGGCTTGCAACCTGGAACGTGAGAACATGTGTCCAGGATTTTCCACTGACTTGACAAATATTGACGATGTGAGAAAAACGGCTGTGATTGATGCTGAACTCAATCGTCTTAACATTGATATTGCTGGCCTGCAGGAGACTCGCCTCGCTGAGGAAGGGTCACTCAGGGAAAACAATTACACCTTTTTTTTGGAAGGGAAGAGGGCAGGCAGAAAAAAGGCAACATGGTGTGGGCTTTGCAGTGAAGAATTCGCTACTGGGAATGATTGATATCCCAGATGGAGGTAATGAAAGATTATTATCACTGCGCTTGGCAACCTTTTGTGGATTTGCCACCATTCTCACTGCATATGCACCGACACTCGCTTCCTCTGATGATGTGAAGGATACGTTCTATGAGCAGCTAGACTCTGCGATCAAGGCAGTTCCAAAATCCGACTACATTTATATGCTCGGTGATTTCAATGCTCGTGTGGGCAAGGACTCGAGTTCATGGCCAGTGTGCCTTGGAAAATACAACATCGGTCGCATGAATGATAATGGGCAAAGGCTGCTGGAGCATTGCACCAGGAATAACCTATGTATTACAAACTCCTTTTTTAAAACAAAAGAGATGCATAAGGTCACATGGAAACATCCAAGATCCAGCCATTGGCATCAGCTGGACTTCATTATCACACGGAGACAACATCTGAACCATACATCATTAACTCGAAGTTACCACAGTGCTGACTGTGATACAGATCATTCTTTGGTTGTTGCAAGGGTTAGACTGAGATCAAAGAGAATCTACACAGCTAAACACAAGTCTAGCCCCAGGATTAATATTACTAACACTCACGATCCTGGAAAGTGCTTTGAATTTCAACAGCAAATTGAAGACGCTTTCAATGATACATCAGAAAATTGTATAGTAAATGATAAATGGAGTAAACTTAAGGAAACTATTTATAAAACAGCGGTAGGGGTTTACGGCACTGTGGATCATAAGAGGCAGGACTGGTTTGCGGCAAACAGCCAGATACTGCAGCCCTTGATTGATAAAAAGAAGATAGCTCTCTTAAGAAACAAGGAAAGACCAACGCGTAACACTCTGAGTGAGCTGAAACAAGCGAGGAAGGATGTACAAAAGGCTGCCAGGCAGTGTGCGAATGACTATTGGATCAAGTTATGTGAGTCCATTCAAATCGCAAGTGATAAGGGAAACATCAGAAGCATGTATGAAGGGATAAAGAAAGCCTGTGGTCCAATGATCAAAAGAAGTGCACCACTGAAAACCTTGAATGGAGAAATTATCACTGATAAGAAACAGCAGATGCATAGATGGGTCGAGCACTATTTTGAGCTTTACTCGAGTGAGACCAAGCTAGCGGATGATGCCCTCAACGCCATAGAGGCCCTGCCAACTCTTGACCACATGGACACACTTCCCACTATAACAGAA
The DNA here is from genome assembly GCA_963921405.1 of Cepaea hortensis. Taxonomy (NCBI): domain Eukaryota; kingdom Metazoa; phylum Mollusca; class Gastropoda; order Stylommatophora; family Helicidae; genus Cepaea; species Cepaea hortensis. Next base: position 9,439,712 of record OY992878.1, read on the forward strand.
GTGTGCTATAAATGAGCTTGCATCTGGCAAGGCTCCAGGTAAGGATGGGATTCCAATAGAGTAATCAGGAGTAGGCAAGACACACTCGCTCTACAGATCCACCAGCTAATAGAGCTATGCTGGCGAGAAGGACAAGTCCCACAGGATTTCAAAGATTCAAACATCATAACGCTGTACAAGAACAAGGGAGATCGGAGCGACTGTAACAACTATAGGGGTATCTCACTTCTGTGTATTGTTGGGAAAGTATTTGCCAGAATTGTCCTGCACAGACTTCAAGTCCTGGGAGATCAAGTCTACCCCGAATCACAGTGCGGCTTCCGTCAGAACCGGTCAACCATTTATATGATATTCTCATTGCGACAGATGCAAGAAAAATGCCGGGAACAAAATCAGCCACTGTTTATTGCCTTCATCGACCTCACAAAGGCATTCGATTTGGTCAGTCGTGAGGATCTGTTCAAAGCACTAAAGAAGATTGGCTGCCCACCAACTCTTCTGTCCATTGTGGAATCGTTCCACACAGGCATGAAGGGTATAATCAAGTTTGATGGCTCAACTTCAGAAGAGTTTGAAATCAAGAGTGGAGTTAAGCAAGGTTGTGTACTATCCCCCACCCTCTTTGGGATATACTTTTCACTTCTACTGAAATATGCCTTTCGTGATCAGGATGACGGTATATACATTCACTCACGCTCAGATGGTGGTTCTATAATGCTCAGAGATTGAAGGCCAAGACCAAAATTAGCAGGGTACTAATCAGAGAGTTGCTTTTTGCGGATGATGCTGCGATTACAACCCATTCTGAGGAAGAATTACAACATCTACTATCTGCATTCTCCAATGCTTGTTCTGAATTTGGTTTAACAATTAACAAAAAGAAGACACAGATTATGTCACAAGGTGTGATGGTGTACCATCAATCTTTATTGACGACGCCGAACTGGAGATAGTAGACCATTTTACATATCTAGGATCAGAGGTAAATAGCAAATTATCCCTCGATCAGGAAATCAACATCAGGATTGGCAAGGCAGCAACAACTATGAACATGTTAGCAAAAAGAGTCTGGGAGAACAGGAAGATTACTGCCAAAACAAAAGTCCTCGTCTACCAAGCCTGTGTCCTTAGTACTCTTCTTTATGGCAGTGAAACCTGGACAACTTACTCACGCCAAGAGAAACGTTTAAACAGCTTTCATATGCGGTGTCTGCGAAGAATACTTGGTATTAAGTGGCAAGACAGAATCACAAATACTGAAGTATTGGAAAGATCAGGTTGTGTGACGGTGTATTCCATGCTGAGTCTTCGTAGACTTAGATGGATAGGACACGTTAGGAGGATGGATGATGGTAGAATACCAAAGGACATCTTTTTTGGTGAATTACAGACGGGTAGGAGATCTCAGGGTCGGCCTCTACTACGATACAAAGATGTGTGTAAGCGGGACATGATTGATACAGGCATTGATAATGCACATTGGGAGCACGTCGCCGCTGAACGTGTTGCATGGAGGGCAACTATCAGAAATGGAATAAAGGCAAAGGAGAAAATGATTGCAGATAAAGCACACACAGAGCGTGAGAGACGTAAGATGGTGCAAAATGGTGGAAGTGACCATGTTTTCACATGCACCTACTGTGGGCAAACATTTGCAGCAAGAATTGGCCTTACCAGCCACACTCGCCACCGCCATGGATCGTAGTTATTAAGTCTTTTTGAATAACAATGTACCAAACTATCGTCTGAAAAGACGGAAAGGTGCCAATGAATATACTACAATAAGAAAGAGACAAACATCTTTCTTTGGTCATATGATGAGAAGAGAGGCATTGAAGAACATCGTGATAACTGGAAAGACCGAGGGGAAGAGAGGCAGAGGCAGACCAAGAGAAATTATGATGGAAGGATTGAGACGGCGGCTACGAGAAATATCATCAGCAGAGTTCATTAAAAAAAAAAAAAAAACCAAAGACCGAGATCTGTGGAAAGTAATGAACGCCTACGCCACCTAGCATGGCACTTGATGATGATAATGATTTGTCCCACTTCACAATTTATTCAGTTGTTTTAGTTTTTGAAAGGCAATAGATATTTGTCTTTGAATTTACTTCAGTATGTCACCGTTGTTGGTAATTAATGACCGAAGATATTCGAAGTTTTCGAAATGTAACATTATGGCATCAACAAAATTGTCGGTATCAGAAATGAATGGCGGCGCACGAGACAGAAGGCTGTGGACAGACATGATCACAATGGCATATGGCGTGGACTGTAAAGAGAATAAGAATAGTACTAGGGGGCTTTAAATTAAAAGCTTAAGTGAATTTTTTTTTGCGGGGGGGGGGGGGGGGAGATATATATTCTGAAAAAGCAAAGAACACATGTATCATTTTTCGATGTAGTCACCACTGGGTTCAATTCAAGTCCTCCAGCGCCGATAGAGTGCTTGGATTCCTGTAGAAAAATCGACTCTGTGGTCACTACTGGGTGTGCCTGGCCCTGTTGTGAACAGTCTATCACAGAAGTCACGCCGTTTAAAAACGGGAGACTTTATTCCCAAACGGGGCCCTCGAACATGTATTCCTAACATGTATTCCCTAACCCTAACCCAGACCCTAACGCAAATCCTAACCCTAACCCAGACCCTAACGCAAATCCTAACCCTAACCCTAATCATACACAACAGCACTTGCTTGTCTTCTGTATCTTCTATTATATGTGTGTATATATACTTAATACATTATACTGGCCCCCAATGATATGCCAGTGTGTACTGCTCTCTAATATAGAAGATATAGACGTCACGTGACCAGAACCGTTTGGGAATAAACACCTCGTTTAGAAACTCCTACTCTACTCATACACTTGCTGACCTGACAGGCATGCATCACCGTAATGGACATTCTTTCGCCGATGAATTTCTATAGGTTTCACGCCTTCACGGGAAAACGGATAACAAAATGCTGCTACTCTTTGGTGCATGTCAAAAGTGGGGCGGGGATTTTAGAACTGTCCTTATGACGTTACGTGTTTGTCTGCACCGGGATGTACCGTGCTTAACTCTCTTAATTTCATTAACAACAATGTTGAGAGGCTAGAAGACAATAGCTTGGTTATTGTAATTTCTATCACACTTTAAAGGATTTCATGTGACGCCCCCTCGTATTTGGCGAGGGTTTGTTAACGGGTTGGATGTGGGAATCTGAGCCAGAAAAACACCATCCACAACAACCCGTCTCTCGTGCTGGACACCAACGAGAAGTAGACATAAGCGTACCAGAACACGATCACTAGTAAAAAAAAATTGACGTTGCGACCAAGGCCTTCGTCAGCACACAAATAACAAACATACATCGTTACAACTACATGGGGAAAAAAATGAAAATATAAATATAAAAATTACCCATCAATTTCCTTGTTGTGGACTGAACACGTGTTTCATACAAAGCGACCGGAAAACACGTGAGCCTCTGACTCGAATGACACTTACTGAATTAGTCTCCCATGTCAGGTAACTGTGATATTTAGACCAATCAAATCCTAACACAACTGAAAGGAGAAACGGAGCTATTTTCAGTTCCACGTTTCAGCTTTATAGATAATTTAGAACCCACATTATCATTAATGACTCTGATGCTCGTACATCCTTGCTAAGTGGTAAGGTAGTAAACCACACTAATGAATACACAACGACTAACGTTATCTCTCTTGACAATCACATTTTCATAGTTATGGTTCAGTGACAAAACTAATGGCATGGAACGCTTACATTAATATATTACAAACTATGTGACTTTGGCAACATCATGGTCGTCTTTCATTACATATGGTACACTAAAACATCACATTATATGCACATGTGCCCATTCCAGTTATATCCCATTTGCATTATACATGTGTGGGTGCATGCGTGTGCGAGTGCGAGTGCGTGTGTGTGTGTGTTTTAGGGGGCGGGGTCATACACGAGGAAGCCCATGACAATTTTCATTCATGGAAATCAGATTCTCAGACTCCGATGTGCAGATGATGTGGTGCTCCTCTCAGAAGACAGGTCTAAGGGATTATAACGGGTCAATTTTGTCTGTTAAAAGGCATTGAAAATCAAATCTGTTTCTGAAATAAAAACACGTTCTCCGACAAAACCACATGTCAACCAAAAGTGACAATCAGCAATGAAGAAATTGGAAATGTCACACGCTTTTAAAAGAAATACAAGTCAGTCGGTTATTGTTGATATTCTTCTTCATTCTTAACCTTTTGAAAATAAAGTTCATTTATATGTTCGTTCGTTCATTCATTATTATTATTATTCTGCATTTTATCTCTCATTCCAGCATAGTCTCACCAAATCTTCCCATATTTTGCCTTCTGCTGCAGTTCCTTGCAAGCCCTCTACATATTATCCACGTCCGCCTCTAATTCTCTCCTCGGTAGCGCTTTACGTCCCCCGCTTCGTCTTGTGCCCTGTGCAGTCCAGAGAAAGGATGGGAACTTTTAGTTATATTATTAACAGATTTTCTTAACGTGTTTGATTGATTGATTGATTGATTTAAGAACCGACATCACAGCATTCGGGGCATTCCCATAAGCGCTTCATCCTCAGAAGCTGGCGAAGAGTTCCAACCCCAATAGTGCCAGTAGCAATCTGATTATATGTGCGTCTCACCTTTCCTCTAAGCGTCAAGCATCGGCCAGATTCCCTCGTCATTCAACGCTGTCGCATCCTTGCCAGACCATGGTGATCCATTTGCTCCTCCGTGGCGTACACGTGCTCCCACAAGGCCGCAACCTCGTCTGCCTTATCATTTGTTTCTTAACGTGTTAAGTTGTTTAACCATTTTCCACTGACCACAGAGATACTTATTTTTTGTTGATTTGATAGTGTCTGTGTATTTATTCTTTTTTAAAAATTCTTTTAGTTTTGTTGTTTTTGTAGTCTTCTTCTCTGGAACAGCGGATGGTGCTCTTCTCTGATGTAATTTATAACAGCGTTTGTGCTCTTCGAATCTAGTTGACTGTATTTGTTTTAAAATTATTATTCCTAACAGGCTGTCAACCGCCTTTAGTGCTCACTTCAGTGGTCGGAATGATCACTTTGGGGTATATTATCGTCTTACAGATCCTATAGTGGAGAGAAGTTCATTGGCAAAGCCGAATTTATACAATCAACTTCAGTGAAATCCATACATACTATCATGCATTTGGTGTTCTGTTAACCTTTGACACGTATCTTCGACTTGTAGTACTCTCTAATCTCGTGTGTCGGTCAGCAAATGATAGTTTCCTTGCCTTATTTAAATGACAGTTCTATTGCCATATTCATTTCAATTACACGCCTTCATTTGTGTCTGGATCTTCCAGTTGTTATATCGTGGTTTATGTGGCCTAGGGCTAGTGAAGGCAGTTTCACAATCCCAACATACTGGGTTCGCAGTCAGTCGAATGCTACAAGGAAGCAGATCACTTTGCGTTGATCTTCACAATGATATAAGAGTCGTCCTTTCAGAAAGCAATGGCAAACTAATGAAGGCAAAATCTAAACATAGACGTCATAAACAGAACATTGCACGATGTCTTACCCATCATATTTCGCTACATCTTGTCAGGTGCATACTGCGGAGTTATAGATCATATGAAGTGAATACATGAATCATACTGTGGCTGATATACTAAATACATAGTGGCTGGTAATGTTAGAGTACGGAGTACGGTATCCCCCATGGAAGTGTAAGATTTAACCAGAAGTAAAACTGCCTTGTCACAAACAGCCAATAAATGTTTGGGTTAATTACTACGCCATGTAAAGGTCATGCAACAAACTTATCTATCGTGGTGGAATGTTCAGTTGATTATTGAGCTTGGTATTATCTATTTTGAATGCCGGCCGACAGTTTCTATATATAACTTAATAAGTATCTGATGACTTATGCCACAAGTAATTATTTCTTCTTCTGTTATCTTTTATCCCTCATTGGACAAATGCCCTCAACTAACACACGCCAAACCGTTTTATCTTTTGCCAACTCCTTTAGCTATGACCTCCAGATACACTGTATTATCCATCGCCGTCTTTAACTCTATTTTCCATGAATGTTAGGATTTGATTCACCTTGTCGGCTCCAGACAAGGGAGTGTCTTCCCCCCCCCCCCCCCTCTCTGAGGTTCTCAATATGTGTCCTCTTCAACATCAGCGCTGCTTCTTATGATCCACTGGAATGTGTTTAGTTCTCTCAATGAGCTCTGCGCTGACGGTTTTATCATACTGCTTTACAGGTAATGCTTGCTGTTATTTTATTTTGCTTGATCTCTTTTGATCTTGTGTACAGATGACGATGGTCTGTGCATTCACAATGACTACGTTAAATACAACGACGTTTCGAGAATGTTTCTATTTTCGTCTTTAGAAAAGGACATTTCTGGAAACGTCGCTATATGTACTGATCCCATTGTAACTAGATAAGCTATCATCGTTTTTACATATGCAATTGAATAGTCAGAGGTTGTGTCAACTATTATGGTAGCTCTTGTGCATTGAACATAAGAATTATTGGCTACTGTCTGTGCTTTTTTTGACAGTCAAGAATGCGTTTATGTTCTTTTTTAAACAATTACGTTTAGAAGTAATTCTTGGGTCTATTGTCTGCTGTCTAGTGTATATTGTCTAGTGTCTAGAGTTAATAGGATTGTTTATACAAAACTGGCACATATAAAGAGTATCATGTCTTCTCAACTGGAATAGTTGGCAATATCAAACGTCACGCTGGTTGCATAATTAGTCATCATGTTTTGGCCACATTGTGAGAAGACACACACTAGAACATATTGTGGCAACCAAACAGATTATTTAAAAGCGACATAGAGAAAGACAACAAAGAAAATTCTTGACAGTCATGTGTCTTATCACGGAAGGGTGTCATCGCACGAATTAAAACATGCGGTTAGGGATGGCAAGATTTGGAGAAATATGGCCGCCTTCGCGAATCAACAAGACAATTGATGGAGATGATCATGCTGAGTTGACATTTTGTGCAAAACGTCCTTGTCCTTGAACGTTAGAAAAAGAGTTCCTTCATGTTACATAGAATCAATTTTAACATACGGCTGCGAATCCTGGACAATTAGTAAACAGGTGGGGGGAGGGGGGGGGGAATCCGCGGAAGCCTTGGGGATGTGGTTTTATAGAAGAATGCTTAAAGTTCACAGGGCAACCAAAATTAGTAATCTCGACATTTTGAGGGAAGCTGAGTCGCAAAGACAACTTATCACAAACATCAGAAAGAATCAGTCATCGTTTTGGGTCACGTTATGAGAAGACAAAAAGTGGAACATGTTGTGACAACCGGAAAGATTTGTTGAAAGAGAGATGAAGGAAGACAGCGTGAGAAAATGCTTGACAGTATTGTCATGGCACAGAATGGAGTCAACTCACGAAATGAACCATGACGTCGGAGATCGCAATTTGTGGAAAGGCATGATCGGCCAAGCCAGCAGGCAAGGCATTGAATGATGATTATGATGATGACGATGATGACGATGATGATGATGATGATGATGATGATGATGATGATGATGATGACGACGATGACGAGTTATTTGGAAAGAACAGTGATAGAGGAATGGTTTTTCGAAGAAAAGACAAAAGTCAACGGTAAAGAAAATCTCCACAGGACATTGCGGACACAATGAGCATGAACATGCTTGAGGAAGGAGAACTAACATAGGACCGAGAACCCCGAAGAGAGAGATGTTCTGCACCGGACCTGCTACATGGCGTGTCCTGTTAGGTGTCTTTGATATTTCTGACAACAACAATACCAGGTCATCGGTACATAACGAACTATGGTCTCATTTGCAACTTAGCTGGTTTTAAAATAAAAATCATCTGAAACCAAGAAAATACGATTGTGCGATAGAATGTTAAAAGTGTCACGGGGAGGTAAGATTGGTAATGAAAGTGAAATTATGCCCGGGCATTATCATCATGTGTCACATCGGTAAACGTGGGCGATCATGTTTTCCACCTCACTCGATCACCAGAGTCGTGGATCAGCTCAGCATTCGTGTCTCGACCATACACTGTTATCCAAGCCATCCAGGTATTCATTTCTCTGCCTTCCCCTTGTTCTCTTCCCCCGATCTTGCCAGTTGTCACAAAGTTCTCCAATTTATTTCTTCTCATAACGTGACCAACAAATGTTGACTGTCTACATCTAATTTCTCTAATCAGTTTACAGTTTTCATTCGTTTCTTGTAGGACTTGGTCATTGTTTTTTTTTTTTCTTCTGTCTGTCCATGTTATTCTTTTCATTTTCCTCAGAAACCACAACTCCACACCCATTAGATGTTTCTCAGCTTGTCTGCTCATTGTCCACGCTTCACATCCATACAAAAGTACAGGCTCTATGTAGCACCTCAACGCTCTTTTTCTCGTTGCAAATGACATCTTTTTATTGGTCAATATGTTTTTCATCTTGCAAAAGTCTGCCTTCGCCATAGCAATTCTTGTTCTAATCTCTTCAAGACATCTCCCGTCAGATGTTATGACTGTTCCGAGATAATTGTACCGATTCACTTGTTTAAGAATATTCCCATTTACTTGTATATTGAATGACACTATCCAGTGCCGTCCACCGGGCGCTGGAACGCAAATTATTCCTCCCCACGACGCTTGACGGCAGAAGTGGAAGATGATGATGATGATGATGATGATGACTTGTATATTACATTGTGGTATTTCCCTCTTCTTAAAGACGACGATAATTTGTGTCTTCTTAAAATTTAATTCTAACCCAAATTGTTCACTGTGTGCAACAATTACATCTACTAAATGTTGCAGATCCTGCTCATTGTCTGCAATCAATTGGGCATAAAGAAGCTCAAAAGAAACATCAGGTGGAAACTGAGAACTTGTTATTTCGAAAATAGGGACGACTGATAAGTAGAAAATTGGAATACCATATGTAGACATACACACGCACACACAAGCGCACGCGCTCACACTCACATAAATGAAAAGTTTCACGGAAAAGAGTTTGGAGACGACGGATACAGTCGCAAGATGGTCGGATGCTGTGGCATGAGGAGATAGATATTAACACCTGAATAAACAGCATTAGAAAATAGGTTCCTGGGTACCAGGATATGTCCTGGGGGGTAAAGGCGGCTGGCGTGATACTCACCACATCACACACCGGGAGACGTCGCTGGAGCTACGGAGCTTGTGCTTTGTGGGGCGCTTTCGGCGGGTCGCCCTACTGAAAGAGACCGAGCCATATTGGATAAAACCCGGGTCAATGAATTCTTTCTGGTGACTGCCAATTCCATCGACGATGAACTGTATTTTCCGTGGAGGACTTTTGTGTTGGCATTCTGGCGGGCTGTTGGCTTGCCGAGTCTCCTGTCTTTTCCATTTTTCACATTGGGCAGTGAGGGGGAATTTTGTGGGATATTCACTGGCACGGGAACGGGGCATAATGTGGCGACTCGTTGCCGAGAAGTTGGAACCGCCACTAACTGGACATGGACCTATGGCTTAGTGTTGTATCAAGTCCCCCTCCCACTCAGGTTTTCATCGCATCTGAAGACAAAAATAAGACCCCAGCGAGTCCAATATTTTATTTACGAGATTTGCTGAATGTGCGCCTACCCCTGCTCACAGTGGAAACAACAGGGGCCTGGTCCGAGCAGAGGCAATAAAACGCCTTGACTTGGAGTAGTATACACACAAGTTAACTAACACCGTCCATATTTAGCAGACGACAGACCATCGGACGGTAGTTCTGGCCTCCATCGCAATGTCCTCGTCTGCTTCATTTTCCCTGTAGAAGCAATCTTTATTCACCCAAGCAATCGTGTAGCCGTCGTTACCTGTTACAAACTCAAGTGTTTTTGAAAGAAGTGAAACAAAACTGGGAGAAAACTGCAGTTTTGAGGTATGTTTACTTGCTGCTCCATGTTGTCTGCTTATCGAGCCGACTGGCTATTTTTAGACTCCAGCGAAAGCTCAAGTTATAATTGGACGATTGTGATCACGTGATGTTGGTAAAAAAAAAAAAAAAAATAATGGCGAACACTAACACTAAACACATCGTCGGATCGTTCTCGGTGTGGACTTATTAAGCGGTGGATTTCTGGTTTTTGAAGAAAAGGTAGGAACTTATTATAAAGTCAGTTTCCAGTTTCATAGTTGATGTTATCAAACTAGTTAGAAATGTGTGTCAGTTGTATCCAGAGAGCTGCTTAAAGAACGCTAGTTCCAAAGCTGAGACCTTCGGCTTGAGACTTGAGAGCTCGTCTCCATCATTTCTCTCCCCTCTCGCCCGTCCAAGTTCATTTTGAGTCGTCAGATTTGTTCCTCATCCGTAAAGTAAACTTCTGCTGGCAAGGAACATTTCCCCCCTTTTCTCTCGTCTAACAGTGCACAAGCGTTTGTGAAAATACAGATTATAGTTTACGGCCGATGTAGGATCATGTAGTACTACTACTGGTACTACTACACAGTGAAGATTGTGTGTGTGGCTGGCGATCTGTTGTGTTACTACTGTTACGTTGACATAGTCTTAGTAAGACTCTTACATTTAGGAATGGTGTAAGCTACAATCGTTCTGTGCAGTGCACTATTAAGAGGACTAGAAAAGGCCAATGAACACATTTTGATTGCAGAGTTGGCTAGCTAACAGTTCCTGTGGACGTATTTAATGTTCAGGAAGGTGAGTCCATCTCAGCATCCATATATTATTCACGTTCACGTAATAATGCAGAATAATTGGGACAAGAATTTATATATATATATATATCTGTTAATTTGATTTGCTAACGTTGTATGTCTCCACCCTTCCTCTCTCTCTCTCCCTCTGCAACTCCTTCCATTGTATTGTGTATTATTTAAACATGCTTAACTTTCTGGCATGCATACATACACTAAGGAAAGAAGAAAGTGCCAGCCATGTATGCATGCATGTATGTGGTATGTGGGGCAGGATGCAGACACACCTTTCTGTGTGATTCACAGCAGCATCATAATTAGAGCAGGTCATGTTATTCATCCCCTTCACATAATCATAACCTTAATCCCAGATAACCTGTATAATCATAACTTTAAATAATTGACATTTACACATTTACACACATTTACATTAAAAATGAGAATGGTTAAATCTTAATTTTTAAACTCTACTATATGGAACAGAAGCATGGACTAAACAAGTCGAATAGATACCCTGAAGTCTACAGGTCACTCACAGTGGTGAACCTTCTTGCATTAACTAGTACATCCACCTCATGTTGTGGGTCTACAGGTCACTCACAATGGTGAACCTTCTTGCATTAACTAGTACATCCACCTCATGTTGTGGGTCTACAGGTCACTCACAATGGTGAACCTTCTTGCATTAACTAGTACATCCACCTCATGTTGTGGGTCTGCATGTCACTCACAATGGCAAACCTTCCTGCATTAACTATGTGGTAAGTTAACAAGAAATGAGGATGGGATCCCCAAATTCTAATAGCCAACTGTTTAGAGAAACTTGAAAATGGCTCGTTAAGAATCCCTAGGGGTGGATGATGGTCTATAGTTGAAGTTTCTTCACAGAGGGCCAGTGGAGCCCAGGAAGTTCACAGTGCTCCGATAAGGGAAATTTTTTCCCCAAGAAAATCTGAGATACTTGTATTTATCCGGCCACACTTGGCTCCATTCTTATGTTGTAACTAATATATTCTAATTAATATTACACCACAACAAGTAAAACAACAAACACCAAGTAAATCATCAAAACACTATGATGAGATAACATAGTGGTGTGTTCTTGTGTTGTGTGTGTGTTAGCGTGGTATATTATGTCAGATACACACATTAGAACAATACCATCAATGAGGTAGTAAAGAAATCATCAGCACAGTTAAGGAATTAAAGTTCCAAACTCTAACTAATGTTCCGGTACACCATGTTTGATTCATTAATGGCACTAAACCAAATGTATGTCACAGTTCACCGCATAGCATCTATATATATTGTTCAGAATGTCCCCTTAAGACTACGCTAAATGTTCCTGAGGCATCCTGAACTATACCAAGGTGATGTTCTTGAAATCTTGCGTTTAAAGAAGTAAGTACTCTCGGGTAGGTCCTACGTGGGTTGAAAATAAAGGGGGTATCTCGTTTTCTATAGTCCCGGACAACACAGACTGTACTGACAGGTACTTAGCTGTTCATTCCTGGGCTGTAGGGTTGTGGCATAGGAGAAGCAGTTGTTTCACTGTGATGCTGTTCCTCTGGATTAACCACCATCAGCATACAGGTCTCTGCCCAGTTTACGCATTCACATAACCACCACCCTTCACTCCACAGGACATTTTTATATCCACACACAAATGAAACACTTCTGCTTTCTGGCTCACATGGTAACAAACTGGCGCCTAAGTAGCTGCTGTAACTTTATTTATCTCCTCCCACACCACTTTATTAGTCTCCACCAATCCTCCCTAAAGAATTTCCCTTGTTGTGACAATGACTCCTTCCACCAGCATCCATCCCATTTTACAGATAACAATACTGTTATCCTTCCTTTCTTTGTTGCGGGCACAACCCATTGTTCCCTGTAATGAACATCAACAGTGCACCCTGACCTATTCTGTTCCGTGCAGGTGTCAGGTTAATGAAATTGCACCAATGTGCTTAGTACTATCTTTCTCGGTGTAGGTCTTCCCAGGTGACAGGTACCAGATTACGTTTGGGGAATGGCGAAAGCCTTTGTTAGCATTTTTCCTGTTTGGGGCTTAAGTTTGGAAACTTAAGAAACTGCTTGCCGTCTGTCCTTCCAATTAGAACACTATTGTCTATATAATATTCACGTGTATATGGTGCATGCGATATTAGTTAAATGAAGACGGGCATGAGACATTACATGTCACAAAGCTCCCCTCTAAGACATTTGTCCTCCAAGAAACTGTAATTTCAGGCCCGGCTTCATTCCGAATGTCCAATGCTAATCCATGTCTTCCCCGTTGGTTCCTTTCACCTCTGTTTCTGTTTCCTGATCAGGAACAGGATGTCGGCTAAGGAAGTCTGCCCCAACATTCAATTTTCTAGGTACATATTCGATCTGGAATGAATATGGTTGTAAAAGCAGAGACCACCTCATCAGTCTTGCATTCAAGTTCCTTGAGGCTGCCAGAAACATTAGGGGTTGATGGTCACACTGCACCGTAAAGTGCTTCCCATACAAATATGCTTGAAATTTCTCCATGGCCCAAACCAATGCCAAACATTCCTTTTCGATGGTAGAATAATTCTTCTCTGCTGAGTTCAATTTTCTACTTGCATAGGCAACCGGAAACAGGACTCAGTGCTCATCTTCCTTCCTCTGAAGAAGTGTAGTGCCAATTCCAATGTTGCTTGCATCGGTCCGCAGAATGAATGGTTGGGTGAGATCCAGGAGATGAAGTACTGGTTTGGCAGTTAATGCTGTCTTGAGAGCTGAATAAGCTTGCTCACATTCGGCCGACCATTTGACATTCTCCGGCTCCCTTTTCCTTGTAAGGTTCATTAAAGGAGCTGTTAATGAATTGAAGTCTTTGATGTATCTTTGATAGAACCCACACAATGAAACAAAAGATCTAATATCTTTCTTTGTTTTAGGACGAGTGGCTTGTTGCGGCTTCTCCACATTTCCTTCATGAGGAGTCATGTATCCTTGAGATACTGTATGTCCCAAAAAATCCAATTGTTTGAATCCTATTTGACACTTCTTTGGTCGTGCTGTCAAACCAGTTTCCTTCAGACGTTGGAAAAGAAGGTGGAGGGCCTTACAATGTTCCTCAAACGTCTCAGTAGCAATCAGGATATCATCAATAAAGTTGCTGATTGCTGGATGTTTAAGTGGTTTGAGTAGTTTCCTCATCATTCTGGTGAAGACACTGGGAGCATTACTCAGACCAAAGGGAAGAACGTTGAACTCATAGTGACCATCAGGGGTACTGAAGGCCAACCATCGACGAACTTCTTGTTTTACAGGAATTTGATAATATTTCTTACTGAGATCTATCTCAGTGAAGTACTTGGCCCGGCTGAGACTAGTGAAGAGTTGGTTTTGATCAAGCAGAGGTTCAGCCTGAAACTCTGTTATAGCATTGAGCTGTCGATAATCGATGCACAACCTATGTTCTCCACTGGGTTTTCACAGCAAAACCACACTTGCACTGTAAGGTGATTCAGATGGAGAGATGATTCCTGTTAAAGCATTTTCTGGATCTCTTATTTTAAAGCTGTCACTTTTGCACAAGTAACTGGGTAAGTTTTAACTCACACAGGGGTATGGTCGATTAGCTTCATGTTGAACTCGGCCAAATCTGTAAGTCCTGGCTTGTCAGTAAGTACATCTGCATAAGTAGCTAAGAGTTCTTGACTCTGCTTCTGCTGATCCTGGGTGAGTTTAGGACTGATGTCCACATCCTGATAAGTTTCTTTTGCTTGCAGAGGGTACTCCACACCCATCGTGGTTCCATGGTCTACTTCCGTAGCCACTGCTAACGCCATCAGATGTGCTTTCTCGGTGGTAGGCCTTTCATTATAATTCCTCAGGAGGTTTCTATGAAAAATTTTCTGTTTCCCTCTGATGGAAATCCTATAGTTAGTGCGAGACATCTTCTCAGTCACTTCATAGGGTCCTTTCCAGCTGATCTTCTGATTAGTTGGGAGAAGTAACAGCACTTTTTCTCCCACCTCCAAATCTCGATCTTTCGCTTTCTTGTTGTAGCCGGCAATTCTACGTCCAGCTTGCCATAGATTGTCTGTCACTAACTTCCAACCATGTTGTAGACGTTGTTTTAACTCAGCCACATAGGTGGATGCAGTCACAACTGTCTCATCAACTTGATCATCAGTCCAAGTACGAAGTAAAGCTTCAAGTGGTCGTCCAAATAACAATGTTGCTGGTGCAATCCCAGTTAAGTGATGGGGTACTTCTCTGTACGCAAATAATGTGGCAGGTACATATGTATCCCATGTCTCCGGTTTCTCATGAGCTAATTTTTTCAAGATAGAAATAAGGGTACCGTTAAATTGTTCTACTGTCCCATTCAACGCAGGGTGATATGGAGACGTGTGAATCTGTCGAGAATGGAAAAGACTGAACACTTCTTCCATTAGCTTTCCTCTGAACTGTGATCCATTATCAGTTAGAATCCTAAGTGGAAATCCTAACCGAGTAAGTATGCCAAGCAAAGCTTCAGCTACATGCTTTGAATCGCTTGATGGCATAGGCACTGCTTCGGCCCACATCGAGCAAGTGTCCACAAGTGTAAGTATATAGCAGTTCCTTCTCTTCGTATGGTTGAGAGGTCCGACTATATCCACAGCTACTCTTTCAAATGGTGTGCCAGTAATGAACATTTCCCCTAATGTCGCTGGTGATGTCCAGTGCTCTGGGGCCACTCTCTGACACTGGGGACATGACTTAACATATTGCACTATGTCTGCATTGATTCCCGGCCAGTAGTAGTGGGTAGAAATCCTTTGCATCGTAGCATTGATTCCCATGTGTCCAGTGAATGGTAGACTATGACCCATATCCAGAACTTCAGTTCTGTAAGAAGAAGGTACAACGAGTTGTGCGTGCTCCTGTCCTTCTTTTTCTGCCCTTCGATGGAGAAGTCCATTTTTCATGTACATTTCACCTTTATGTGGGTGTGAATGTGCTTTAGGCAGTTTATGAAAACATGCCGCTAAGATGCTGTCTGCTGCCTGGGCTTGTTTCAATTCCTCTGGTTGAGGATTTGTCGGAGTTGTCACCGCTGGAGTTTCCTTAGCTTGCTGTCTAGTCGTCATGGCGCCGACAGTCAGAGGCTTACCAGGATCTCCTAAAAAGATGTAGTGACATCCCAACACCACAGGGTAGATGGGGTCATCTAGGGCCGCTGCTCTTATTTCACCAGTCACATAACACGAAATTATGTTTACCTTTGCCATGGGTAAGGACATCGGGATGGTGCTTTTTAATGGCCCCTGAAATTCAATTGTCTCCTCAGTGATTTGTTCAGCATTCACTAATGAGGTAGCAACAATTGCATCAAATTGTAGACCAGTATTGTATAGACACATGGTAGAGAATCCGTTAAGTGTAATTGATTCTATCACAGGAATTCTGGTCCTGGTGTCTTCAGGCTCATTCTAAGGATGATCCTCAGTTTTCACCTTCTTTCTTTCCTGTTTTGCCAGACATGCGACGGTTTGAGGAGGGGCTTTTCGCCAGCAGTCTTTCATGTGGTGTCCTGTCCTATTGCATTTCGTACAATAGGGTTTCCCTTCTCTCAAAGCATGCTGGTTTCTATTGTGGGTGGTGGTTTTAGGTTTTTCTTTAGGTTTACTATAACTGTTGCCATTATTTGCCTTGGGCTTCTGAGAAGCGTCCTGTGAGGGAGTGGGTGTATTCCGCCGATTACCTCCAACTTCTCTTTGTGACTTTTCAAATCTCTCTGCCATGGTAATAATCGCATCCAGTTTTTCAGCTCCATGCTGAGTAAGAAATGCCTTCATGTTAGCTGACATTCTATCTTTCAACTGGTCTATGATGATTATTTCCTGTAAACCTTCATATATCTCCTCAAATCTACCTTATGTGCTCCACTTATGCAAATATGTTTTTAATCTATCTATAAACTGTGCATAGGTATCTCCAGACCCCTTCCTAGCACTTTAAAATTTTTTCTTATAGCTTTCTGCGTCCACTTCAAATCTCGCTAGCAATGCCTGTTTGAGAATTTCATAGTTGTCAAGTTTCTCAGGACGCAGTCTGGAAAACACCTCATAAGAAATACCACGCAGTCCCTGGGACAACTTAACACTTCGTTTACTTTCCTCCAAACCACACATATCGCACATTCTCTTGAATCGATGAAGATAACTCTCCATTATGTCGCTGTGCTCTAAAAATGGTTCCAGAGGGAACACCATAGGACCTGTATGAAGAGAGGATGCTTCTGCATTTGCTTTGGCTATAGGGCTGGCATTAAGTGCAGGGTTTGGAGGATTGTTTTCCAACTCCATTCTCCTAAGCTCCATCTCCTTCTCCATTCTTTTCATTTCAAGGGCATGCTGGCGCTCTTTCTCTTTATTCTCTAGGTCAGCCTGTAGCTTTTTCTCCTCTAATTCTCTCTCCATTTTCAACCTTTCCTCTGAAAGTTCCTTTTCCATGCTCAGCTTTTCATCTGAGGCTTCTTTTTCCATCCTCAGTTTTTCATCTGAGACTTCTTTTTCCATCCTCAGTTTTTCATGTTTTTCAAACTCTCCTGACACATAATTTGCCAGTTCTAGGCCTTGGAGACTGCACTGCTTCCCAGTTTCCATAAACTGATTTCTCAACTTAGCCGCCTCTGCCATTCTAGAATTATGTCTACTCTACTGATAGTAACTAAAATCTGTCAACAGTTCTATTCAAAACTAGATACTTTAAACAGAATATTTATTCCGAACCAGAATAGATGTTCCACAGCAGAGTAGATATTTTTAGAGGTCAGATACTTTAAGTTGAACAGGTAGGAAGATCAGCAGGTTAATCAATCAAATACTAATTTACATAAGCATTTACATCAGCACACGTAGATCACTCAATACCTCTTAAAATGCTGTTTCAAAATACTTGAATTATTCTAAGAGCAGGGAACCTATTGCTAGTAATACCTGTGTCCATTATCTAACACCTACAAGATCCTGTAGTGGCAAGACATCAATTAGTATTGGAGCCTTTTTTTTTAAATTTTGGCCACAGCCACCTATTGGTGGTGAACAGGACTGGACGGGCAACCCAATTTGTAGTGAACAGGACCGGACGGGCAACCCAATTTGTGGTAAGTTAAAAAGAAATAAGGATGGGATCCCCAAATTCTAATAGCCAACTGTTTAGAGAAACTTGAAAATGGCTCGTTAGAATCCCTAGGGGTGGATGATGGTCTATAGTTGAAGTTTCTTCACAGAGGGCCAGTGGAGCCCAAGAAGTTCACAGTACTCCGATAAGGGAAATTTTTTCCCCGAGAAAATCTGAGATACTTGTATTTATCTGGCCACACTTGGCTCCACTCTTATGTTGTAACTAATATATTCTAATTAATATTACACCACACCAAGTAAAACACCAAACACCAAGTGAATCATCAAAACACTATAATGAGATAATATAGTGGTGTGTTCTTGTGTTGTGTGTGTGTTAGCGTGGTATATGATGTCAGATACACACATTAGAACAATATCATCAATGAGGTAGTAAACAAATCATCAGCACAGTTAAGGAATTAAAGTTCCAAACTCTAACTAATGTTCCGGTACACCATGTTTGATTCATTAATGGCACTAAACCAAATGTATGTCACAGTTCACCGCATAGCATCTATATATATATTGTTCAGAATGTCCCCTTAAGACTACGCTAAATGTTCCTGGGGCATCCTGAACTATACCAAGGTGATGTTCTTGAAATCTTGCGTTTAAAGAAGTAAGTACTCTCGGCTAGGTCCTATGTGGGTTGAAAATAAAGGGTGTATCTCGTTTTCTATAGTCCCGGACAACACAGACTGTACTGACAGGTACTTAGCTGTTCATTCCTGGGCTGTAGGGTTGTGGCATAGGAGAAGCAGTTGTTTCACTGTGATGCTGTTCCTCTGGATTAACCACCATCAGTATACAGGTCTCTGCCCAGTTTATGCATTCACATAACCACCACCCTTCACTCCACAGGACATTTTTATATCCACACACAAATGAAACACTTCTGCTTTCTGGCTCACATGGTAACAAACTGGTGCCTAAGTTGCCGCTGTAACTTTATTTATCTCCTCCCACACCGCTTTATTAGTCCCCACCAATCCTCCCTAAAGAATTTCTCTCCACGTGACAATGACTCCTTCCACCAGCATCCATTCCATTTTACCGATAACAATACTGTTATCCTTCCTTTCTTTGTTGCAGGCACAACCCATTGTTCCCTGTAATGAACATCAACAGTGCGCCCTGACCTATTGTGTACCCTGCAGGTGTCGGGTTAATGAAATTGCACCAACGCGCTTAGTACTGTCTTTCTCGGTGTAGGTCTTCCCAGTTGACAGGTGACAGGTACCAGATTACGTTTGGGGAACAGCGGCAGCCTTTGTTAGCATTTTTCCTTCTTGGGGCTTAAGTTTGGAAACTTAAGAAACTGCTTGCCGTCTGTCCTTCCAATTAGAACACTATTGTCTATATATTATTCACGTGTATATGGTGCTTGTGATATTCGTTAAATGAAGACGGTCGTGAGACATTACATGTCACAAACTAGTACATCCACCTCATGTTGTGGGCCTACTGGTCACTCACAATGGCAAACCTTCTTGCATTAACTGGTACATCCACTGCATGGTGTGGATCTACAGGTCACTCACAATGGCGAACCTTCTTGCATTAACTAGTACATACACCTCATGTTGTGTAGTGACAGGGTCCTCCTCAGACTGGCACACAGGCTTCCTAACTCACCAAGTTGCAGGGGATGTTCATGCAAGACAATTTCCAAAGATAATGTGTCAACAGTATATATTATCTTGGAACAGTCATAACATCTGATGGGAGATGCCTTGAAGAGATTAGAACAAGAATAACCATGGCGAAGGTAGCCTTTTGCAAGATGAAAAATGTACTGACCTATAAAAAGATGTCAATTGCTACGAGAAAAATAGTGTTGAGGTGCTACATAGAGCCTGTACTTTTGTATGGATGTGAAGCATGGACAATGAGCAGTCAAGCTGAAAAACATCTGATGGCTATGGAAATGTGGTTTCTGAGGAGAATGCAAAGAGTACCATGGACAGAAAGAAAAACCAACGACCAAGTCCTACAAGAAACGTATGAAAATTGCACACATTAGAAAAATTAGACATAATCAACATTTTTTGGACATGTTATGAGAAGAAATAAATTAGAGAATATGGTGACAGCTGGCAAGATCCAGGGGAAGAGAACAAGGGGAAGACAGAGAAGTAAATACCTGGGTGGCTTGACCATGTGGCATGGTCAAGACAGGAACACTGAGCTAATCCATGACTCTGGTGATCCAGTGAAATTTTTGTTTTTGCACTTGCTCGCTTTGAACTCAAGCATAGTTCACACACACTACTTCGAGCAGTGATGGACTGAATTTTGCCTGTGGATTAGCTTTCCCTATTAACAATGTCCCTCACCATCAGGCGAACCCACTCTGACTTCAGAGGTACTTGTAATTTACATCCCCAAGTCAAGGACGTGAGGTCAACATTGTAGTCCAAATGTCCGGTGTAGGGGTTGAACCAAAACCTCGGCATCAGCACACGGGATGTTTAAGAACATGTGTTCTTACCCATTCAGCCATGCTGACCTGCATTGAGTGAAATGGTGAATCATGACCGCCCATGCTTACCGACATGGCACATGATGGATAATTCCTTTTATAACAATTATAATTAGTCACTAAAGATCAGATGAATTGATGTGTTGATTACTTTAAGGATCTTCTGAATAGACCACTTCCAAATGACTCTCCTGATATCCAGTGGGCAGAAGTGGAACTGGTTATCAACTCTGAAAAACCATCTAAAGGAGAAATTCAAAAAGCTATCAAACTGCTGAAGGATGGGAAAACTGCTGGTCCAGATAGCATCCCAGCAGAAGCTATTAAATCCAATATAGACACATCAAATGAACTGCTGCATATTTGTACGGGCTAGGTTAGGGTCTGGGAGACCAAAGAAATACCAGCAGACTGGAGAGGATATCTGGTGAAGTTACCTAAGAAAAGGGACCTGCAGGAGTGAAAATTATAGAGGAATAATACTGTTATCAGTGCATGAGAAAAATATTAAGCAGAACCATTCTGGAGAGATTAAAAGTCTTTGACAGACAGCTAAGAGATGGCCTTTGACAGCATTTATATGGAATCCCTTTGGAGACTGATGCTGCACTATATGATTCCCAAAAAAATGGTTCTCTTAATAAGGGCAAAATATGAAGTCTAGAGTTCTTCATAAGGGAAAATTGACAGATTCATTTGAAATAAAATCTGGAGTATGACAGGGATGTCTTTTGTCATAATTATTATTTTTACTGGCTACAAACTGGGTTTTAAAGACAACAACCACAGCCGTCAGAAATGGAATTCAGTGGACTCTAACAAAACAACATGATGATTTGGCGATGAAATTGCACACCTGTCACACACACGTAATCAAATGCAGGATAAACTACTTGAATGTCTCCTATACATTTATTACTTGAATGTCTACAGTACCATACATCTATTACTTGAATGTCTCCAGTTCCAGACAGTTATTACCTGAATGTCTCCTAGACATTTATTACCTGAATGTCTCCCAGACATTTATTACCTGAATGTCTCCCAGACATTTATTACTTGAATGTCTTCAGTACCATACATCTATTACTTGAATGTCTCCAGTCCCAGACAGTTGTTACTTGAATGTCTCCTAGACATTTATTACTTGAATGTCTCTCAGACATTTATTACTTGAATGTCTACAGTCCTATACATCTATTACTTGAATGTCTCCAGTCCCAAACATTTATTACTTGTATGCCTCCAATACCAGACATTTATTACTTGTATGTCTCCAGTCCCAGACATTTATTACTTGAATGTCTTCAATACCAGACATTTATTACTTGTATGTCTCCAGTCCCAGACATTTATTACTTGAATGTCTCCCAGACATTTATTACTTGAATGTCTACAGTCCTATACATCTATTACTTGAATGTCTCCAGTCCCAAACATTTATTATTTGTATGTCTCCAGTCCCAGACATTTGTTACTTGAATGTCTCCAATACCAGACATTTATTACTTGTGTGTCTCCAGTCCCAGACATTTATTACTTGAATGTCTCCATCAACACTAAGTTTAACTAAATATGTACCGGTAATGTCTCTGGGCTAGAAAAAGTTGTGACAAAAGGAACTGTCACCAGACCTCGTATAACTGGAATAGTATATGTGAAGGCCTGTCATTTTGCACACTCCACATCATAATTTATGATTACATTACTTTTGCTATAAATAGCATTGATATTTCCATAATGGGTGTTGTATGTTGATATATTCATGTTACTTTAATCTTATCGCCCACACTGATAATTATACTGATTAAAAGAAAGAAATTAAAGTGAAAAAATTAACAAAACATGTTGTAAATGGGGAATAAAAGATAAGGGAAAATTGTGAAATACAGGAGAAATACATGTAATAAAGGAATTCTGGATGGAGCAGATAAATAGTGTTGTGTAGTATTTTGAAAATGTCATTGTTTGTTAATAACCGGACTGGCAAGTTGATTACAAAATTGGTTTGTGACATGATTCAGCTTTCGTATGTCTTCATATGTCTCTAGCTGGCTGAGAATATCCGTCTAGTCTGGAGTAACAATGTGGAAACATGTCTATTTTTGTCTCTGTTGTCTTGAATCTATTTTCAATTATGTCTGACATTATGATTTTCCTGTACTCCTTTCATAGTTATTTTGGGCTGTGAATTAAAAGTCTGCACCTACTGGTCTTGCAGCTTTCATAGTCTTAAGAATAGAATAATGAAATGAACTGAAGATACCTACCTGTATTGATTGATGTGCTGGCCCTGTTGTGAAGTTTTGGTGTGTAACAGAACAGTCTTCTTCTTTTGTCCTTGATCACTCTTTGGGGCATAGACCTTCAAGAAACCCAGACCAAGTCATCCTGTCTGTTGCCATCTACTGCAGCTGCCTTCCTGTAAGAGGACACATCTATGTTGGTAACAGTGTTTGGGAAGTTGCTATTCTGGAATGAGCATTCATTCTGGCCACAGCATGTATCCTGTCTTGTCTGTCCACTGGTGATGGGGTTCCCAACCTGTGAGACACAACTCCTTTGAGGGCTGCCATATGTTTTCTGGGAGTCGCTGCATTACTCTTTAGTTTCAGGGCTTTTTGTAGGAAATTTTTATGTTACCACAAAGCTGATGTCAATAAATATGACTATCTGTATTTTGGTAGTAACTAATGGTGATTTTTGATTAGTGAACGGAAGTGACTTAAGGTCATCTGAGGTAGATGCTTAAAGAAATATGAATGGGCAACTGTGTTCATGCATATTAAATATTTTATTTGATTGTAATTATGAATACGAGAATAATCACCATTGGGGGACATAACATCAATAACATTAAGTATTCAGATTATACATTATTGATTGCAGACAACGAACAGGATCTGCAACATTGAGTAGATGCGGTTATTGTACACAGTGATCAACTAGGGTTAGAATTAAATTAATATTAAATTGTAAATTGAATTAAGTGATTTGGACATTTAGTTAGAATTTAAGAAGATCAACCGGTGACTGGATTGTTTCACATGAGAACATATAGATACAAGACAATAGGACGACCCAGGAAGAGATGGAGTAAAAGTGACACTGAAGAAATAAAATATACCATTAACGCCAACAAAAAGTCTTCAATGTCAAGTTGGAATTCATTCTCTTCATTGCACCGGGTTTTATCTCATGTGGCTCGCTCTCTTACGGCAGGATGGCCTGCCAAAAGCATCACACAAAGCATGAACTCAGTAGCTCCGGCGACGACCCCCAGGAGTTGGACAGACATTGATAGCTGACTCCTCCACATCTGTTTATTGTACGGACCAGTGCCTTCATGCCGGACCCATTTGCTACAAACTTTTTGTGTCATGATGACAAGTCTTCTCTTCAACCCTTGAATTCAGGCAACACTTATCTTAAACTTGGTGTGGGATGTCAGGTCACCCTGAACTGTGTTCATCCTTATCACAGAACCGTTAAATCAGATTGCTAAGCTGTCTGGACAGATATTATCATCTCATGAGAGTCTGTTGTGTCTTCTATTGTGTTGCTTACTTGTGGCAGGCATGTCATGTTCCTGTGGGATGTGCTGTCTGGGTGTATCGCACAACATGGCAGCTTCCATTCACCATCTTTATAAATCTCTTAAAACTCTCTATGCATCCTCATTGACTTGTGTACTTCTTCTTCTGCGTTCATCCGGAGTGTTTTTTCAGACGTTATTGCGTTGTGCCATTTTATTTGCACCCTTAGGATGGCACTTCTGACTTCTGCGCAGGCGTTTTTTTTCACCAGGTTTGTCTTCCCGGATTTGTATACTAATTCATTAACTCCTTGTATATGTGTTCATTAACTTTCCATACAAACTCATTAACTCTCGATACAAATTCATTAACTCTCTATACAAGCACATTACCTTTGTGTATGAATTTATTAACTATACAACCTCATTAACTCTTCATATAAGCCATTAACTGTGTGTACAAACTCATTAATTCTATATACACACATTAGCTCTCCACACATGCTCATTGACCCTGTTAACAAGTTCATAAACTCTCTGTACAGAGGCTCTGGAACCACAGTTTTACACACTGTCTGGCTTCTCCTCAGTTTTGGATCAAATTTTAAATAGTTAGAAGAATTGTATTGCATAAACAATACTACTACATTGTAAATGTTAAAGGCACTCACTTGTGCATGTGAGTCTGTTTAAAATGAAATGTGGTGGATTTTGCACGATGTAAGCCACCAGTGGAAAGCTAAGGGTTATGACGGGTTATCCTAGATCACAGAACCATTAATGAAGTCAGCAGGCAGAGTAAGACGTAGAGACACATGCAACAAAGAAACTGATATAATCACAACATTAAACATGCTTGTATCCAGGCATTTGTAAGCCACATTGACAGCAGGATAGAAGAACAGGATTATGTGCGTTAAAAAACATGGCATTGCGCAAGACAAACCATCCTAGCAATGCAGTTTGTCAATGTCCCCATTTTGTGTTTGCATAATTTACACACATGGACACAAACAAACACACCCACACACAGCAAACACACACACACACACACACAACTGTTATGTTTCCTGATTGATTTTCTGTTTTGTGTGTTAGTTTAACCGTAACCATTAGTTTCATTAACTTGTGAAGACAGCAGGGACTTCTTGCTGGTAT
This sequence comes from Cepaea hortensis, assembly GCA_963921405.1. Classification (NCBI taxonomy): domain Eukaryota; kingdom Metazoa; phylum Mollusca; class Gastropoda; order Stylommatophora; family Helicidae; genus Cepaea; species Cepaea hortensis. The sequence goes on from OY992878.1 coordinate 9,464,755, forward strand.
TGAAGTCTGGGACTTGTTACTGTTACTAAATATAACTAATAAGGTAGGTATATACAGGGTAGGTAACAAATAGGGTAAGTAACAGATAGGTATGTAACAAATAGGGTGATTAACAAACAAGGCAGGTGTAAACATAGTAGATAACAAACAGGGCAGGTAACAAACAGGGCTGGTAATGAACAGAGCAATTAACAAACAGGGCAGGTAACAAACAGAGCAGTTAACAAACTGTGGGTAACAAACAAGGCAATTAACAAACAGCGCAATTAACAAAACATTAGGTAAGAAATATGGAATCCAAATAAAAATAACATAACTGGGATGCTCAACGAATGGGGGTAGAGAGACATGCACATGCAGAGAGAGAGAGAGAGAGAGAGAGCGCAAACAAACTTTATTTTCAAAGGGTCATAAATTGGGCACGCAGGCGCATCTTACATTCGGCCCTTCCAATCATTCATCTTTCATTCATAATTGTGCATGTTACATTCACATAGGGAAAAACAAATATTGTCGGATGAATGTTGTAAACAAAACAATGCATATTACCATGTTGTGAGGCAGGCAGGCAGAGACACATTCATAAACACATCCATACAATCCTGCATACATACTTACATCATTTACCCAAACTCTCACAGTTCCATTTGCCTTGTCCTTATAATTGTGACATGCTGAAAAAGGACACTCAACTGACTTAATGATGAGCCCATCAAATTCCATTTGTCTTGTCCTTGTAATTGTGACATGCTGAAAAAGGATGCTTAACTGACTTAATGATGAACCCATCAAATCCCATTTGTCTTGTCCTTATAATTGTGACATGCTGAAAAAGGATGCTCAACTGACTTAATGATGAGCCATCAAATCCCATTTGTCTTGTCCTTATAATTGTGACGTATTGAAAAAGGAAGCTCAACTGACTTAATGATGAGCCATCAAATCCCATTTGTCTTGTCCTTATAATTGTGACATGCTGAAAAAGGATGCTCAACTGACTTAATGATGAGCCATCAAATTCCATTTGTCTTGTCCTTGTAATTGTGACATGCTGAAAAAGGATGCTCAACTGACTTAATGATGAGCCATCAAATCCCATTTGTCTTGTCCTTATAATTGTGACGTATTGAAAAAGGAAGCTCAACTGACTTAATGATGAGCCATCAAATCCCATTTGTCTTGTCCTTATAATTGTGACATGCTGAAAAAGGATGCTCAACTGACTTAATGATGAGCCATCAAATTCCATTTGTCTTGTCCTTGTAATTGTGACATGCTGAAAAAGGATGCTCAACTGACTTAATGATGAGCCATCAAATCCCATTTGTCTTGTCCTTATAATTGTGACATGTTGAAAAAGGATGCTCAACTGACTTAATGATGAGCCATCAAATCCCATTTGTCTTGTCCTTATAATTGTGACGTATTGAAAAAGGATGCTCAACTGACTTAATGATGAGCCATCAAATCCCATTTGTCTTGTCCTTATAATTGTGACGTATTGAAAAAGGATGCTCAACTGACTTAATGATGAGCCATCAAATCCCATTTGTCTTGTCCTTATAATTGTGACGTATTAAAAAAGGATGCTCAACTGACTTAATGATGAGCCATCAAATCCCATTTGTCTTGTCCTTATAATTATGACATGCTGAAAAAGGATGCTCAACTGACTTAATGATGAGCCATCAAATCCCATTTGTCTTGTCCTTATAATTGTGACGTATTGAAAAAGGATGCTCAACTGACTTAATGATGAGCCCATCAAATCCCATTTGTCTTGTCCTTATAATTGTGACGTATTGAAAAAGGATGCTCAACTGACTTAATGATAAGCCCATCAAATCTCATTTGCCTTGTCCTTATAATTGTGACGTATTGAAAAAGGATACTCAACTGACTTAATGATGAGCCCATCAAATCCCATTTGCCTTGTCCTTATAATTGTGACGTATTGAAAAAGGATGCTCAACTGACTTAATGATGAGCCATCAAATCCCATTTGTCTTGTCCTTATGATTGTGACGTATTGAAAAAGGATGCTCAACTGACTTAATGATGAGCCATCAAATCCCATTTGTCTTGTCCTTATAATTGTGACGTATTGAAAAAGGATGCTCAACTGACTTAATGATGAGCCATCAAATCCCATTTGTCTTGTCCTTATAATTGTGACATGCTGAAAAAGGGCACTTACTTGACTTAATGATGAGCCATAAAATCCCATTTGTCTTGTCCTTATAATTGTGACGTATTGAAAAAGGACGCTCAACTGATTTAATGATGAGCCATCAAATTCTATTTGTCTTGTCCTTATAATTGTGATGTGTGACCTAGTACAGTGTTAGTGTTGATTGTAACATGCTGAAAAAGGACGCTCAACTGACTTAATGATGAGCCATCAAATTCCATTTGTCTTGTCCTTATAATTGTGATGAGTGACTTAGTGCAGCATGCAGCTATTAGAACCTCAGCTTTTCATGATTTTCTCAATATTCCTTTGAAAATGCTCATCTGCACTACCAGTTTCCCTATGATTTTATTGCTTATTGTACAGCATTCACATCAGTACAGAAGAGCAGGCCACAGACAGCACCACTATTTACCAGATATGCTGTAGCAGCATGGTAGCAGGGTCCTTTGCTTGTAGCATTTGATAAAATATGAATTTTCTTTGGTTCACATGAAATTAATAAAATTTAGATCCTCAAAACAATGTTTTCCCGTGATGAATTTGAATACCGAAGACACAAACAATAAATTGCACGATTTATTGCCTGACATATTTCGCAGCATGTAATTGTTCCATGAGACAAGACACAGAACTAACATGTTAGTCAGTTTAAAATTACCGTGGTAGACAATCGACATTACTGTGCGAACATGTGTATATTTCAGTTTGAAGGATTTATCTAATTAATTCACGTAAGGTATGTGATTTCTGCAGTATGTACCTGACGAGATGCAGCGAAATATGCCAGGCAATAAATCGTGCAATCTATTGTTTGTGTCTTCGTTATTCAAAATTTAGATCGTTACATATCATTTTTGTTGACCAGATGTTGTCTTTTTCTGCAGGACATTACTATGATTGATAAAGAGACATAATTGTAGACAGAATCAACATTTCCAAGATGACTTCAAATAACTACCAACAGTGTGAGTACAGCTTAGTTTGTGTGTGCCCATGTTGTAAAACAATTTCGATCAGCCATTCTCGGTCTTTCTGTTTTTCACATAATTGTCAAGAAGGTAAAGTGGTCGAAACTTGTGGGTGGGGGAGGGGGGGGGGGGGTGTGCAGAAACTACCAGGCATCTATGCTTGCCATCTCCTTACAGCACTACGCTTATCCACCCAAGCCTTCTCCACCTCGAAACTCCACCATGGTGGCTGCTCCCAGTTTTTTTTCCTGCCCTGAAACGTTCTGCGCTTGTCACGTCTTATTTTACTCACCACATCTTGCCCTGCACTGTCATACTGGAACGTCTTTACCTTTAGCTTGTGCTGCCTGGTTCTGCCTTTCTCCACCAATATGCTGCAAGGGTGGTGGTCGCTGCCATGGTGTCCTAGGACACCCCATCTAAACACTGTAGTGAGTGAAGGTGAAACTAGCGCCAGATCAATAGCACTGTCCTCATCGCCAGGACGGCTTGCTGTCCTGGTGACACAGCCACTGTTAATACAAACCAGGTCGATGGTTTCCAGTGCAGTCTCGAGCTCCTCCCCCTGTGTATTGGAGGAAGTGTTTCCCCATGATCTGCCTTTAGCATTGAAGTCGCCACAGAAAATAACATTTCTCTCGTGGCCTAATATGCCACTTAAGCACTGCCACTTCTGGGCGTCCACACTGGCATTGCGGGCATAAACATTAACCAACACGAATGGTAGACTGGAATGAACTCTCAACGCCTGTATTTGTATATCGTCACTGTCCCAACTGGACATGTCTAGCTCTGACGCCACCATGCTGTCGCGAACGAGAATCGCCATTCCCAGATGTCGTCTGTTGTAGAAACATTTGAAGCCGGCAATTTGGAGTAGCTGATCGCCCAGTCTCGTCTCCTGGAGTGCTACAATGTCGTTCCTGTAAACTAGGGTTTCTAAAATAGAGCCCCGTTGTTTTACACTGGCACAGTTCCAATATAGAATACGGATATTCCTGAGTCCTAGACGGTGACACTTGAGTCTAATACGCCTCAGACCACCACGCTTACCTTGCTTCTTTTTCCCTGCGCGGCTACCACGCCGCTTCGGTATGTTGACTGCTGACCGCACGAAGAACACACGTTGTTCCGCCATGTTGAAAAAACGTAAACACAGACTGAGAAAACCACACACGCTGCTGAAAATTCACTCAAGGATGGCTTCACTCGATGCACGAACTCCGTAGCACCCGCGCAGATCTTGAGTAGAAACTCCTGGTTTTACATCCTGGCACACCAATTACACGCAAGAGATGAATAAATCCATCCCCTACGCGAAAAAGTTAATGAACACAAAACATCCGAGGAGGGGATCCAAGCACTTATGGACTGAATGGTTCGATGTGCAATGAGGATGATCTGTCGACTAACTAACTAACTAACTATGCTTGCCTCTGCTTTATCCTCAACCATGATCCTTCCTGCTAGGGATGAACTGGATTCCTGATTCCATCAATCCACATGTAGTGATTGATTTGCATTTCCTTGTGCTACTTGTGATAATTTATAGGCAATATGACCTCTCCTTTACCCAACCTCAGTATTGTGTCTGGAGCTGCCCTGCAGGCCAGTCAGTCGCCCTGTCATTTTCATGCACACTGGTGTAGCCTGGACAGTAGAGCCACTTCACCTGTTACTGGTGTGCTTCCATGTTTGCCAACCTTTCTTGCCAGAAACGTCCAGAATGAACCCTCCAAATCATTGACTGAGAATCAGTTATGGTGACTACCTGTTTGAATGTCTCAGAGTCTCAGAAATACATCTCAAATCCCCAGTAACCGCCTCTAGTTCCACTCTCATGTTGGCTGTGATGTTTGGATATCCTCCACTCTGCTCTGTGATGATCTATCCCCTCCATGTGGTTGTGAAGCTCTCTCTCACCTTCTGCACTGATCTCTTTACTACTACATCCTTCTCCTTGGCAATATCCTCTATCAGCTGCCTTCTATCCAGCTCTGTGTCTTGTCTCATGGAACAATTACATGTAAACCTTTAGAACATATGGGAATTTATAATTTCAAAAGTGTTTTCCCTTAGTGAATGTAAACACAGAACAATTCAGCAAGAACATGTGTTCTTAAACATCTGGTGTACTGATGCTGAGGTAAGGGGTTCAACCCCTACACCGGACCAGTTGGACTAAAATGTTGACTTCTCATCCTCGACTTGGGGATATAAATTACAAGTACCTCTGAAGTTGGAATGGGTTCACCTGATGGCGAGTGACACTGGTAATAGGGAAAGCTAATCTACACACAAAATTCAGTCCAGTTCTATTAGAAGTAGTGTGTATGGACTACGCTTGAGTTCAAAGCGAGCAAGCAAAAAAAAAAGGAAAAAAACAACTAAAAACACAGAAGCCACAAACAAAACGTGCACACTTTATTGCCTGGCATATTTTGCTGCATGTCATAGGGTGCATACTGCAGAGTTATATATAATTCAGCTAAAGTATTATTCATTTATTCACTTCATGTGATATATATCTCTGCAGTATGCACCTGACGTTATGCAGCGAAATATGCCAGGCAATAAATTGTGCAAATATTGTTTGTGGCTTCTGTGTTAAAATGTATAATGTGTTCGTATCTGCAGATCTGTTAAAATATTGATTAATGAACTGATTGCTAGGTGTCTGCTTTGTGCTACCTATTCCCTGCAGAATCCCCAGCTACCTCTCACTGACCTCTGGGTGTAGTGGAGCCCTGATGGTTTTTCTTAATGTGTATCACTTACTTCTTGTGTGTTTGTGATGTTTTACCTATTTTGTTTCACTTACCTCGCGAGTTTTTGTGATGATTTACCTATTGTGTTTCATTTACTTCTCTTGTGTGGGTGAGTGATAGTGTCACTGTTTTGTATCACTTACTTTTTTGTGATTTTGATGCTTTATGTCTTGTGTTTCACTATAAATCTTGAACATAACCTAGTGTGTGTCAGCTTATAGCCCAAGCTGTTGGATAGATCTGCTTGTGTTTGGATGGTTATGGTTGGAACTGTTGGGGAAATCTGTTTATATAATGATGATGTGATTGGAACTCCTGGGGAGATATGTTTATATATATTGATAATGTGATTGAAACTGTTGGGGAGATCTGTTTATATAATGATGATGTGATTGGAACTCCTGGGGAGATATGTTTATATATATGATGATGGGGTTGGAACTGTTAGGAAGATCTGTTTATATATGGATTATGTGGTTGTAACTGTTGGAAGATCCCTGTGTGTATGTAGGTTTTTTGTTTTCGTGTATGTTCAGAAAGTATCTGTGTACCAAACTAGGCATAATTCTAGGTTTGAAATGAAAATCTGCATTCACCAGACATTAAAACAATTCATTACAGTAGCACCACAAAGAAAGAACGATAATAGCATGTGACACAACTACTTGTTAATACGATCCTGAGACGAGCTGAAGACATTAGTAAATAACTTGATATTTTGGCACTGCTTTGCTTCAACAAAAGGCAGCAAGTTAAATTGTTTGTGCCACATATACAGACAACCAACTGCTGCTCAAAAAGCAATATCACTTATTTAGAAATGGGTAAAAAAATAAAACTAGAAAACAAAGAAAGAACAAATTGCGCACATATGATGGATTATCATCATCAGGTGCCAGTGTTAAGTGGCATAAGCATTCATGTCTCCCCAAAGATCTTGGTCATTGCTGTTCAGGGTCAGTTTGTCTGGCCGGATTCTTCCATGCCGTCATCTTGGAACATCAAGCATCATTTCTCTTTGTCTGCTTTTTCCTCTTTTACCGCACATCTTTCTAGTCATCACGATGTTCATCCATCTCTTGTTCTCCAATGCTTGTCTTCTCGGTGGATGGCCAGAGAATCCAATCTCTTTCTGGTGGTTATGTATGGTATTCAGCTTTCATTAGCCTCTTCCAGGCAAGTATTATTGGCAACTCTGATTGTCCAAGACATTCACATTTGTTTCATCAGAAACGACATCTCCACTGCCTTCAAGCTCATCCTAGTTTGTTCCTTCACATTCCAAGATGCATTGCCATACAACCGAACACATTCAGTATAACAGTTCAGTCCTCTCTTTCCCACATTCACTTAAAGTGATTTATTGCATAACAAATTATGGACAAACAACATTATTAAGGCAATAGACATCACGATGTCAGAGACACATACCTGAGCTCGTTCTAGAACTCTCTTCCTATCCTGACACCGTGAATCAGGCCGTAAAGGAGATACGAAAAGACTTGCGGAGAACGACTATACAGCTGACTTAAAAAACCGGATTTATTCACAAAACAAACATGGTCAATGGGAGATTGCATGGCGTTGTTCCCAGCTATTGATTGATCATTAATTATTGAAATATTTTTCATAGAAATGTATGAAAACAAGAAGACTCAACAAAAATAATCCTGCCAAATATGAAGAAATTCACAGACAAGTCAGAATATTATGTAGGAAGGCAAAAGAATCATGGCTTGAGGAAAAGTGCTTAGAAATTGAAAAACAACATAACAGTCAAAATACCAAATTAGTGCACAAAAGGATTCAGGAACTTACTAATAAAAGAACAAGTACATCAACAGGCTGTCTAAGAACTAAAGATGGCAAAATCATAATAGAAAAAGATCAGATTCTACATGTATGGACAGATTATGTGAAAGACCTGTATAATGATAACAGATAGGAACAGTATGCTATTAGATTTAATAATGAAGGACCAGCAATTTTAAAGATGGAGGTTCAAAATGTTCTTAAGCATATGAAAGCTGGCAAGGCCCCCGGTGCAGATAACATCACAACAGAAATGATTAAAGCTTTAGAAGAATTTGGACTAGAGCAAGTCACTAGACTGCTGAACACATTATATGATACTGGAGATATACCTTCTGAATTATGTAATTCTGTATTTATTGCAATCCCAAAGAAATCAGGAACCTTAGAATGTGATCAACATAGAACAATTAGTATAATGAGTCACATCACAAAGATTTTGTTACGAATTATCATGCAAAGAGTGAGGAAGAAAATAAAACCTGAAATAGGGGAAGAACAATGTGGTTTTGTAGAAGGAAAGGGTACAGTAAATGCTGTGTATATGCTGCGAACAGTTATTGAACGTGCTTTAGAAGTAAACAAGGATATACATCTTTGCTTTATTGACTACACAAAGGCTTTTGATAGAGTAAGACATGTCAACATTGTGGATATGCTTGCAGATCTACAAATTGATGGGAAAGACATTAGACTTATAAAAAACATATATTGGAAACAACAAGCTGCCATAAGAATTGATAATGAAGTAGGACAATACCAACCTATTAAGAGAGGTGTTAGGCAGGGATGTGTAATGTCTCCAGATCTTTTTTCCTTATACAGTGAAAATATTTTCAGAAATGTAGAAGACCTAAATGGAATCAGCATTGGAGGACGAAACATAAATAACATTAGATATGCAGATGATACAGTATTGATTGCAGACAATGCACAGGATCTGCAACAATTAGTAGACGCTGTGGTTGTACACAGTGAGCAGCTGGGGTTGGAATTAAATTGTAGGAAGACACAGGTTATGGTCGTCACTAGGAAGAACGAAGTACCACAATGTAATATACAAGTAAATGGGAATATTCTTCAACAAGTGAATCGGTTCAATTATCTCGGAACAGTCATAACATCTGATGGCAGATGCCTTGAAGAGATTAGAACAAGAATCGCCATTGCGAAAGTAGCCTTTAGCAAGATGAAAAACATTCTGACCAATAAAATGATGTCAATTGAAACGAGAAAAAGAGTGTTGAGGGGATACATAGAGCCTGTTCTTTTGTATGGATGTGAAACTTGGACAATGTGCAGTCAAGCTGAAAAACATCTGATGGCTGCAGAAATGTGGTTTCTGAGGAAAATGCAAAGAATACCATGGACAGATAGAAAAACCAATGACCAAGTACTACAAGAGACAAATGAAAATCGTAGATTGATTAGAGAAATTAGACGTAGACAGTCAAATTTTTTTGGACATGTTATGAGAAGAAATGGACTGGAGAACTTGGTGACAACTGGCAAGATCGAGGGGAACAGACCAAGAGGAAGACCGAGAGGAAAATACCTGGATGGCTTGGCCACATGGCATGGACGAGACAGGAACACTGAGCTGATCCACGACTCTGGTGATCGAGTGAAATGGCGAATCATGACCGCCCACGCTTTCCGGCATGGCACATGATTGATTGATTGATTGTATGATGTTGATGGATACAGTGTCTGCAACAGCCTTGCGTTTTGTATACAAATGTGTTCGTGCCATGTAGCCAGCTCAACCAGGACATGACTTTAACCGGTTCCGTAGCCAGCAATATGGTCGTCTGTTGATTGTTGCCCCACGCCCTGTGTACGTTTATTAGCACTGTCTGTAGCAGACATTTATTAATACGAGCGCTGTCTGTCCCGCTTTTATTACACCCATTATCATCATTATGTGCCATGCTGATAAGCATGGGCGGTCATGATTTATCATCTCATAGGATCTGCAGGTCCTGGATCAGGTCTGTGTTCTTGTCCTAATTATTTCGCGGACCCAAGCCTTTCAGGTATTTGTCTGTTTGCTTTCTCCTGGCTCTTTTGCCAATAATTTTGTTGGTTATTACACTAATCTACTCAATTACTATGTTATTTCCATGCTCTCCCAAACATTATTACACTAATCTTCTCTGCTCCTATTTTATCTCCATGCTCTCCCACACATTATTACATTATCTTTCTCTACTACTATTTTAACTCATTCTCTCCCACACATTATTACATTAACCTTCTCTACTACTATTTTAACTCATTCTCTCCCACATATTATTACATTAACCTACTCTGTTACTATTTTAACTCATTCTCTCCCATACATTATAACATGAACCTGCTCTGCTACTATTTTAACTCATTGTCTCCCACACATTATTACATTAACCTTCTCTACTACTATTTTAACTCATTCTCTCCCACACATTATTACATTAACCTACTCTACTACTATTTTAACTCATTTTCTCCCATACATTATAACATGAAGCTGCTCTGCTACTATTTTAACTCATTCTCTCCCACACACTGTTACATTAACCTACTATAGTACTATTTTAACTCATTCTCTCCCACACATTATTACATTAACCTACTCTGCTACTATTTTAACTCATTCTCTCCCGTACATTATAACATGAACTTGCTCTGCTACTATTTTAACTCATTCTCTCCCATACATTATAACATGAACCTGCTCTGCTACTATTTTAACTCATTCTCTCCCACACATTATTACATTAACCTACTCTACTACTATTTTAATTCATTCTCTCCCATATTTGTTACATTAACCTACTCTGCTACTATTTTAACTCATTCTCTCCCGTACATTATAACATGAACTTGCTCTGCTACTATTTTAACTCATTCTCTCCCATACATTATAACATGAACTTGCTCTGCTACTATTTTAACTCATTCTCTCCCATACATTATAACATGAACCTGCTCTGCTACCATTTTAACTCATTCTCTCCCACACACTGTTACATTAACCTACTATAGTACTATTTTAACTCATTCTCTCCCATACATTATAACATGAACCTGCTCTGCTACTATTTTAACTCATTCTCTCCCACACATTATTACATTAACCTACTCTACTACTATTTTAACTCATTCTCTCCCATACATTATAACATGAACCTGCTCTGCTACTATTTTAACTCATTCTCTCCCACATATTATTACATTAACCTACTCTGCTACTATTTTAACTCATTCTCTCCCATACATTATAACATGAACCTGCTCTGCTACTATTTTAACTCATTCTCTCCCACACATTATTACATTAACCTACTCTACTACTATTTTAACTCATTCTCTTACATACATTCATTACACTAACCTTCTCTGCTCCTATTTTATCTCCATGCTCTCCCACACATTATTACATTAACTTTCTCTACTACTATTTTAACTCATTGTCTCCCTCACATTATTACATTAACTTTCTCTACTACTATTTTAACTCATTGTCTCCCACACATTATTATATTAACTTTCTCTACTACTATTTAACTCATTCTCTCCCACACATTATTACATTAACCTACTCTGCTACTATTTTAACTCATTCTCTCCCATACATTATTACATTAACCTTCTCTACTACTATTTTAACTCATTGTCTCCCACACATTATTACATTAACCTTCTCTACTACTATTTTAACTCATTGTCTCCCACACATTATTACATTAACTTTCTCTACTACTATTTTAACTCATTCTCTCCTACACATTATTACATTAACCTACTCTGCTACTATTTTAACTCATTCTCTCCCAAACATTATTACATTAATCTACTCTACTACTATTTAACTCATTCTCTCCCACACATTATTACATTAACCTACTCTACTACTATTTTAACTCATTCTCTCCCACACATTATTACATTAACCTACTCTACTACTATTTTAACTCATTGTCTCCCACACATTATTACATTAACCTTCTCTACTACTATTGTAACTCATTCTCTCCCACACATTATTACATTAACCTACTCTACTACTATTTTAACTCATTCTCTCCCACACATTATTACATTAACCTACTATACTACTATTTTAACTCATTCTCTCCCACACATTATTACATTAACCTACTCTACTACTATTTTAACTCATTCTCTCCCACACATTATTACATTAACCTACTCTACTACTATTTTAACTCATTCTCTCCCACACACTGTTACATTAACCTACTCTACTACTATTTTAACTCATTCTCTCCCACACAATATTACATTAACCTACTCTACTACTATTTTAACTCATTGTCTCCCACACATTATTACATTAACCTACTCTACTACTATTTTAACTCATTCTCTCCCACACACTGTTACATTAACCTACTATAGTACTATTTTAACTCATTCTCTCCCACACATTATTACATTAACCTACTCTACTACTATTGTAACTCATTGTCTCCCACACATTATTACATTAACCTACTCTACTACTATTTTAACTCATTCTCTTACATACATTCATCCTACTCTGTTCCTAATGTAACTCATTCTCTCCCATATTTGTTACATTAACCTACTCTACTATTATTTTAACTCATTGTCTCCCACACATTATTACATTAACCTACTCTGTTCCTAATGTAACTCATTCTCTCCCATATTTGTTACATTAACCTCCTCTACTACTATTTTAACTCATTCTCTTACATACATTCATCCTACTCTGTTCCTAATGTAACTCATTATCTCCCATATTTGTTACATTAACCTACTCTGCTACTATTTTAACTCATTGTCTCCCACACATTATTACATTAACCTACTCTACTACTATTTTAACTCATTCTCTTACATACATTCATTACACTAACCTACTCCGTTCCTAATGTAACTCTTTCTCTCCCATATTTGTTACATTAACCCACTATTATTACAACTTCCAAAACATGATACTGTCTGAGGGCCAGTTTTCATGATGCTCAGATCTGGTAGAATCTCCGTGTTTGTCGTATTCTTGCCTGGGGATATTCTCAGAACTGTTCAGTAACAATTTACATCAAAGGCACCAATGTTCTTCTTTAGTGATTGCGAAATGGTCCATGATGTTGCCACTGGAGATGTGCATGCTCTCAGACATGTGACTTGATCTGGACGGTTCTCAGTACTGTTTAATCTCTCTCTGTATCCCTGTGGACATCCAGCCTCGGACTTCTTTCACAATGTTTTTGATTCTGGAGCCAAGCTGTTTACAGTTTGTGACGTTTTGAATGCCTTCATGGTTGATGGTAATCTTGATTGGCATTTGTAAGCTGAAGTTATGAAACAGAGTTTGATGTTCACTTTGTCTCTTGATAGACAGGATCAACTCTTCTACAGCTTCAGCACTATTTGAGATGAGGACCTTGCCATCTGCGAATGTTGATTCTGAATTGGAATTTCCACTAATTATGAATGTCTCAGAAGTGTTTCTGGTCTGATCAATTTCTCATTACATTCTCTGTATATGTCGAATGGCTGGCTGTGGGCAGAGAATACTTCTTACTCTCCATGCTGTGTGGCGTTAGTGATCATGTTTATCCACAGCCTTCTTTGTCTCGTGTGCTGCCAATCATTTCTAATCCTGGTGTCCCTCCATGCCATGATGTCAAACAACCCAGCAACTGTTCACTTGGTATCCCATTCTTCTTCTCCCCTTCATCTTTCCAGTTGTCACGACTTACTCCAGCTTTCCCCAAGGAATTAGGATTCTTCCGATGCGAGTAATTAGTCCTCTTTGTGAGTTAACTTCTTTCAAGATATTATTGCTCATTCTATTTGCCCATGATGTTCTCATAATTCTTCTATCAAACCTCATCTCTGCAGCTTCCACACAATTCCTCACTTGTCTGGTGATTTTCCATGATTCGCTTTCGTACATCAGGATTGGCTCAATATAGATCTTATAGCCACTTTTCCTCGCTGCGTTTGACAAAGATATATTGCAGAGAATGTTCTTCAGAGAATACAGCCGTCTTACTACTCTTTACAGATCATGGTCTAGTTTGGCTTTCAACGTTTTTGCTGTTGTATCTGGGTTGTCTACATCTTCTGTTCGATGTACCTGTTATGTATTTCGACGTCAGGTTTAGGATGAGCTTCCTTTATATGGTCCCTGTATCGGTTGTCTATATCTTCTTCTGTTCGATGTACCTGTTATATAATTCGACGTCAGGTTTAGGAACAACTTTCTCTCTCTACAAAGTCCTTGTATGGGTTGTCTACAATGTGGTGCTATACCTGTGATCTGTCTCTTGCGGGTTCTGCCTCCCTTTATACGCCAGTGCTGCTTGTAGTGTGCTGTCTTGTCGTAGTCTTGTTACATGGCCGAACCAATACTCGCTGTCTCTCAATAAAATAGACCATCAGTTTATATGACCTATGTTTACGAGTTCCGACTGGTGGAGCATTTGTAATTTATGCAGTATGCACACGGGACCACCTTTTAATTGCTTTGTCCTAGAGAGCTGTCGCCCGATCCGCTTTACTCTAGGAACCGGATTATAACATCCTCGATTCCACATATTTAAAGATCTTTCGCAACTAGAACCAGACTGCAGTAATGGAGTTTGAGGCGGTCTCGACATCTCAAAGCCATTCCTCCCCTTAAGTAGCGCTGTTACCGTGCTCAGTCGGTGAGGTTTGCTGATAGCTGCGTGTACAAACAGAAAATCATAAATAGTGTGTTGAAATACGCAGTGTCAGCAACAACCACAGCGAGAGAAAGAACACTACGATGTGGCCACTATTCTACACAACAACACCAGCAAGAACACAAAGCGGACTATTACAACACAAACAAGGCATTATGCAATTGATCTCGGCAGTCTCCGGTATGTTTAGTCTGGTGCTATTAAAGTTTCCACATCCACCCATCGCAAACATGTCTTTTAGTATCTTCATAAATCAATAAGTATCGACCAGGGCAAGCGGAAGTATATTCAACACACGATCCTAACCGTAAGGCCGAGACTGCAATATCGTGGCGCTGGGATCTATGTAGTCTCATCGACGTTTTGCTCGCTGTCCTCTGGTACTTGCGTTGATTTAATTGAAGAAATAACCAATTTTATTTTCAAAGGGTTCAGATTAAGGCACACAGGCCCGTCTAACATTCTGCCATTCGTATCTCTCTGCTGTCAGACATGATTTCATCCATACATCACTTATGGCAGTGGATATGTGGTTTCTGAGGAAAATGCAAAGAATACCATGGACAGCCAGAAAGACCAATGAACAAGTTCTTCAAGAAACAAATGAAAATCGTAAACTGATTAGTGAAATTAGACGTAGACAGTCACAATTTTTTGGGCATGTTATGAGAAGAAATGATCTGGAGAACTTGGTGACAACTGGTAAGATCGAGGGGAACAGACCAAGGGGAAGACCTAGAAGCAAGTACCTGGATGGCTTGGCCTTGTGGCATGGTCGAGACAGAAACACGGAGCTGATCCACGACACTAGTGATCCAGTGAGATGGCAGAACATGACCGCCCACGCTTACCGGTATGGCACATGATGGATGGATGGGTCACTTATGGGGATAATCGAGGACAACAATATCAATATATGCTGTGTAAAAGTATGGAAAATGTGCAACAACAAAAAAAAATAACTATTACCGCACTCACTAATATTATCCCTGGCCAAGGGGTTAACGACGTTGTTCTTAATCCCGTATATCCACGTGGGGAAAACAGCTGCACGCGATTCGCGCCGCACTGGTAACTTAACGGGGGTATGTGGGCCGGTCGTTCAGAAAGCAATGGCAAACTACTGAACGTAAAACTTGCCTAGTACATCAACATCAACTGAAAAATGCTGGTGTTGACTGCAACGTCCGGTAGGGGATATGCAACATTAAAAGAATATATTAATTATTGATGTGGCAGTTGTTATTAGCTACAGGGGATTGACCAAAATGAGATGATCATATCGCTAATCCTGCAAATAGCGAGGCTAAGGATGTAAGACACGTTGACTTGGCAAAAGGGTCTGAGGCGTGCTCTTAAATTTCTTGTGCGCTGATGGTGGGTTGGCGGTTCAACCCCGGCACCGGTATTAAGGTTGACTTCTCGTTCAGAAAGTCATGGCAAACTACTGAACATAACATTTGTCTGGAAATCAACCTGAGGTTGATGGCAACGTCCTGCAAAGGACATGCAGTACAACATGTCAGGATCTAAGAACTACCGGGTTACAGGTTTGCGAGGCGTGGGGTCATCCGTGCCATTGTTCTCCGGCAACTCCAGGCGACATACAAGTACTGACAGGGACAAGTTGGGCATTCAGAAAGGCAGGACAGAAAAACCACTGCAGGAAATCCTCCTCCAGAAACGTCAAGCATTCTTTATCCACATTGTTAAAGAACATTTCGAGCCAAAATAGGCCTTATCAGCCATCTTAGAAGTCACGACTTCATACTTTCAACCCCACTGGATGAAATGAATGGTCATCATCATTCTTGATGGACAAACAACAAATGTAGATCAGCATGGCCGAATGGATAAGAGGCAGTGTAGGTGTTGTTGTTGAGAAAAATGATGACAATATCGTGGACAGAGAAGAATGTTGAGATTATGGTGGACAGATAAGCATGATGAGAATATCGTGGACAGAGAAGAATGTTGAAAATATGGTGGACAGATAAGCATGATGAGAATATCGTGGACAGAGAAGAATATTGAGAATATCGCGGACAGAGAAGGATGTTGAGAATTTCATGGACAGAAAAAAATTTTGCGAATTTCTTGGACAGAAAAGAATGATGAGAATATCGTGGACAGAAGAATGACGAGAATATCATGGACATACTACTCCATCATGAGAGTACAGGGTAGTTGCTATGCATTCACCACCCAGAGAGTCACCCTATCTCCCATTGCGGTGTACACGAAGAGATCATACCTGACCGTTACACGCATCCTAAAGATTCAGGGCTATTGCAATTGTTTTCTGTCCATTCTGGATCCCCTCATAAATATCAAACGCCAATGTCACTGTGTTTCACCGTTTCTTTCCTTGGCCAGCAACTCCCTAGACATCTTGAGAGTAGCTTTTCCCTTTACAATAAATTCTGCAGCTTTACAGCAACAATCTTTTCCAGTGCCTTGCCAGAATGTATTCTGCAAGGTGATAATCCTATAGCTATTAAGTCTTGAATAATCCTTGCCTGGCTTGGGGCAGTGGAATGAAATAGTTGTGCACCAACTCTTAGGGCACTCGTGACCTAGTATATGCGAAGGCCTAACGCTTGCCACGCTTACTTCATTGTCAGACACAGACCCAGCCTTAAACTCGTGAACCCGGTGCCCTGACAGAAATCTCGTCAGTGCAGGTTCACTTCAGGAAGTAAACTGTGGCGTTAGACAGCTCTAGGCATTGTCTGTCAACTTTCCTGGTACAGAATTAGCATATAGTTTATATGGGAGAGATGAGTTTAAATTTCAATTATAAACATAATAAACATATTCAGTGAATAGTAAAACTGTAGCCTTTCGTGCATGTCGTCAGAGGCGACTAAGGAAGGCTGTATTTAGGGCAGAGTGCTCTAGCACGTATTGCACTTTAGCTAGAACATTCAACCAACCATGTACAGATCATATAAAGAGTAAGCCAGCCAACGAAGAGGACAAGAAGCACTTCTAGAAGGACTGTGATGGAGAAGACATGGGCGGAACGGAGCTGTTGAAGACAGCTCAGGGTGGACTGGCTTGGCGTGGATTGGTTAGCGGTATATGCCGTCATGGGAAGTACAACGCAACAGAAGAAGTATATAACAGAATCTGGATGTCAGTTGGTGGAGAACACAGGCAAACACAACAGAATCTGGATGTCAGTTGGTGGAGAACACAGGCAAACACAACAGAATCTGGGTGTCAGTTGGTGGAGAACACAGGCAAACACCGACGTTCTCAGTGTTGGTAGATGTTTAACTTGGCTATAATGGTCTGTTTGAAGCCACAGTCGACCAGTCCACGCTTGTTCAATCCTCCTCGCAGCCGACTTTTCTAGACACCTCCCCAGGGTTCACACGTCATCATCATGCAAGGTCATTTGTAGAAGGTTGCTTTCATACAACCCACTCTTTTTTTTTTCTCCAGTTCCCCTGCCTTGGGCATTTTTATGTCTAGGGTGGGACGCAGAGGTGTTTCCAAGGCACCAGGGCCGGGTTATATACTGGCCAAGACCTATTGACGCGTCCTCGTCGAGCGTCCTGGGCAACAGGTCCCTTCGGGGTCCTGGCTAAAGTCATTAGGATCGCCGATTCCTCCGAAGTCGGAGAGTGTCTGCCTGTACGGCGAGGAACCACCAGTCTGCACACCAATAAGCCAGACATGGGACAACGGATACTCACGCAAACCTTAGGTTCTGTATGACATCACACTGATGTTGGACAACAGGATGTCTTCATCCGACATACAGGACTTCGCGTTGGAGCTCAAGCCAACGAACACAAGCAAGCAAGCATGTCTAGGGTGCTTTTAATGCTTTATGCCCATCGCCGTGTTGCTCGGCCACTGTCTCTTCTTCCAGCGACCATGACTTCCGGTACTGTTCTTACTAGACCAGTGTGGCCTTTGATATGACCAGATGACTTCAGTTTCCAACACGTAATGTTTATGAGCCAGTTTTCGTTGATTTTATGAGCTAGTTGTCTTTGTTCACATCTTGTTAACTAAATTGGCCCGTCGCATAAAAGAGATCCCAGAACATGGCATTAAAGGGGGTGGGGTGAGAAAGAGAGTGGGTGAGTTTGTTACGACTGTCGGCGAGATGCTGACCATATCATGATTCGAGTACTCCGATGCACGCTGTAGAATATCTAGGCGAATAAAGACCTCATCTGCACGCCTTCAGCCGCACTGGGCATGTGTTGTTAGATCCATATTTGTATGGACCAGCCGGCACTCGTGGCTGATGCGGTTAGAGCGTGGGGTGCCGCTTGCTGGAGAATATCTATGCCTAACACCACACCCCCTATAGGGCGACAGGGCTTGTTACCTTCAGTACTGGTGCTGGACATCGGTGCTATAAGCAATCTAACACGACATGTTGTAGACACGATCAAGCAAGCGGGCCCGAATTGTCATCGTTGCTTCCTCTAGATATGCACAAGGTAAAAAAAAAAAAAAAGACCCATGGGTACGTTTACTTTTTCTAACAATTTTGCCACCGCGGTCGCACTATGGCCTACTCTTTACGATTTCCAGCAGGAGTGAAATTTGTAACGTGCACAATTTACACTCGGAACTTTCGTTTTTTTTTTTTTTTTTTTAAAGTCCTTATCCGAGACGGCTATGCATGCGATCTCGCTACCCAACAGACCAGGAAAACGTGTGATATGGTTCTTGGTAACATTCTCAGCCCTATCCACAGACCGAACTTGTTACCTTCTGGTTCCTGTGTTATGATAGCAGTTACACAGTATCACACCCTGATCCCATCTTACGCAATCTACACAACGAAAATAACTAACGTTTTGACTATAATAGTTTTTGTCGGGGACGACACAATCGATCAAGGAACGTTAATCACGCAAGTTTGCTGCTCGTTATCACTCTGTATTCTTTCACATACGCACACGTTGCTCATTCTGTTGGATTCATTTACGTATTTCCATCCATTGCGTCATTTATCTTTACGCCGGTTTTTTTTTTTTTTTTTAATGGTCGTTATTTGTTATTCTGTATCAGGTCCGTGTGCTATCTTGGTTAAAATTTAGTTGCATATCCTTGACAGGACGTCTCATTCATCCCTATGATTTGTGGTTGTTTGTGATTTACCAGGTAGTTTTGTCATTCAGTAGTTTGCCATTGCTTTCGAACGACTACCGTTCATACTATGGACATCAACACAATGCACTTGACTTCCAATCGTGTGCGGGTTGATTTTAAATCCTCGACTGGAAATGTCGGGGAGTAGAATTGTGAAACATACCCATGGCCCCCAAGCCATACCGCCGGCGCTATCTCCGTAGCTTTGTGCACGTGACTTCAACGTGTCCACCAGGGTCTGGGGACCCGATCACAAGACTTCAACATGTCCACCAGGTCTGTACACCCGACCACAAGACTTCAACATGTCCACCAGGTCTGTGGACCCGACCCCAAGACTTCAACATGTCCACCAGGTCTGTAGACCCGACCACAAGACTTCAACTGTCCACTAGGTCTGCTTCAGCGAGCAGCAGCCGTTAAATAAACTACAGATCGGTATTGTTTACAATCATTATTGATTTATTATGTACGCTGTGATTTAAGAGCTTGTGTCCTTGAACTGCATGTGCTCTAATGGCGGGGTAGTGGGCTAGTTCCCAACATTGGCCAGGAGGACTCTAATGTTGACTTCTTGTTCAGAAGACAGTGGCAAAGTACTGAACGTAAATATGTCTAGGGAATAAACCTGGGGTTGATCACAACGTCCTGCAGTGAACATGAAAGAAGCGTTTGTGTGACTTAAATTGTGTACACTTGTATTGAAATATCATCATCGCATTTCTGGGATATCTTCTCTCTCTCTCTCTCTCTCTCTCTCTCTCTCTCTCTCTCTCTCTCTCTCTCTCTCTCTCTCTCTCTGTCTCTCTCTCTCTGTCTCTCTCTCTCATCTTCATCATTGTTAGTGTGTGTGGGGAGAGGGAGGTGTATGACTGAGTGTTTGTGTAAACGATGTCTGTCTGTCTGTCTGTCTGTCTGTCTGTCTGTCTGTCTGTGTGAAGGCGTGCGTAATATGCGTTTAAAAAAAAATGTTCACAGCACTCATATTATAGTTATTTTTTCTATGTGATTGTAACATGCACAATAGATAACAGATGTACAAAAGGTGAGTGGTTGGAAGGGCCGAATGTCAGACGTGTCTGCATGGCCAGTTTGTGACCCATTGAAAATAAAGTTCTTTCATTCGTTCCCATTTGTCCTCTTCTCTTTCACCACGTTGTCCTCCAGCATGTCTCTCATATCTCCCTCTGACTTTCACTTCAGCCATCGCCATGTCTCATTTCTCCATACTTCTGTCTTCCATCAGCTTCCCAGTTATGTCTCCTCTGCCACTTTCAATTACAGTGCAATTTATGTTGACAGTGATAGTGTTATTTGTGTGTGTGTGTATGTATGTGTGCGCGCGCGTGTATGTGCGTAAGGGAGGAGAATTAGGAAGGGGAGACGTAATATCTTTGTCCCGTGAGTCATGCTGGCAGATGAGGTCAACGTCCAGCGGAGACGTAGAGAAAAACGCCTTCACGCGAAACGTGCGTCCTGTTTGCTGTAATGTGTTTCTATATTTATCCACTCACATTCAGCCAGTCTTTGATTTCTGCGCATGCTGCCAAGTTTAACCCGGGAAAGGGGGGGGATGGGGAGGAAGGCGCGGTGCTTCGAGGAGGAAGAGGAGGAGAAGTAGACAGAAACGGGTCTTCCGGATAGGGCATTTAAGTCTCAGACGTGGCTGTAAGGGTCCACATCCTGGTATTAATAATTGCGTTTGTAATGGATGTATTTGTTTCGTTCCAGCCATATGTCTAGTGACCTCACCTGTCGCCGACTTGGTGGCCGTGGGTTTAAATCCAACCTACTCAAGATGGTATTTTGTATTCCTTTCCGTGACCCAGTGGCTCCAGGATGAACCCAGCCTCATACAATAGGTACCAGAATATATAACGGAGGCAAGGCGGCCACTGACAACGTCAGTAATCTGCTGCCGCTTGATGAAGGAAATAAGGTCCTCTTGCATATCATTATGTGGTTGTTTCGGGATTTGAAATTTAAATATTGAGCACAGCCCACTACTGGCAACGCCGATCGCATTCTGGTATGAACCTAAGGCCTATCCACGTCAATATGGAAGCACTATACTCGAGTTTCGCCCTCGTTTGAGCTCGTCAGTAGTGCATATCCCTGACCGGATCCAGAAACAGTCCCGGATCACGCGTGTGAAGCGGGTGTGTAACCACGCGGCACACACTGGACACACAAAATTATCACAACAGAACATCACAACGCTACCCATCGTAGGCTATGCCCGCGTGGTTACACACCCGCTTCACACGCGTGATCCGGGACTGTTTCTGGATCCGGTCAGGGATATGCACTACTGACGAGCTCAAACGAGGGCGAAACTCGAGTATAGTGCTTCCATATTGACGTGGATAGGCCTTAGGTTCATACCAGAATGCGATCGGCGTTGCCAGTAGTGGGCTGTGCTCAATATTTACATTTCAAATCCCGAAACAACCACATAATGAATTGATTATTGCTCACTGGATTTAGGAGGCCTGGTATTCCTTGCCGGTGAGAAGTCCTGATCGTTCGGGTCCCATCGATTGACGGACGTCGGTCGCGGCGATTGGGCAATCTTGAGCATAGCCTACGATGGGTAGCGTTGTGATGTTCTGTTGTGATAATTTGGTGTGTCCAGTGTGTGCCGCGTGGTTACACACCCGCTTCACACGCGTGATCCGGGACTATTTCTGGATCCGGTCAGGGATATGCATTACTGACGACCTCTTGCATATCTCCAGTATGATAGGAGGTCGTGGAAGCAGGGTCTGGCCTCATATCTTCAGTATGACAGGAGGTCGTGGAAGCAGGGTCTGGCCTCATATCTTCAGTATGATAGGAGATCGTGGAAGCAGGGTATGGCCTCATATCTCCAGTATGACAGGAGGTCGTGGAAACAGGGTATGGCCTCATATCTTCAGTATGACAGGAGGTCGTGGAAGCAGGGTATGGCCTCATATCTTCAGTATGATAGGAGGTCGTGGAAGCAGGGTATGGCCTCATATCTTCAGTATGATAGGAGGTCGTGGAAGCAGGGTATGGCCTCATATCTTCAGTATGGTAGGAGGTCGTGGAAGCAGGGTATGGCCTCATATCTTCAGTATGACAGGAGGTCGTGGAAGCAGGGTATGGCCTCATATCTTCAGTATGACAGGAGGTCGTGGAAGCAGGGTATGGCCTCATATCTTCAGTATGATAGGAGGTCGTGGAAGCAGGGTATGGCCTCATATCTTCAGTATGATAGGAGGTCATGGAAGCAGGGTATGGCCTCATATCTCCAGTATGACAGGGGGTCGTGGAAGCAGGGTCTGGCCTCATATCTCCAGTATGATAGGAGATCGTGGAAGCAGGGTCTGGCCTCATATCTTCAGTATGACAGGGGGTCGTGGAAGCAGGGTCTGGCCTCATATCTTCAGTATGATAGGAGGTCGTGGAAGCAGGGTCTGGCCTCATATCTTCAGTATGACAGGAGGTCGTGGAAGCAGGGTCTGGCCTCATATCTTCAGTATGATAGGAGGTCGTGGAAGCAGGGTCTGGCCTCATATCTTCAGTATGATAGGAGGTCGTGGAAGCAGGGTCTGGCCTCATATCTCCAGTATGACAGGAGGTCGTGGAAGCAGGGTCTGGCCTCATATCTCTAGTATGATAGGAGGTAGTGAAAGCAGGGTCTGGCCTCATATCTCTAGTATGATAGGAGATAGTGAAAGCAGGGTATGGCCTCATATCTCTAGTATGATAGGAGGTAGTGAAAGCAGGGTCTGGCCTCATATCTCTAGTATGATAGGAGGTAGTGAAAGCAGGGTCTGGCCTCATATCTCTAGTATGATAGGAGGTAGTGAAAGCAGGGTCTGGACTCATATCTCCAGTATGACAGGAGGTCGTGGAAGCAGGGTCTGGCCTCATATCTCTAGTATGATAGGAGGTAGTGGAAGCAGGGTCTGGCCTCATATCTCTAGTATGCTAGGAGGTCGTGGAAGCAGGGTCTGGCCTCATATCTTCAGTATGATAGGAGGTAGTGGAAGCAGGGTCTGGCCTGATATCTTCAGTATGATAGGAGGTCGTGGAAGCTGGGTCTGGCCTCATATCTTCAGTATGACAGGAGGTCGTGGAAGCTGGGTCTGGCCTCATATCTTCAGTATGACAGGAGGTCGTGGAAGCAGGGTCTGGCCTCATATCTTCAGTATGACAGGAGGTCGTGGAAGCAGGGTCTGGCCTCATATCTTCAGTATGATAGGAGGTCGTGGAAGCAGGGTCTGGCCTCATATCTTCAGTATGACAGGAGGTCGTGGAAGCAGGGTCTGGCTTCATATCTTCAGTATGACAGGAGGTCGTGGAAGCAGGGTATGGCCTTATATCTTCAGTATGACAGGAGGTCGTGGAAGCAGGGTCTGGCCTCATATCTTCAGTATGACAGGAGGTCGTGGAAGCAGGGTCTGGCCTCATATCTTCAGTATGACAGGAGGTCGTGGAAGCAGGGTCTGGCCTCATATCTTCAGTATGACAGGAGGTCGTGGAAGCAGGGTCTGGCCTCATATCTTCAGTATGACAGGAGGTCGTGGAAGCAGGGTCTGGCCTCATATCTTCAGTATGACAGGAGGTCGTGGAAGCAGGGTATGGCCTCATATCTTCAGTATGACAGGAGGTCGTGGAAGCATGGTATGGCCTTATATCTTCAGTATGACAGGAGGTCGTGGAAGCAGGGTCTGGCCTCATATCTTCAGTATGACAGGAGGTCGTGGAAGCAGGGTTTGGCCTCATATCTTCAGTATGACAGGAGGTCGTGGAAGCAGGGTCTGGCCTCATATCTTCAGTATGACAGGAGGTCGTGGAAGCAGGGTCTGGCCTCATATCTTCAGTATGACAGGAGGTCGTGGAAGCAGGGTCTGGCCTCATATCTTCAGTATGACAGGAGGTCGTGGAAGCAGGGTATGGCCTCATATCTTCAGTATGACAGGAGGTCGTGGAAGCAGGGTCTGGCCTCATATCTTCAGTATGACAGGAGGTCGTGGAAGCAGGGTCTGGCCTCATATCTTCAGTATGACAGGAGGTCGTGGAAGCAGGGTCTGGCCTCATATCTACAGTATGACAGGAGGTCGTGGAAGCAGGGTCTGGCCTCATATCTTCAGTATGACAGGAGGTCGTGGAAGCAGGGTCTGGCCTCATGTCTTCAGTATGATAGGAGGTCGTGGAAGCAGGGTCTGGCCTCATGTCTTCAGTATGATAGGAGATCGTGGAAGCAGGGTCTGGCCTCATATCTTCAGTATGATAGGAGGTCGTGGAAGCAGGGTCTGGCCTCATATCTTCAGTATGATAGGAGGTAGTGGAAGCAGGGTCTGGCCTCATATCTTCAGTATGACAGGAGGACGTGGAAGCAGGGTCTGGCCTCATATCTTCAGTATGATAGGAAGTCGTGGAAGCAGGGTCTGGCCTCATATCTTCAGTATGATAGGAGGTAGTGGAAGCAGGGTCTGGCCTCATATCTCCAGTATGATAGGAGGTCGTGGAAGCAGGGTCTGGCCTCATATCTTCAGTATGATAGGAGATCGTGGAAGCAGGGTCTGGCCTCATATCTTCAGTATGATAGGAGGTCGTGGAAGCAGGGTCTGGCCTCATATCTCCAGTATGATAGGAGGTAGTGGAAGCAGGGTCTGGCCTCATATCTTCAGTATGATAGGAGGTCGTGGAAGCAGGGTCTGGCCTCATATCTCCAGTATGATAGGAGGTCGTGGAAGCAGGGTCTGGCCTCATATCTTCAGTATGATAGGAGGTCGTGGAAGCAGGGTCTGGCCTCATATCTTCAGTATGATAGGAGGTCGTGGAAGCAGGGTCTGGCCTCATATCTTCAGTATGATAGGAGGTCGTGGAAGCAGGGTCTGGCCTCATATCTTCAGTATGATAGGAGGTAGTGGAAGCAGGGTCTGGCCTCATATCTTCAGTATGATAGGAGGTCGTGGAAGCAGGGTCTGGCCTCATATCTTCAGTATGATAGGAGGTCGTGGAAGCAGGGTCTGGCCTCATATCTTCAGTATGATAGGAGGTCGTGGAAGCAGGGTCTGGCCTCATATCTTCAGTATGATAGGAGGTCGTGGAAGCAGGGTCTGGCCTCATATCTTCAGTATGATAGGAGGTCGTGGAAGCAGGGTATGGCCTCATATCTTCAGTATGATAGGAGGTCGTGGATGCAGGGTCTGGCCTCATATCTTCAGTATGATAGGAGGTCGTGGAAGCAGGGTCTGGCCTCATATCTTCAGTATGATAGGAGGTCGTGGAAGCAGGGTCTGGCCTCATATCTTCAGTATGATAGGAGGTCGTGGAAGCAGGGTCTGGCCTCATATCTTCAGTATGATAGGAGGTCGTGGAAGCAGGGTCTGGCCTCATATCTTCAGTATGATAGGAGGTCGTGGAAGCAGGGTCTGGCCTCATATCTTCAGTATGATAGGAGGTAGTGGAAGCAGGGTCTGGCCTCATATCTTCAGTATGATAGGAGGTCGTGGAAGCAGGGTCTGGCCTCATATCTTCAGTATGACAGGAGGTCGTGGAAGCAGGGTCTGGCCTCATATCTTCAGTATGATAGGAGGTCGTGGAAGCAGGGTCTGGCCTCATATCTTCAGTATGATAGGAGGTCGTGGAAGCAGGGTCTGGCCTCATATCTTCAGTATGATAGGAGGTCGTGGAAGCAGGGTCTGGCCTCATATCTTCAGTATGATAGGAGGTCGTGGAAGCAGGGTCTGGCCTCATATCTTCAGTATTATAGGAGGTAGTGGAAGCAGGGTCTGGCCTCATATCTTCAGTATGATAGGAGGTCGTGGAAGCAGGGTCTGGCCTCATATCTTCAGTATGATAGGAGGTCGTGGAAGCAGGGTCTGGCCTCATATCTTCAGTATGACAGGAGGTCGTGGAAGCAGGGTCTGGCCTCATATCTTCAGTATGATAGGAGGTCGTGGAAGCAGGGTCTGGCCTCATATCTTCAGTATGATAGGAGGTCGTGGAAGCAGGGTCTGGCCTCATATCTTCAGTATGATAGGAGGTCGTGGAAGCAGGGTCTGGCCTCATATCTTCAGTATGATAGGAGGTCGTGGAAGCAGGGTCTGGCCTCATATCTTCAGTATGATAGGAGGTCGTGGAAGCAGGGTCTGGCCTCATATCTTCAGTATGATAGGAGGTAGTGGAAGCAGGGTCTGGTATCTTTTTTATTTTTGTTTTTGCATTCTCTCGCTTTGAACTCAAGCGTAGTCCATACACCTGCTACTACTTCTAATGCACTGCACTGAATTTTGCGTGTGGATTAGCTTTCCATGTTACCAGTATCCTCCACCATCAGACGAACCAGCCCCGACCTCTGAGGTACTTGTAATTTACGTTCCCAAGTCAAGGACGAGAAGTCAAACATTTTAGTCCACTGACCGGTGTAGGGGCTGAAATCGCTACCTCGGCATCAGCACATCGGAAGTGTAAGGGCGAGCGTTCTTATCCATTCGGCCATACTGACCTGTGTCTTTGATTTGTGCTATTTTTTCCAGTTAAAGGCAGGATGTCCGACTTCATTGCACCAGGTTCTGCCCCGCGTGGCTCGGTCTTCTTCCCGCAGAGAGACCTGTCCCGCATGACTCGGTCTTCTTCGCACAGAGGGACCGGCCGCCATCCCCGGCACAGAGCATGAACTCGCTAGTTCCAGTGGCGACCCACAGTGAGATTCGATTATCAATACCAATCAACAGTAACAAGAAGATTTGATGGTTGACACCAGTTGACAATGATTAGATGACGCCTATTCGTGTTTCTGTCAAGAAAGCTGTATGCGATGTACTATAAAGGACACGCAATTAACTTCTTAAACTCGTGTTTCTGAGATGTACTTTTCTACCTTTGTAATGGGTGATATTACGTGTGACTTGATCGTTATATTGATTATTCGTATGTTGATGGAAGCGGAGAGTCATTGTATACCTTGCTGTGCTAGAAGAGTCCACGTCTAGCTGTGTTGCTCCCAGGCCAGGTGGTGGTGGCCTTAATATAGTGCTAGCAGGCACAGTGACCTGTCGACTTAGGTGGAGAAAGATACTCAGCCTCTGTCTTGTGGGAGAACGATGGGATCTACACCAGTGGAAGACATGGAGAGAGCTGAGTGGAATGTAGACGTGCAGAGGGTGTGGCGAACAGTGGAATATAGAGGTGTTGCATTTTCTGAATTAACTGAAAGACTGAGAAGTGGAGGATGTGGAGAGAGAAGTGGAATCTGAGGAGGTGAAGGGTGTGGAGAGGGAACAGTGGAATGTGAAGTTGCTTCTGAATCAACAGAAAGACTGAGAAGTGGAGCCTGTGGAGAGAGAACAGTGGCATGTGGAGGACGTGGGAAAATAACAGTGTAATCTGAAGAAGGAGAGGATGTGGAGAATAATGAAATCTAGGGTAATGGAAGACATTGAGGTGGCACAATAAAATATGAAAAAATCGGGGACATATGAAAGCAATCTAGTCTGATATGTATACATGGACTATTCGAGGAACAGCGAGAGAAGTACTAAACCACCCAGCAAAGGAATTCGTGATAATAAAATAACAAACTTATCAAGTTATTTCTGTCTGTGCAAGCTGAAAACAAGGACAGCACGCAGCCTCACCTGTCTGGATGCTTCTACACTTGTCGTTGGGAACATCATTTCCCCAGCCGAGCTGGCATAGGGGGACGAGAATGTGAATGAACATAGAGAAGTACATGTTCTAGTAAGAGTACAGGTAACTTCACTGGGTGCCCCGTGGAGCTGGTGAAACCGGCATTAAGCTCTGGGAGCGATGATACAGTGTACTCTACGTGCAGGCGTGGGCATTCAAGTACTTACGTGCATACTGAGTAGCAACTGAAGTTGTGCACGTTGTCTGATATAAAACACAGGGTTGATATAAAACACAGGGTTGATATAAAACACAGGGTGTCTTGATTGTTGATCTCAATGTAGTAGACGTACGAGGGTAAGTTAGAAAGTTATGCACAACAATTATTATTTCTTTAACCGTTAATAACATACACATGGAATTTAGTCACAATGTTCATGCACATGTGCAGCAAACGTTTCTAATTCTCAACATAATCCCCATCAACTTTTAACGGCTTTGCGCTATCTTGAAACAAGGGCATGCATCCCAGATCTGTACCATATTTTGTCCTGTTCTCGTAGCCATTTCTTCACTGCATTAATCACTCCCTCGGTGTCTTCAAACTTTATCCCACGCATAGCATTCTTAAGGGGACCGAAAGGAAGGAAATCAGATGGTGCCAGGAAGGACTGTAAGGTGGTTGGGGCTGTATATTTCACCACATTTTGTCGATTGCCTCCCTTGTTTTCAAACTTGTGTGAGGACGCGCGT
This sequence comes from Cepaea hortensis, assembly GCA_963921405.1. Lineage (NCBI taxonomy): Eukaryota > Metazoa > Mollusca > Gastropoda > Stylommatophora > Helicidae > Cepaea > Cepaea hortensis. Next base: position 9,493,691 of record OY992878.1, read on the forward strand.
TGTCGTGAAGGAGAAGCAATTGCTCTCTATTCTTGTAAATTGATGGTTCCACCTTTTGGCAGCACATCCACAAGAATCCCATCAATGTCCCAAAAACATTGAGCATGACTATACCTCCGTTTGTAACGTACGTAATTAATACCTGTCATTTCAACGGTTATGTGTCGCGTTTACAATTAGTTTACACATACACATTGGCACCTTGCCGTCTTGACAGACGATAGTTTGTGCTTTAAAAAGGCATAATAACTTTTAACTATGGCGGTAGCGAGTGTGACTGATAAGGCCAATTTGCGCTGTAAATGTCCGTTCACAGTGGGTGCATCTGAACACGTGGTCATTTCCACCATCGTGCACCATCTTACGTCTCAAACGCTTGGTCTGTGACTTTTCTGCAATAATTTTCTCCTTTGACTTTATTCCATTTCTGATATTTGCCCTCCATGCAACACGTTCAGCGGCGACTTGCTCCCAATGTGCATTATCAATGCCTGTATCAATCATGTCCCGCTTACACACATCTTTGTATCGTAGTAGAGGCCGACCCTGAGATCTCTTACCCATCTGTAATTCACCAAAAAAGATATCCTTTGGTATTCTACCATCATCCATCCTCCTAAGATGTCCTACCCATCTAAGTCTACGAAGACTGAGCATGGAATAAACTGTCACACAACCTGATCTTTCCAATACTTCAGTATTTGTGATTTTGTCTTGCCACTTAATACCAAGAATTCTTCGCAGACACCGCAAATGAAAGCTGTTTAAATTGTTCTCTTGGTGTGAGTAAGTTGTCCAGGTTTCACTGCCATAGAGAAGAGTACTAAGGACACAGGCTTGATAGACAAGGACTTTTGTTTTGGCAGTAAGCTTCCTGTTCTCCCAGACTCTTTTTCTTAACCTGTTCATTGTTGTTGCTGCCTTACCAATCCGGATGTTGATTTCCTGATCTAGGGATAATTTGCTATTTACCACTGATCCTAGATATGTAAAATGGTCTACTATCTCTAGTTCGGCGTCGTCAATAAAGATTGATGGTACCCCATGTGCACCTTGTGACATAATCTGTGTCTTCTTTTTGCTAATTGTTAAACCAAATTCAGAACAAGCATTGGAGAATGCAGATAGTAGACATTGCAATTCTTCCTCAGAGTGGGTCGTAACTGCAGCATCATCTGCAAAAAGCAACTCTCTGATCAGTACCCTCCTAATTTTGGTCTTAGCCTTCAATCTCTGAGCATTGTAGAGGCCGCCATCTGAGCGTGAGTGAATGTATATACCACCATCCTGATCACGAAATGCATATTTCAGTAGAAGTGAAAAGTATATTCCAAAGAGGGTGGGAGCTAGTACACAACCTTGCTTAACTCCACTCTTGATTTCAAATTCTTCAGAAGTTGCACCATCAAACTTGATTATACCCTTCATGCCTGTGTGGAACGATTCCACAATGGACAGAAGAGTTGGTGGGCAGCCAATCTTCTTTAGTGCCTTGAACTGACCCTCACGACTGACCAAATCAAATGCCTTTGTGAGGTCGATGAAGGCAATAAACAGTGGTTGATTCTGTTCACGGCATTTTTCTTGCATTTGTCGCAATGAGAATATCATATCAGTGGTAGACCGGTTCTGTCGAAAGCCACACTGTGATTCGAGGTAGACTTGATCTCCTAGGACTTGAAGTCTGCGCAGAACAATTCTGGCAAATACTTTTCCAACAATACACAGAAGTGAGATACCCCTATAGTTGTTGCAGTCGCTCCGATCGCCCTTGTTCTTGTACAGTGTTATGATGCTTGAATCTTTGAAATCCTGTGGGACTTGTCCTTCACGCCAGCATAGCTCTATTAGCTGGTGGATCTGTATAGTGAGTGTGTCTTGCCCATTCCTGATAACCTCTATTGGAATCCCATCCTTACCTGGAGCCTTGCCAGATGCAAGTTCATTTATAGCACACTTAACTTCTGTTATGGTGGGAAGTGTGTCCAGGTGGTCAAGAGTTGGTAGAGCCTCTATGGCGTTGAGGGCATCATCCGCTAGTTTGGTCTCACTTGAGTAAAGCTCCAAATAGTGCTCTACCCATCTGTCCATCTGCCGTTTCTTGTCAGTGATGATTTCTCCAGTCAAGGTTTTCAATGGTGCACTTCTTTTGATCACTGGACCACAGGCTTTCTTTATTCCTTCATACATGCTTCTTATGTCTCCCTTATCATTTGCGATTTGAATGGACTCACATAACTTGATCCAATAATCATTTGCACACTGCCTGGCAGCCTTTTGCACATCCTTCCTAGCTTGCTTTAGCTCACTCAGAGTGTTGCGCGTTGGTCTTTCCTTGTTTCTTAAGAGAGCTTTCTTCTTCTTATCAATCAAGGGCTGCAGAGTCTCGCTGTTGGCCGCAAACCAGTCCTGCCTCTTATGATCCACAGTGCCGTAAACCCCTACGGCAGTTTTATAAAGAGTTTCCTTAATTTGACCCCACTTTTCATTTACTGTACAATTTTCTGGTGTATCAGTGAAAGCGTCTTCAAGTTGCTGTTGAAACTGAAAGCACTTTTCGGGATCATGAGTGTTAATAATATTAATCCTGGGGCTAGATTTGTGTTTAGCTGTGTAGATTCTCTTTGGTCTCAGTCTAACCCTTGCAACAACCAAAGAATGATCCGTATCACAGTCAGCACTGTGGTAACTACGAGTCAATGATATATGGTTCAGATGTTGTCTCCGTGTGATGATGAAGTCCAGCTGGTGCCAATGGCCGGATCTTGGATGTTTCCATGTGACCTTATGCATCTCTTTTGTTTTAAAAAAAGAGTTTGTAATACATAGGTCATTACTGGTGCAATGCTCCAGCAGCCTTTGCCCATTTTCATTCATGCGACCGATGTTGTATTTTCCAAGGCACACTGGCCATGAACTCGAGTCCTTGCCCACACGAGCATTGAAATCACCGAGCATATAAATGTAGTCAGATTTTGGAACTGCCTTGATCACGGAGTCTAACTCCTCATAGAACAAATCCTTCACATCATCAGAGGAATCGAGTGTCGGTGCATATGCAGTAATAATGGTGGCAAACCCACAAGAGGTTGCCAAGCGCAGGGACAATAGTCTTTCATTTCCTCCTGCTGGAATTTCAATCATTCCCAGTAGCGAATTCTTCACTGCAAATCCCACACCGTGTTGCCTTTTTTCTGCCTGCCCTCTACCCTTCCAGAAAAAGGTGTAGTTGTTTTCCCTGAGTGACCCTTCCTCAGCGAGGCGAGTCTCCTGCAGGCCAGCAATATCAATGTTAGGACGATTGAGTTCGGCATCAATCACAGCCGTTTTTCTCACATCGTCAATATTGGTCAAGTCAGTGGAAAATCCTGGACACATGGTTCTCACGTTCCAGGTTGCAAGCCGTAGCTTGAGGTTTCTATTTATATTTTTGTTTGTACCTGGTGCATTGGTTTTACAGCCTGCGATTCAGATTTTGTCCTAGCCCCAAGCACCCATTGAAGCAGGCAGGCTGTGGCGGATCAGCACCCAATTGGCTGGGGGATGCCCAGCTTGAGGCGGGCGGTAGCTGATCAGTGACACCTATAGGTGTCTCCCACCGTCAGAGGCAACGCGTGGCGCCCCATGTCTACGCCAACTGACAAGGACTTATAACCCGTAACAGTTGCCTCTCGCTTTGATTCCGAGACCAGTTAAGACCAGGGATGGAGTTATTGCCTCTCCATAGCACAAAGCCTGGGCTAAAATATAGAGATCATGTGTTGCCCATGCAGCATGATCCCTCTCTCGGCCTGCCTAGTTCACTCCAGAGGAAAGGTAACACCCCTACATCTGGAACAAGACAAGCTGCAGAAGCTGCCGGATCAGCAAAGCAATGCTCTAACTGTCCGCCTTTCGGAGCTTCGATCCTAGACCAGTCGCCAACCAAGGCTTAGGGCCTGGTCTGCCCTGCCATGACAATTTTGTCTTTAGCTTGCATTTCCTCGCACCAGGGTAAGGCTTGTACCCTCCCAATTGCGCTCTTCCGCCCGAAGCCGTTGGCACAATGTGGGATGTCGGGTTTGGTAAGCGCCGCCCAACGTTCGGCGCTAACAGAAACCAGGTAGTACCGTCTACTGTTATACGGTAGCTCAGTCATATCTGACTAAGACCTGACTGACACAATTAGTTTACAGAGATGCAATTTGGTATACCCCTTTAAGAGATTAAAAACTTAAATTGGTACAAATTTAATGCTTCTAACTTTATTATTAGCTGAGATAATAATTATGGTGCATAATTTTCCGACCTATCCTCGTATTCATGCATAGTTTATAATCACCATCGCAGCCACTCGTTTCTGACAGAACTTACCACTAGTAAGGGAAATGTCTCGTGAAATGTCTCTCTGTCATAAGCCAGATGTCCTGCCTCTGTTCCTGTTATGTATACATTAAAATGATTTGTCACAGCTTTAATGTATGTAAGTAGTAGTCTTTCACTTCTCCGTTCTCCTATGCTGTTTTTTTTTCCTTGACCAAAATATTTCATGTTCTCGATGTTATTTGTCTTAATCTTGAACCACACTGCTTCAGAATTGAGTTCTTGTTGGGTGGGTTGCCTTTTCGCCCACTACAATTTTACAACACTTTTATAGACAGGCGCATTGATGCTTTCATCTGATTTGTTGCATACCCAAGTGTTACACCCGTATGTTGGCCCAGAAAATGTGCATACTCTTAACACTATGACATTTGTTGTTCTTTCTGTTCCCGTGCACACAGGGTTTAATTGCTTTAGTTTTTGGAGAGCAGTGTTTGTTGTTCCTGGAATTTCTCTCAGTATATTATCGTCGCCCTTCTGCAGCAAACCAAGATATTTATAACTGATCACTTCCTGTCATTTCTGTCCATTGATAAAGATTTATGTTGGTGTATTTGTTTTATCACTTCTTGAAAGTTGTTCTTTCTTTTGTGTGTATTGAATATAAATTCTTTTTGTGTTCCAACTTTGTTCTTGCATTTACTTTGTTAGTTTCTTAATTCCTATTTCGGTGTCCTCATTATAATTAATTTCATGAATTTCTATTCCTCTGATGAGACAGGTATCCTATAATTCCTTGTCAGTACTGTCTCTAACATACCTGGTGATGTTTTCAGTTTATAAACAGATAAGGTTACCACAGGCCACCTTGTCTGATTGCCAGTTCTGTATCACACCAATCTGTTGTATCATCACACGTTCTCACGTTTGCCTTTTTATGATCTGTATAAAGTGTAACGAGGCGCCCATTTCTGTTATTATATCCCATAGTTGATCATGATCTGCAGCATGCATTTTGTTTATGTGTTCATCTGTTTTTTCTTATAAAGTTTTCCTGTGGTAATTGTTAAAATAACACCCCCCCCCCCCCCAAAAAAAAAAAAAAATTTCTAGCTTGGTTTATCAAGGCATCTGTTCTATAATTGGCACGTAATTTCATGTCTACGTTATCAAGGCATCTGTTCTATAATTGGCACGTAATTTCATGTCTACGTTATCAAGGCATCTGTTCTATAATTGGCACGTAATTTCATGTCTACGTTTTCGGTATAGGGGTATATATTGTTCTCATCGCATTCTGTGGCATGTTCATATATTCTTTATAGTATTCTTTATATCGATTAATAATTCCTGTGTTCTGTTAGGGTTCTTCCGCTCGTGTCCTGTATAGGCGTTGTTCTGAAGTCTTGGGTTATTACATCAAGTTCTTTGAGCATTTCGTGATCTCACCCATTCCTCTGGTATTTTTTTCCATCGCTGAACTCTTCTTGTAGGATTCTAACCGTCTTCTGTATTACTCCTATTAGGTTTTTTAGGCTGCCCTTTGATCATAATTTGACATTCCTTTTGCTTTCTTGCTGTCTTTTCTGTTGTACAAGCTCCAATGTCTAATTTGTCCTTACTTTATTGTGCTTTAGACATGAACCGTTTTATTTTTTAAATTCCGCCATTATTTCTGTCTTTCTCTTCAAGCCGAGGCCCATTTTAGTAAATTGTCTACAACCATTGTATCTGACATTGTCTGTAGTTCCTCCTGACTTTTTGCTATCAAGTGAGTGTATTCAGTGCACCATGTTATGTATGTCACAACCACCAGTCCGACATATTTTCTATAGATCTCACTAGGACTGGTCAATGCAGTTTCACAATCCCGACATACCGGGTTCACAGTCGGCCGCAGACGATTTAGGAGAAGATAGCTTTGCGTTAATTTTCACAATGGTATGATCGTCGGCCGTTCAGAATGCAATGGCAAATTACAGAGCCTAGAAATCCGCAGTCAGTAAATAAATGCTCTGGTTTATTGCAACGTTATGTAATGGACACGTGCCTAACCTTTTAATGCATTATATTGAAAACAAATTAGGAGACAGTAAAACACCGTGTCTGACACCCGTTTAAACATCACCATCGTCTAAACACCACCATCGTCTAAACACCACCACCGTCACAACATCATCACTCCCTCAATATCACCATTGTCAAAACATCATCATCGCCAAAAAACACCACCATCGTCAAAACAACATCACTGTCTAAACACCAGCATTTTCAAAACACCCATCATTGTCTATAATCGATAATCGTCGAAACATCTTCATGTTTAGGGGAAATCATAGTTAAAACGTTTTTTTTTTTTTGCATATCCGTTTTACAGGACATCGCAGTCAACACCAGCATGTCTGCCGCTGTGATCTCTAGGCAAGTTTACGTTCAGTAGTTTGCCATTGCTTTCAGTTCGACCGGGACCGCACCAACGCAAAACCAAACCAACGCGGTCTGCTGCCAAATCGCGCGAAGCTGTTTTTCGAACGCGGGTATACGGGATTACGAACCGCGTCCGTAATTCCTTAGCCACGAAGCACGGCAATATACAAGTGCAAAATTAGGGAAATGCGTAAGTAAACCGTAGCCATACATGAAAACACACTAAGGCCGTAACGGAAGTCCGCTTGTCCGCCATATTGAACCAGAGTTCCTGTCTAAACATCATGATGCTTTAAACACGATCCTTTGACTAAATAGTAATGTTAAAGCATCTTCATTGGCTAAAGATCATCCTTGTTTGAACAGTCACGGCTTAAACACAATCATAGTCCCTGGGATCGGCGAATAGTTCCACATGCTGCTGGCTATGTGTAGGTCCACAAGACAGAAGAGTTAGGCACAGTCTAGAAGAGAGTGTTGAGAGGTAGGAGAAGTGCCTGGGGTTTCTTAGCAAAAGCTAATGGTCGTCGTTTGGTGCAGGAGAGCCTGGCATATGATACCACAACATCTAGCTTAAGAATGGAGGTGGAGTCGGTCAGTGCAGCTTTCCGCTGGATGGAGAACACGACACATACACACACATTGTGATTGTAACTGACTCAGAAAGCATGCTGGTGAAGGTGAGGACAAGCAAGCTTTGAGCAGAATGGCCTACTTCGCTTCGGAGGTCACGGGTGGCAAGCATCGCCTGGATCTTTTCTCCGGGGCATGCCAGTGTGCTGGGGAATGAACAGGCGGACAGATTGGCTGGCTCTGCAAAACTTGGTGGAGTATTGATGCATGACAATGCAGACGTGATTGCGGCCTTGTGGAAGCATGTGTACACCTCCGAGGAGCAAATGGATCACCATGGTCTGGCAAGAATGAGACAGCGAGGAGTGGACGAGGGGATATGGCCGACGCTCGACGCTCAGAGGAAGGCGAGACGGACTTTTAATCAGATTGCTACTGGTACTATTGGGGTTGGAACTCTTCGCTGGCTGCTGAGTATGGGGACGGACTCTTATGGGAATGCCCCGAATGCAGTAATGTCAGTTCCTAAATCAATCAATCATAGAAGAGAATGGAGTTGCAGTAAGACCATGGCAAACACTAGCGTGGGGATATGGGCTTGTATGCTTTCATATGACTAGCTTACTGCTGTGTGGCTGTGCCGTTTGTAGATCTTTTTCCTTCTCAGAGACATCCCAGGCTGTTATATCCATATGACTAGGCTACTGCTGTGTGGCTGTGCCGTTTATAGCTATTTTTCCTTCTCAGAGACATCCCAGGCGGTTATATCCAGATGAGTCCACCCTTGAACCGATTGTGGTTGGGTAAACAAACAATTCCTTTCAGCTGAGTGCTGAACTCAAGACAGCTGCGCTGGCAGCAGATCATCTATCCAATATGCAAGCACGGTTCAGAGCAGCGCGGATATATCGACATGACACGAGAATAATGCAAGAAGACAGCCCGGGATATAAATCAACTCAGGGCAACCTGTTGAAGAGTGGCTGCTGAAGGTAGAGGAATGATGAATGAATGTGGCGGTGAGGTAGCTGAGGGAAAAGCGCCTCTCTAATGCCTGGGTGTGTTTTGGTAGTTCATTGACAGCAAGTGAAACAATGAAGTCATGTATATTAACTTGTCTACTTGTGTTTGTACCATGCTTAACTCCATCCTTGCGCGTGTAGTCATGCCGAGCCTCCCGTGGCAGGTGTTTGCGCCGTGAGCTTCAGAGGGCGGGGGGGGGGGGGTGACAGAGACCGCCGCGTTTGGAGAATTTGAAAGAGGAGGGGAGAAGACGCAGAGAACGTGTTTGCGAAGATGCTTGAACCAAGAATAGGCGCCTGAGCTATTTTGGAAAACTTCATTAGGTAGCGTCAGTGGCGAGCGTGATGAAGAGAGACAAAAATGCTACAGTTTACAGGAGTGGAGCGAAATGGCGGTCGGGCAAACTATCAGATGTGGGAGAAACAAAATACTTGGGATGCGAAGGTTTATTTTAGTAGCCTGATTAATCTCGATAGAGACTAGAAGTGAGATGCTGCCGGCCTGTAAAAAATATGAATGAATATATATGTATGTAAATATATACCCCCAGTGGTGGATGGGGGAGCGAGTTGACTGGGTTGTACAGCATACTGCTTGGTAACCCCGGCGTTACCGCAAATACATTTGAAAGAATGCCAAAATCTAACGCAGGAATAAAAAAAAAAAATACAAGTTTCCCGTTTCTTCTTAGCCATGTTACAGTTAACGGACGCGCAGAGGAACAGGGACTATAGAACGCAGTCTCTGGAGCGGATTTCACAGCCAGAAGTTGTTTTTTTTTTTTTTTCACTTTAAAAATGTCCTTGGCCTTAGGGTTTGTACAACGGACAGTTTTCGTTTGTAGCGGGGATTGCTGTAAGCACAGGAGGACATTCTTGTACTCGGAGGCTGTTTTATTTTATGTTCATAGCGTTCTGGCTTCCGGGCACTGCGATCCACGCTTGTTCCTCAGTTAGGAAGGGGGAGTCCAGAGGAATATATTTCCGATCGCTTACAGTCATTGAATGCACCAGCCTCATATAATGAACACCGGACGTGTTTGTCTTGGCAGAGAGGGAGGAGCAGGACACCACACCTTTGGGGTGGCTGCAGTTCGGGGGATTGAACACGTATGGGAATGCCCAATGAGCAGCGACGCCGTTTGACATAGCACAACCTCATAAGATTGCGATCTAGTTTATATGTCATTTCACAACTCTGCGGCAGAAACAAACATATCTTGATTTCTCATGCTTGGCCAGCTCTCAACCAAGTCCAGATATGGCTTAGCTAACGCTTAAGGGTCAGATGAGGTGTCCACACATCCCTACATTTGAACATAAATGGCAGCAAAGAAGCAAGACTCGAGAGAGCACAGTCACGGATTGCGATGGCAGAGCAGACAATCACACCCGTGATGCAGGTAGAAGATGTGCTTAAGGCGAGCTATAGATTGACACAGGCAGACAGGTCACAAATATCACCAGGTTCATATACAACCCTTGGCAGAGACTGTAGGTGATGGTGCAGTAGGATAGTTAGTACCGTTAGAAATAAGACAGCTGATAGAGGATATCTCTGGGGATGGTGATTTAACGGATTCTGTGCCAAACAAGAAGGTTTGGACCAAACAAATATGAATGTCGGAAAATGGGAAATGGGGCTGTGTCACAGATATGACTTCAAAGTTGTTAATATGGTAGCAGACGTGTTGTATTATATATCAACTTAAAGGGGGTTGCATAAGGAAAACTGCTGTATGTAAGCCCACGGTAGATACGGGAGGTCTCTTAAGACCATTAATCATCCCACGACACTTAATCAGTGAATCTGTACCTACGTATCAGTGCCGCGAAGTGTGAGATTGGGTTGGGATTCCACAGCTAGATGAGGGAAACGATCATCGCAGAACAGTGTGAGCATAGTCTTACCTGCCATGCAGCATGCGAATGGAAGTGGAGGCAGTGACTGCGACCTTCAAATAAGGCAATCATCGTAACTGACTCTCAATCGCTGTCCCGGAAGTTCAGTCTGGACATTTCTGGCATGAATGATTGACACACACAATTGAGTTGAATTGATCTTTATTTTCCAAGGGTAACAAATTGGGCGCGTAGGCCCGTCTTACATTCGGCCCTTCCAATCACTCATTTTTCGTTCATCAACAGTGCATGATGCAGTCACATGACATAGTCGCAGACATCTAGCTACACGAGCTGAAATGGCTCTACCGCTCAAGCCATGCCGCGGCATACGTCGGAATACGTTAGATTTCTGGCTGAAACCCGGGTCATTTTCTGGAAAAACACTGAGGTTGAGTAAGGGAGAGATGATTCTATCTATGAATGATCGCCTGTTGCGCGAGGAAACACACGTACGTCTCTTACTCAGCCAAGTGGAATCGGTACTAGCAGGAAGGGCCGTGGTAGAGGACGAGGCAGAGACATGAGCAATCAAATGGCCGCAGGAACTATAAAGTATGCACACTCATCGACATCTGAGAGAGACGGGGCATATAAAAGCATGTTCCGGGTACTGTGACATGGTTGTTACATGACAGGTTTCTCACACCAAGCACCTTCAATACTGAGCTGAGGTAAAGAATAAACCATATGCAAATCTGGCGCCTAGTAACACAGGACTCTGAAACATGAAATATGGACTATTAACTAACCTGGATGAACATAACTTGGAAGTTGACTCGTCATGGTGTATAAATAATAATTGTTGCATTGTACAGGTCTGTCCCTAGATGTCATTCTACTGTTCTTGTTGCCTCTCACGTCTCGGGAGTTGTTAAGAGTATAAATATCTACATACAAGTTAGTTGCATGGACTTTACAGGACGTTAAGTCAACCCCAGCATTTGCTGGCTGTGATTTACTTGGACAGTGTTACTTGGGTGGTTTTCCATTGCCTTCTGAACCGCTGACGTCTCATGCCCAGGACATGAACTCACTGTGGTCGGCTTCCTGATACCCGTGGCTGACTTTGAGCCCTCGACTCGCTATGTCGGGGAATCATGAAACTACACGTCTCACTATCCCCTAAGCCCCATATACCGGTTGCCTATACACAACCGCTGCCATATGTTCCTGTTGTTTTTGGTTCACTTCAGTGTTCAGCAAATGTGAACCACTTACAAGATATTGATTAACACTTACGGCTTAAGCAAAGTAGAAAGCTGTTGGCACACTAAGGGTTTCAACTTTGACTCTGTTGAAGCGCCCAAACCGCCAGCTCGTAGGACGTACAGTCACCTGGTAGTATAAAGTACAGTCACCTCGTAGTAGGACGTAAGTCACCTCGTAGTAGGACGTAAGTCACCTCTTGGTAGGACGTACAATCACCTGGTAGTATGACGTACAGTCAACTGGTAGTAGGACGTATTCACATAGAAGCCAATGAACGAGGCAACCAGCATCTAGGTCGATCACACACACGAGGCACCACCTGTCAACAAACCCGTATCACGTGTGCCATCGTCGTCATTGTTTGGCTAAAATAGATGTAGCCGGATTCTTGTTCTAATATTATATTAGTTATATGAAAGTCAGCTGTTGGGTTTTCTGTCCCTTTAATAAGACTAATTACCTTAGAGTGTTTAGCTTGTGTATGTCTGTTATTTTCTCACATTATTGTTGGCTTTTCGAGTGCTATGTCTGGATTAGCACTTCTGTTTGAGACGGAAACATGGGTCTAAAGTACAAAGATGGAGCCTACAATTGGAACTATTGAAATGTGCTTTCAGAAGACGGGTGATTTTCTTTAGTGGGGAAAAAAAGACAAGAAAGTTCTAGAAAAATCCAATATAAAAGGGGCTTTAATTAAGGAAATTAAACTTGAGAAGGACAAGGTTCTTGGCTATTTCAGGTGGCATACCGTCTAATGGGAACCAGAATGAGGGAAACAGTTGAGGGGGATAGAGCTTAAAGGCGTCCAAGATACACATTGATAGACACAATCACGATATTGTCAGGATACAAAATACCAGGATTTTCAGCCGAGGCTTAGCCTCGGAACTGCTGGAGACCTGTTTGAAAAAAGTTAGTTTCATATCCTTTACAGGACGTGGCAGTCAACTTCAGCATTGTTGGTTGTTTGTGATTCCTGGGCAAGTTTTTACGTTCAGTAGTTTTCCATAGTAGTAGCGTGAAAGGAGGAACCAGATCGTGCATCTCTGTAATCTCTGGGACATTGAGGTTGGAAACCTCGACTTCTCGGATAAGGACAGTAAACAATTAGAGGTCCTGCGTGCAAATTGAGCACGTGGGAAACCCAACGGTATTTTCAAATCGCAAAGAGTAACCCGCTGTACCGGAACACATTGTTCGGAAAGGAAACCTATTCACGGGTGATGGAGTCGGTTTCCATGGATGTAATCTATCTAGATGACGTCAACCTTACACACAGGCAGTACGCTGAAGTGGAACACCTAGACCCTTGAGATGCATAACTAGGTGTGAGGTTCACTCCCTTCCCTTTCCGTAGGAGAACAAGAAAGAAGAACATGGGTGGTCCCTCTTGCCTCCCTCAACACACACTCCATGTCCCCAGACATACAGTTACATACTCCTGTCCGGCTAGTGCATCTGTTGCAGTTGTCCAGGTTCATCGCCAGCCTGCAACTGCCCACCGCCTAATTGAGCACTCTTCCATTCCCTTTCTACGGGATCACTTTCAATGCACGTGGGAAGAGCCTTTAAGTGCATCAGTCTCCTCACATAGATTACACTACAAGAGTCTCGTTATAGTGCACGAACTCCGTATCACCGGCGAGCATCCACAATGTGTGTCAGTACGAGACGCATGCATGATATACTGTTGTTTTGTGGGCACTCCACGCGAGGATCTAACATGAGTACATGCCAGGGCCACACTACATTCTTCTGTGGGTAGGTTTTCGAAGTTTGCAAATCGTAATAGGTATGCTAGAGATTTGTTCTCTTGTCCCGCCGCCCCCCCCCCCTTTCTCTCTCTCTCTCTCTCTCTCTCTCTCTCTCTCTCGCTCTCTCTCTCTCTCTCTCTCTCTCTCTCCTCTCTCTCTCTCTCTCTCTCTCTCTCTCTCTCTCAATTGTATTTTTCTGTGTGCTAGAATGCGTCGGCGTCTGTTTCTTAACATTTTGAGAACTCAATCAATCATGTGCCATGCCATGACTCGCCATTTCACTCAATCATCAGAGTCGTGGATCAGCTCAGTGTTCCTGTCTCGACCATCCCATGTGGCCAAGCCATCCGGGTATTTACTTCTCAGTCTTCCCCTTGGTCTGTTCCCTTCGATCTTGCCAGTTGTCACTACTAAGTTCTCCAATCCATTTCTTCTCATAACATGTCCAAAAAATGTTGTCTGTCTACGTTTAATTTCTCTAATCAATTTACGATTTTCATTTGTCTCCTGCAGTACTTTGTCATTGGTTTTTCTGTCTGTCCATGGTATTCTTTGCATTTTCCTCAGAAACCACATTTCTGCAGCCATCAGATGTTCTTCAGCTTGACTGCTCATTGTCCAAGTTTCACATCTATACAAAAGAACAGGCTCTATGTAGCACCTCAACACTTTTTTTCTCGTTTCAATTGACATCTTTTTATTGGTCAGAATGTTGTTCATCTTGCTAAAGGCTACTTTCGCCATGGCGATTCTTGTTCTAATCTCTACAAGGCATCTCCCATCAGATGTTATGACTGTTCCCAGATAATTGTACCGATTCACTTCTTTAAGAATATTCCAATTTACTTGTATATTACATTGTGGTATTTCGTTCTTCCTAGTGACGACTATAACCTGTGTCTTCTTACAATTTAATTCCAACCTCAGCTGCTCACTATGTACCACAACTGCATCTACTAATTGTTGTAGATCTTGTGCATTGTCTGCAATCAATACTGTATCATCTGCATATCTAATGTTATTGATGTTTCGTCCTCCAATGCTGATTCCATTTATATCTTCTACATTTCTGAAAATATTTTCACTGTATAGGGAAAAAAAGATCTGGAGACATTACACATCCCTGCCTAACACCTCTCTTCTGATATTGTCCCACTTCAATCCTTATGGCAGCTTGTTGTTTCCAATATATGTTTTTTTATAAGTCTAATGTCTTTCCCATCAATTTGTAAATCTGCAAGCATATCTACCATGTTGACATGTCTTGCTATATCGAAAGCATTTGTGTAGTCAATAAAGCAAACATGTATATCTTTGTTTACTTCTATAGAACGGTCAATAACTGATCGTAGCATATACACGGCATTTACTGTACCCTTTCCTTGTACAAACCCACATTGTTCTTCCCCTATTTCAGGTTGTATATTCTTCCTCACTCTTTTCATGATAATTCGTAGCAAAATCTTTGTGATGTGACTCATTATACTAATTGTTCTATGTTGATCACATTCCAAGGCTCCTGATTTCTTTGGGATTGCAATAAATTCAGAATTACATATCATATAATGAGTTCAGCGGTCTGGTGACTTGATCTATTCCATATTCTACTAAAGCTTTAATAATTTCTGTTGTGATGTTATCTGAACCGGGGGCCTTGTCAGCTTTCATATGTTTAAGAACATTTCGAACCTCCATCTTCAAAATTGGGGGTCCTTCATTATTAAATCGAATATCATACTGTTCATCTCTGTTATCATCATAAAGGTTTTTCACATAGTCTGACCATACATGTAGAATTTGATCTTTTTCTATTATGATTTTGCCATCTTTAGTTTTTAGACAGCCTGCTGATGTACATGTTCTTTTATTAGTAAGTTCCTGAATTCTTTTGTGCACTAATTTGGTATTTTGACTGTTGTGGTGTTTTTTCAATTTTTAAGCAATTTTTCTTAAGCTATGCTTCTTTTGCCTCCTTACATAATATTCTGACTTGTCTGTGAATTTCTTAATATTTGACAATTATTTTTGTTGAGTCTTCTTGTTTCTATTAGTTGTAAAAAAATTTTCAGTCATCCATTTCTTACGACCCATCTACTTTAATTTTGGAATAGTCGTTTCTGTAGCCAAACTGACTGAATTCTTCAATATTTTCCATTGATCAGACGCATCCTGGAATAGGATCTCTAGATCAGACACTATATATCAAATATGTTCTGTACTTCTATGTTGAATTTGTATTGTATTTCCTTGTCGTTACTCAATGTACACAAAACATATTTAGTGTTTCCTGTTTTATACTTGACTTTCTTTAACTTTATATGAGAACTACATTCACAATTATTGTAATCGCCCGTAGAAGCAAAATATAAAATTGGCGATTAGAGGACACACTAGACAATTTAACAAGCGAAAGCTATATAGGCTACACCAGGATTCGAACCTGCCGCCTCCAGGTGACACCGTCGCCTCGCTGAAGTAACAAGAGTATTTCAACGCAATTTTACTTGGCTATTTCGCCGGCCTTAAGGATTGTCCAGCAGGTAATGTTCCTGCACATTCTGTGTTGTTGCGATCAGTGTGTACACTGCATGAACCTGCCTGGGCAGAGTCTGATGTTTTGCCCCCCGCTAGGGGATTTGAGCATGATCTTTTCGTGACGTCATTGACCCAGGGCAAACACGGCAGTATCTCGGAGAACAAACAAAGCCGCATCTCCTGTTGACTATGCTTACAGGGGAACTGAAGGACGGTGAAGTCATAATTCTCCTCCAGTCCAGGGTAG
Organism: Cepaea hortensis; assembly: GCA_963921405.1. Classification (NCBI taxonomy): domain Eukaryota; kingdom Metazoa; phylum Mollusca; class Gastropoda; order Stylommatophora; family Helicidae; genus Cepaea; species Cepaea hortensis. The sequence goes on from OY992878.1 coordinate 9,509,665, forward strand.
GGTTCAGTACAGCACTTGAAGGTGGCGATGTTAAGAACTTAACTGTACTAACTGGCTAAGGGCTATATTGAGCCAATCCTGATGTACTGAAGTGAATCATTGGCAATTAGCATATAAATGAGGAATTATGGAGAAACTACGGATATGTGTTTTTATAGAAGATTGATGACAATACCGTAGACAGACAAAAAGACCAATGAAGATATCTGCATTGAAGTTAAAATCACAAAGAAAACTGGTTACTCGTATCAGAGGAAGACAACCTACATACTTTGGGTATGTTATGAGAAGAGGAAGGTGGGAGTGTGTCTTCACACTGGGAAGGTTGGAGGGAAAGAGAGGCAGGGGGAGACCAAGGGAGATTATCTTAGACAGCTTAACATCATAGCATGGAGGAACGTCGGTTCAGAAATGATCGGAAGCACGAGAAACATCTTAAAATTTGCCGGGTTGCTGGCAACGTCCTGCAATGGAAATGCAACACAGTATTGTATAAGGCAAACAAGTCTCCGTGCTCCGTGTCGATGGCGTTGCGGACGCGATTCGTAATGTCGTTGACCCGCGTTCGAAACACAACAGTGACCGATTTGGCAGCAGACCGTGTCTCGCTGGTTTTAACGTGTTGGTATGGGAGCCGATCGTTCAGAAAGCAATGGCAAACTACTGAACGTAAAACTTGCCAAGACAACAACGGCAGTAAAATGCTGGTGTTTACTGCAACGTCCTATAAAGAATATGCAACTTAAAAACAAGTCTGGGGTATAATGTGTGTGTACTGAGGCGTGGGGGGCTGTGGGTGACCCCTAGCCAGCAAAAACTGTACATTCTTGATGGCCTGGCTTGAACCCAAGCTGGTCTGGCGCTGAACGGCGGCACTAGTTGCTGTCACATTGACGTCATGACGGAGGCCAAGGCCGCGTACCCGACTTCCTCCTGACCCAGTTTACGTGTACAAACATCGCGGCCTAACCTACACCCGCCAAGGACATCTAGCAGGCCAGCGGTCAGGCGGACACGCCCGTCTTGTGGTGGTCTGCTCTCTTGACCGTCCACCATGGGGTTGGGTAGAGACAGAGACAGCGAGAGAGAGAGGGAGGAGGGGGGGGGGGGGGTCAGTTCTTGGGATCCGTTTCTCTTGTAAGATACATGACCTTTGCCGGACGTCGCCATCAACCCCTGACCGAGGTTGATTTTCTGGACGAGTTCCCGTTCATTAGTTGACCATTGTTTTCTGAACGGGAAGTCAACGTTGGTGTCCAGCTGTGTCGGGAACGATCCCTCTACCCCCCATCAGCGACCCTAAGTTTAAGGCCCCCCATCCCTGCGGCCGCATTGACCGCGATATACCACTTATATGTTGCATATCCTTCACAGGGCGCTGCCTTCAACTCCAGCTTGATTTTCTCAGCAGTTTGCCATCCCTTTCTAAACGAGAAGTTAATGTTTAAGTCAGTGTTTCCCAACGTGGGGTCCACGCCCCACAGTGGGGCAATTCGATTGTTAAGGGGGGGGGGGGGGGCATTCGAAAATGGAAGAAATCGGCTGGATATAACAAAACGGGGAGACTTGAGACTGAAGTTAACTAAATTGGAAACATAACATAAAATCTCCTTGCAGCAAGCATCAAGCGCAAGATCTCACTAAATTTAAATAATTACTAATAATTAAAATAATATAGAAAAATCTTTCATTAAAATTATTGTGTACTTGAATTTCAGTTCTCCATTATATGTTTTGAAAATTTACTTACAGTATTCGCTCAATAATTTCCTAGTGATTTCTTCCTAAAACCTATCGGTCCTTTGGCTAGGATCGGGTGCATTTGCTGCTCTCCCCCCAGTAATGCGCCTGGTTTGGTCGGGGGCCGGGATGATCAAATAAACACTCATCACATATAATCACCTTAGATGTGGGCCTGGTGGACCACTGTGGGCAATAGCTCACAGTGAGACTAAGGGTCCACACAAAAAAGGGGGGAGGCGGGGGAACCAGCTTGTCTGGGGTAACCGCAAAAAAAAAAAAATTCACCCAACACAACCGACACACTAGAAGGAAGGGCAGCTCTGGTCCCTCTGGGAACCGTGAGCCCTTCTAAAAAAAAACGCAAGTTTCTTTAGTGAACATTTCTGTTTTGGAATATTTAAAATGATACATATGTTGTGGGAGGGGGGGGGGGCATAAGAATTTTAGAAAGGCTTAGGTGGGGCATAGCACAAAAAAGGTTGGGAAACACTGGTTTAAGTGGAACTTAATGCAGTCGTAAAGCCTAAACGCTCTACCTCACCATCAGCGTATCGGAAGTTTAAGACTTAGTGCCCTGTTATCCTTTCGGCCACGTCGTGTGTGTGTATGTGTGTGTGTGTGTGTTTATCATGTGTGCCATACCGAGCAGCGACAGAGATCATGTTCCTTCACATACATGTGCCTTTGTATTCTTGATAATCCACCCAGCATATTCTTTAGCACCCAGGTTCCCGGTTGTGGCAACCCACTTAAGACCATGCCATCTGATAATGTGACCACAATTGACGTGTCATGACATATTGT
>OY992878.1:9514711-9814711 GCA_963921405.1 Cepaea hortensis
ATGCCGACTGAGGATCGACCCGGTCTCTTGACATGGATCATCTTCATCCTGTGCCATGCCGACTGAGGATCGACCCGGTCTCTTGACATGGATCATCTTCATCCTGTGCCATGCCGACTGAGGATCGACCCGGTCTCTTGACATGGATCATCTTCATCCTGTGCCATGCCGACTGAGGATCGACCCGGTCTCTTGACATGGATCATCTTCATCCTGTGCCATGCCGACTGAGGATCGACCCGGTCTCTTGACATGGATCATCTTCATCCTGTGCCATGCCGACTGAGGATCGACCCGGTCTCTTGACATGGATCATCTTCATCCTGTGCCATGCCGACTGAGGATCGACCCGGTCTCTTGACATGGATCATCTTCATCCTGTGCCATGCCGACTGAGGATCGACCCGGTCTCTTGACATGGATCATCTTCATCCTGTGCCATGCCGACTGAGGATCGACCCGGTCTCTTGACATGGATCATCTTCATCCTGTGCCATGCCGACTGAGGATCGACCCGGTCTCTTGACATGGATCATCTTCATCCTGTGCCATGCCGACTGAGGATCGACCCGGTCTCTTGACATGGATCATCTTCATCCTGTGCCATGCCGACTGAGGATCGACCCGGTCTCTTGACATGGATCATCTTCATCCTGTGCCATGCCGACTGAGGATCGACCCGGTCTCTTGACATGGATCATCTTCATCCTGTGCCATGCCGACTGAGGATCGACCCGGTCTCTTGACATGGATCATCTTCATCCTGTGCCATGCCGATATAAATGTGGGCGGTCATGGTTCTTCACCTCACATGGTCACCAGTCTTGGGTCAGCTCTTGTGTTTCTGTCTCGATTATAATTGTGGCTGGAGGTTGAACAAAGAGGTTACAGTTATAGTGGTAGACCTGGCGGCGTTGAGCCATGTTTAACTTATGTGTGAGAGGCTGGCTAGTGTAGTGTAGGCAGGATTGATTGAGTCAGGTTAAACGTGTGTGTGTGTGAGGCTGGTAAGTGTAGTGTAGGCATGGTTGATTGAGTCAGATTAAACGTGTGTGTGTGTGTGTGTGACTGACTAGTGTAGTGTAGGCAGGATTGATTGAGTCAGGTTAAACGTGTGTGTGTTGTGTGTGTGTGTGTGTGAGAGAGAGAGAGAGAGAGAGAGAGAGAGAGAGAGAGAGAGAGAGAGGCTGGCTAATGTAGTGTCGGCATGATTGATTGAGTCAGGTTAAACGTTTGTTTGTGTGAGAGACTGGCTAGTGTAGTGTAGACCGGATTGGTTATCAGGTTAGACGTGTGTGTGTGCGCGCGCGCGTGTGTATGTATGTGTGTGTGTGTGTGTGTGTGTGTGTGTGTGTGTGTGTGTGTGAACGACTGACCAGTGTAGTGTAGACCGGATTGGTTGAATCAGGTTAAACTTGTATGTAAGACTGCCCAGCGTAATGTATGCCGGAATTGTTGAGCAAGATTGAGAATTCTAGCTGCATAAGTGGCCATATTGGAATTCCATAGTGCATCTCCGCGATCAGACTGTTACAGGTGCGGCCTCGCGCGGCAGGAGCTGGGTGAGTGATGCAGATAAGCACTTGTAAACCCAGACGTGCAGACGACTTCCCCTCCCCTTACCCTAGCCACTCACACACGCGCCCGCGCACACACCCATTCATAAACACCCACACCTACACACACAATCACACATATACACCCTTCATTCACGCACACAGACACCGGTACAGTTTTCTGTGTAAACTGTTACACAGTCAAGAGAAGTTAAGAATTGCTTTGTCTTCTGTTCTGTTCTTGTTCTGTGTTTACCAGTGTTTGCCAGCGTTGGCAACCGGATTCCACGTACCGGCATCGATGTGTGGTTGAGCTTAAGTAGCCGTTAAATGTTGGGGGAGGGTTCGAATCCTGGGTGTGGATTTGGGTCGAAATATGTTCGTTTGTTTTGGTAACACTATAAGAACTAACTGTATTTGCCTCTCTCTCTCTCTCTCTCTCTCTCTCTCTCTCTCTCTCTCTCTCTCTCTCTCTCTCTCTCTCTCTCTCTCTCTCTCTCTCTCTCTCTCTCTCTCTGAAATAAGAAGAAAATAAAGTTCGTTTCTGTCTGTCTGTCTGTCTGTCTGTCTGAAGAAAATAAAGTTCGTTTTCTCTCTCGGCATTATCCCCCCCTCCCCACCCCGGTCTTTCTCATTCACTTCCTCTTGTGCTTCTCTCTCCGCCTGTGATCCCCTCACTATGTTTATGTGTGTAATGTCGATGCTATTGTTTCTATCCACACAATTCAGTTTCTTGAGACTACCTTGCACACATTTCTTCTTCTTCTTGGACTGCCATTGGTCGTGTACCAAACACTCACTCAACATATGCATTCAGTCTCTCTCTCTCTCTCTCTCTCTCTCTCTCTCTCTCTCTCTCAATTCGCGTGTGTAGTCTCTGCGTATGTGTTCATACACGTGTGTGTAATGCAGCTGATGGTGCAGTGATGCCCCACCCTAGAATGATATTTACTTTTTGTACGCGCTGGCAATTGCTTGTTTCCACTTGCAAGTTTATGTTTTTGGTTAAATTCGCATCATTGTCGAGATAATAATTATTGAAGCGCATTGCTTCAGAGCGGATTATAACTACAAATACCAACACATGTCAACGCCCAGGTTCCCAGAAGTGATGTGTGGAAATACCAGATTGAAATCATCCTCATCGTGTGCCCTGCCGACCGACGTGGGCCGTCATGTCTCTCCACAGATGTCGGTCCTTAGTGTTCTTGACCAACTCTGCTGACACTCCTCCAATGGAATAGGGGCCATATGTTTGGCTTCATCTCAACATGCAGTAGCCTCAGCTAGTCTGGTCGCAGCCAGTGGGGTCGCTGCCAGTGGGGTCGCGGCCAGTGGGGTCGCTGCCAGTGGGATCGCTGCTAGTGGGGTCGCTGCCAGTGGAGTTTGGTAGATGTAAAGCCAGGTTATAGCCGTTTCAGGTGGTGCAGTCACAGTGGAGTGTGGCCGTTGTAGTTCATACACAGTGTGTGTACACTCTTGGCTTTGGGTTGTCTTTGTATGCGTACATCAGCATTTAAATAGGTTTAAAGGCAACATATTGCATCGAGTTCCTATATATATTCGCGAGTCTCCGTGGCGAAATGGTCAAGCCATCTGCCTCAGGCTCCGAAGGTTGTAGGTTCGATTCCGGGCCGCATCCTTCGGTTCACGAGTGCATTGTTTTCTGAGACTCCCGAGGGTCGGCGCTGGAGCTACGGAGTTCGTGCTTTGTGCAACGCTTTCGCGCTTCGGAGAGAGACTGAGCCCTATGGGATTAAAACCCGGTGCAATGAATTTGACCCTATCGATTTTTAAGCAACTTAATTTTTTTCCCCAAAAAGTTCCTATATAGCTCGGTCTTATTTTCTCACTGCGACCTGTCGAAAACCTCCCACGGAGCACGAACTCCGTAGCTCTAGCAACGACCCGGAGATGTTTCCGAAAGGGGGGAAAAAAACTGCACTCGTGAACAGAATGATTGAGTAGGAAACCGAAGGAAGCCATAACCCTCGAAACGAGAGGCAGACCCTCTTGGTCACGGAGACTCCCCGTGTCTGCTGTTGATACCCCCAGCAACTGTATATGTCGTTGCCATCTGGTGTTGATGAGTGACCTAGTAACGCCGGAAGCTGTCAATCAATACCTCAATGGTTGCGTTCCCCTCCATCCACCATATTCTATACTATGACAGATCCGCATCGCAATTCCCTCTAGTTTCTTCTCCCCCTTCTCTCTCTCCATTTCCCCCTCTCTCTCTTTCTCTCTCTCTACCCCCCCCCCCTTTTCTCCCCCCCCCTTCTTCCCCCCCCCCCCCACACACACACACACATGCACGATTTTATTACTCATTGTCCAGTATTCACACCTACACAAAAGAATAGACCAAAGTGTCAGCGAGCGGGTTGTTGCCCTTGCCGTATTTCTGTCTTTCGTGCCTTTGCTCAGTTTTGATATGGCGATTCTTTCCTTCGTTTTGTTCCATCTTCCGTGAAATCTCATCTTCCATGGGATCTCATCCTGGAGCCGAGATATTTAAACCAGATTGACGTCCTTGATTTTTGTTTGACATGTCCTCTGTTGCTATGTAGAACCAGTTTTGCTGTATGGCAGTGAATCTTGGAATGTAAATGAAAAGAAATTAGAAGCAACAGAGATGTGGTTCCTGAGACGAATGTTGCGAATTTCTTTGACTGCCAGAATAACTAACAACGACTACCTGAAACAGGCTAATGAAACTAGAACACTATATACAACAATAAGAAAGAGACAAACATCTTTCTTCGGTCATGTGATGAGAAGAGAGGCTTCAGAGAACATCGTGACAACTGAAAAGATCGAGGGGAAGAGAGGCAGAGACAGACCAAGAGAAATGATGCTTGATGGATTGAGACGGTGACCTGGAGGAATATCGACAGCAGAGTTGATCGAGAAAACCAAAGACCGAGATCTTTGGAGAGCATGAAGGCCGTCATCTGGCTGTCAGGGCTTTTGATGATGATGATGATGATGTCCTCCGTTAAGACATGGTACAGCTACAGTCTCCTGGCACACGCATGATCTTCCCAACACTCTCTCACACTCGCCGGCGGCCTTTTGGGAACAGCTGCAGGAATGCTAGTTTCCCTGTTACATACAGTTTGAGAACACTTGCGTTTATATCATCAGCGTTCCACTGTTGCAAACGGTTTGAGAAGAGTTGAATGAACATCACCAAAGTTCCACTATTGCAAACAGTCTGAGAACAGTTGCGTGAATACCATCAAAGTTCCACTATTGCATACATTTTGAGAAGAGTTGAATGAACACCACCAAAGTTCCACTATTGCATACAGTTTGAGAACAGTTGCGTGAATACCACCAAAGTTCCACTATTGCATACAGTTTGAGAACAGTTGCGTGAATACCACCAAAGTTCCACTATTGCATACAGTTTGAGAACAGTTGCGTGAATACCATCAAAGTTCCACTATTGCATACAGTTTGAGAACAGTTGCGTGAATACCATCAAAGTTCCACTATTGCATACAGTTTGAGAACAGTTGCGCGAATACCATAAAAGTTCCACTATTGCATACAGTTTGAGAACAGTTGCGTGAATACCACCAAAGTTCCACTATTGCATACAGTTTGAGAACAGTTGCGTGATTACCATCAAAGTTCCACTATTGCATACAGTTTAACACTGGACGCTCCCTAGCTCCCGTGGCCGACGGAAGTTTGTTTATTACCGTTAGTTGGAAGTCAGGGGTGACAATACCAGCTTTCATCTTGTGACCTCGGTCTCGGGGTGAAGGTACGGCCGTGACTTTGAGTGCTGTCATGTTGGTAGTCTGTAGTTCCACTTGGCTTCATGCGGCCTGGCGCTGACGAAGGTCCGCCTAGGTACTGTTTGTAAACAGGTAGCAACTACGGCAGGTCAGGGGTCACTGGGGTGTGGACACAGCGCCTGTATAGTTGGCATGTTGTTCACTCTTTCCCTCTTTAGCATTGTCATATGTACATGTCCTGTTCTCGTTATTACTGAACTTTCTTCTGTTGCAGACTGTTGTTACGGAACCTCTTTCTGTCTCAGTTGTTACTGAACCTCATTCCGTTCCAGACAGTTGTTACTCACCCGCCTTTTGTACCAGACAGTTGTTACTGAACCTTCTGTCCCAGACAGGCATTACAGAACCTTCTCCTGCCCCAGATAGTTGTCACTCAATCTTCTGTCCCAGACAGTTGTCACTCAATCTTCTGTCCCAGATAGTTGTCACTCAATCTTCTGTCCCAGACATTCATTACGGAACCTCTTCCTGCCCTTTTTTTTTTTTTTTTTTTTTGACCTCCTCCTGATATTTTTTTTTTTTACTGAACCTTATTCTGTTTCAGACAGTTGTTAATGAACCGCCTTCTGTTCCAGGCAGTTGTTACTGAACCGCTGTCTGCCCCAGACAGTTACCAAACCGCCTTCTGTCGCAGACTGCTGTCAAGAACCTACTTGTTTTTATTGGTGGTTCTGTGGGTTTTTGTACCATTGCTGCTGTTGGACCATTGTTTGATGTATCATCGCTGCCTTTGTACCAGTACTGCTGTTGCCTACATTTGTACCATTACTGCTGCTGCTGTCGATGCTTGTACCATTGTTGCTGTTGACGAAATGTGTACCATTGCTGCTGCTGTTGACTGTCGACACTGTGCATACATCGCTGCCTTTGTACCAGTACTGCTGTTGCCTACATTTGTACCATTACTGCTGCTGCTGTCGATGCTTGTACCATTGTTGCTGTTGACGAAATTTGTACCATTGCTGCTGCTGTTGACTGTCGACACTGTGCATTCATTTCTCTCTAACCTCAACTGCCTCTTTAGTCAAGTATTCTCCCATGTACGGTTAGTTTCTCTATCCCACCTCATCTGTTGATGTTATTATATATTTCATTAGTATGTCCCTTATAGTGTTGATGCGAGGTCTTGTCGAGACTACACCTGTCAGTTCCTCGGCACTTGTTGTCTTCTCTGTACACCGTATTCTTAACATTCTTCTCAAGAAGCACATCATCTCCAGACTGCAGCGTTCCCATCGTGTCATTTCTCACTGGGCCAGCATTCGCATCTCCTCCACCACTGAACTAAAAACTACGGAAGCAACAGTGGAAGATAAACTCTGTGGACCGCTGAGTAAACTAAAAAAAAAATAAAGACTGTTAGATTCATACAAGAAACAACATTGCAGTTATAGACATATTTCAAGCGAATGAAAGAAGAAGACATCTCCTCCAGGGGCCAAGAGATAAAAAATATATAAAAACCCCCCTGCGACTGAGATGTGCCCCCGTGACCACTAGATAGAAGCATGTGCTTTAGCCGCAACGCTACCGCTTTTATTTCCCTCACGTATAAATTAAATGAGAAGAGTACTCCAAGAAAGACAATCCGAAAATATGACATCAGGACTAAAATGGGAGTAAATGCAGCGTTACATTTCATTAGAAAACAGCAAGTGAAATAGTTCGGTCATATAACTAGTTCAGAAAACTAGGCCAATGGTTCTCAACCGGTGGGGAATTCCTTCCCTTCCCCCCCCCCCCCCTAGGGGGGAATTTTTGGGTTTTCAGAGGGGGAATTAAGATTATTTCAAGATCGCATTAATACAAGAACCAATTACTTGATCTTGTTTTTCCCTTCATATTTTACGGTTCTGTATTTCTCGCTCTAATGAAATTCGTTTTATAACGTAAGTAGACCCGCAAATCATGTTTAGTGTAGATGTCTAGACTTGTTCTAGTATGTGTTATTAAATTTAGCTTCCATTTTTATGTATACTATGTAAGGGTGGGGGGGGGGGAGGGATTTATAGGCAGAAAATTCGAAACGGGGGGAATGATGTTCTGAATATATGGTAATGGGGGGGGGGGGGGGGCATGGGCCAAAAAAGGTTGAGAACCACTGAACTAGGCTACCAACTGACAGTATACCACAACAAACAATGATGTACAGACCAAATGGAAGCAGAAGAAGAGGCCGACCATGTAAATGATAGACATGGGAATCTGGATATAAGAAGCCCATAAACTGGCAGTCTCCCGCTTTCTATGGTTCACTTCGACACCGCAAGGTACAAGAGAAACAAGATGTTATGAGATAGAATAAATTAAAGAAATTCACCCTAAGACATTTGTCAACAGTTTCATAGCCGGCACAAAGGAGTTGCCTTGTGTGACTTTACGTGATGCGACTGCTTGTGCCGGAGGCGTCCTCCTGGCGGAGGTGACGAGATCCACACTTGATGCATAATCGTTACAGTCATCACGTTGTAGTCTCGCCACGGAGCATGATTTCTTACCACTGAGTCGGTACTGTATCTTGTCAAGTGTTTTCCCATTCGGGGTTTCTTCAGAATAATTTCTACCCATGAGGAAGCTAACCAGCTTCGTGACGAGCTGACGTGTTTATGTGGCTATTAAACTTGAAGTAGTCTTGTACATAGTTATGTTAATGTGACTAGTAAACTTGTAGTAGTCGTGGTTTTTAATGTGGCGTATCTCTTACAGGACGTTGCCGTCAACACCAGCATTTTCAGCTGTTGTTGATGTACTAGGAAAGTTTTACGTTCAGTAGTTTGCCATTGCTTTCTGAACTACAGGCTCACATACCCCCGTAAGTTACCAGGGCGGCACGATCCGCTGCCGAATCTCGTGGATATACGGGATTACGAACAACGTCGTTAATCCCTTGGCCAGGGAGATCGGCTGTAGTCGTGTACTCATTTATATTTATGTGACTAGTAAACTTGTAGTAGTCGTGAACACAGTTATCTTTATGTGACTAGTAAACTTGTAGTAGTCGTGTACATATTTATGTTTATGTGAGTAGTAAACTTGTAGTAGTCGTGTACACAGTTATCTTTATGTGACTAGTAAACTTGTAGTAGTCGTGTACACAGTTATCTTTATGTGATTAGTAAACGTGTAGTAGTCTTGTACACAGTTATCTTTATGTGACTAGTAAACTTGTAGAAGTCTTGTACTCATTTATATTTATGTGACTAGTAAACTTGTAGTAGTCGTGTACATATTTATATTTATTTGACTAGTAAACTTGTAGTAGTCGTGTACATATTTATGTTTATGTGACTAGTAAACTTGTAGTAGTTTTGTACACAGTTATCTTTATGTGACTAGTAAACTTGTAGTAGTCTTGTACACAGTTATCTTTATGCGACTAGTAAACTTGTAGTAGTCGTGTACTTATTTATATTTATGTGACTAGTAAACTTGTAGTAGTCGTGTACATATTTATGTTTATGTGACTAGTAAACTTGTAGTAGTTTTGTACACAGTTATCTTTATGTGACTAGTAAACTTGTAGTAGTCGTGTACATATTTATGTTTATGTGAGTAGTAAACTTGTAGTAGTCGTGTACACAGTTATCTTAATGTGACTAGTAAACTTGCAGTAATCGTGTACACAGTTATCTTTATGTGACTAGTAAACTTGTAGTAGTCGTGTACTCATTTATATTTATGTGACTAGTAAACTTGTAGTAGTCGTGTACATATTTATGTTTATGTGACTAGTAAACTTGTAGTAGTCTTGTACACAGTTATCTTTATGTGACGACTGTATTTGTGTTTGTTGTGTACACAGTTATGTTTATGTGGCTACTATACTTGTATTAGTCGTGTGCTCGGTTATGTTTAAGTGGTTACAAATTTTACAGTAAAATTATGCAATGTTTTTCTTAAGTGACTACTAAATATGGTATAATCGTGTACACAGTTCCGTTTATATGCCACTAAATGTGTATATGCGTAGTGATCGTGTACGCAGTTGCTTATGTGACTACTAAACATGTAGTAGTCGTATACAGTTATTTTTATGTGACTACTAAACATATTATAGCCGTGTACACAGTTATTTATATGTGACGACTAAATATATTATAGCCGTGTACACAGTTATTTTTATGTGACTACTAAACATATTATAGCCGTGTACACAGTTATTTTTATGTGACTACTAAACATATTATATCCGTGTACACAATTATTTGTTATGTGACTACTAAACATATTATGTCCGTGTACACAGTTATTTTTATGTGACTACTAAACATATTATAGCCGTTTACACAGTTATTTTTATGTGACTACTAAACATATTATAGCCGTGTACACAGTTATTTTTATGGGACTACTAAAAATATTATATCCGTGTACACAGTTATTTTTATGTGACTACTAAACATATTATATCCGTGTACACAGTTATTTTTTATGTGACTACTAAACATATTATATCCGTGTACACAGTTATTTTTATGCGACTACTAAACATATTATAGCCGTGTACACAGTTATTTTTATGGGACTACTAAACATATTGCCGTGTACACGATGATACTTATGTGGTTACTAAAACAAGCAAGTATCTATGTATAGTACTTGTGTGGGAGGTGAGATGTGGAAACCGCGCTGATTATATGAATATATAGCAACAGACATGTGGTGTAAATCTATACAGACTGTCTTATGACGCTCTATCGCTTGTGTGAGTGGCGGTGCCGTGGTGACTAGACATGTGGTGTAGATCTATACAGTCTCTCTTATGACGCTGTATCGCTTGTGTGAGTGCTGGTAGCGTGGTGACTAGACTTGTGGTGTAGATCTATACAGACTGTCTTATGACGCTGTATCGCTTGTGTGAGTGGCGGTGCCGTGGTGACTAGACATGTGGTGTAGATCTATACAGTCTGTCTTATGACGCTGTATCGCTTGTGTGAGTGCTAGTGGCGTGGTGACTAGACATGTGGTGTAGATCTATACAGACTGTCTTATGACGCTGTATCGCTTGTGTGAGTGCTAGTGGCGTGGTGACTAGACATGTGGTGTAGATCTAGACAGTCTGTCTTATGACGCTGTATCGCTTTTGTGAGTGCTAGTGGCGTGGTGACTAGACATGTGGTGTAGATCTATACAGACTGTCTTATGACGCTGTATCGCTTGTGTGAGTGCTAGTGGCGTGGTGACTAGACATGTGGTGTAGGTCTATCCAATCTTATGACGCTGTATCGCTTGTGTGAGTGGCGGTGCCGTGGTGACTAGACATGTGGTGTAGATCTATACAGTCTGTCTTATGACGCTGTATCGCTTGTGTGAGTGCTAGTGGCGTGGTGACTAGATGCACGCTGTAAAGGTTGTGTGAGTGGTGGTGGTGGCGTGGTGACTAGACGTACGCTGTAAAGGTTGTGTAAGTGGTGGTGCCGTGGTGACTAGACATGTGGTGTAGATCTATACAGTCTGTCTTATGACGCTGTATCGCTTGTGTGAGTGCTAGTGGCGTGGTGACTAGACATGTGGTGTAGGTCTATACAATCTTATGACGCTGTATCGCTTGTTTGAATGACGGTGGCGTTGTGACTAGACGAACGCCTCTCGGCCCCGTGCTCATGGGTTCAATTCGCAGTGTGGCGGATCCGAATGTTTAACATCTTCCTGGGCTACCAGATGAATCGAGTCTAAATTGGGCCACGGGACATGCCTTGGGGTCCATTCAGACTCATAAAGTGGGTGCTGGCTAATTTTCAGATGTTTATTTTAAAGAAATGTCTTGGAAGTAAGTAAAGTTGCAGAGTAAAATAATTGGCCAGCTCATCTGATGTCGTGTCTCGGAATATGTGAAGGGCGACCAGTTCACACCCCAGCGGAAGTACTTGACATGAGAAAACCTTGCTACAGGTAGCGAGAAAAGAACTGGTCTACACATTCCTCATATCATTCAGCTGCTGCATCGGTCCATCCTGCATGCTGTCTCTCGGCTTCCCTCTACCTGTGTAGCATCCAGTATACATTAGGTACTAAACACGTTGCTATTGAAGTCTGTGAGCTGAGGAAGTGCAAGTCACACCATGCAATTTTTCTGTAGCCGCCTTCACGCGGCTCGTCTGTGATAACAGTATTTGTCATAGGAATACCTTGTAAATGCAGCGAGAAAAGAACTGGTCACCATACATCTACATATACGTAATCTAGTGTACATAAAGTATCAAATGTACTCTACAGAGTACAAAACACATGGCTATTGAAGTTTCTTCTTCTTCTTTAGCTTTCCGAGCCATTGAGGTTCTTTGCTGCAAATACAATCCGTCTCCATTCGTCTCTCTGGTGGACCTTCTCTTGCCAGTCGTTGATTCCAAGTGCTTGTAGGTCTGTACATGTATTATCTCTCCACCGTCTTCTTGGTCTACCTCGGGGTCTACGGTCATTTATTTCCTGAGTGTAAGCGAGTTTTGTTTCCCTATTATCTTCCATTCTTTCTATATGCCCCAGCCATTGTAGTCTATTAGCCTTCATGATACCAGTGATTAGCGGGGACTTAAACAGATCATAAATGTCTTTGTTACTTCTTCTTTTCCACTCTCCACTTTGTGTATCCCTAATGGGTCCAAAGATGCGTCTTAAAATTTTGTTCTCAAAGGTTTGTAACAAGGCTTCGTCTCCTTTCGTTGTACTCCAGGTTTCAGAGCCATACAGCACAACTGGTCTGATCAGTGTTTTGTATATTGTGATTTTGGTGTTACGAGATAGCGCCTTTGATTTTAGTAGATGTTGTAGTGCATAGTATATCTTATTTCCAGAGTTGATTCTAGTTTGTATTTCTTCCCTTATGATGTTGGAGCAGTTGAAGATTGTACCCAGGTATTTGTATGTTTCCGTTCTTTTAATGGTCATATTATCTATTTGTATGTGGCCAGAGTTTTTAGCCATTCCGTCTCTTGAAATTACCATATATTCTGTCTTATCTTGGTTGATAACCAGCCCCATCTGTTGGGTTTTTTCCTTTAAGTGAGTCAATATTTCCAATGACTTTTGTTCACTTTGCCCTATAATATCTATATCATCTGCATAACCAAGCAGCTTGGATGTTCCTCCAATATCACATTCCTCCTTTATCTTCCTTACAACTTTCTCTAGAGCCAGATTGAAGAGTAGCGGCGATAGTGCATCACCCTGTTTCAAGCCAGATGTTATTTGGAAAGGGTCTGATTTCCTGCCTTTATATGTTACTGTATTGTAAGTATCTTCCATGCATAGTCTGGTCATGTTGATTAACTTCCTTGGTATTCCAAATTTTTGCATAGCATTCCATAGACTATTCCTATGGACACTATCATAAGCCTTTTTAAAATCCACAAAAATGTTATGGAGATCTCTTTTATATTCCCAATGTTTCTCGGCTATTTGTCGTAAGATAAATATCTGATCTATTGTTGATCTGTTTTGTCTAAAACCTGCCTGGTAGTCACCTAATATGTCTTCTGAATATGGTTTTAGTCTATTTAGTAATACTGCGGATAGTATCTTATAGCTTGTGGACAGTAGTGATATTCCTCTATAATTTCCACATTGGAACTTGTCTCCTTTCTTAAAGATAGGTATCAATAATGACTCTTTCCAGTCATGGGGTAATTCTTCTGTCCTCCAGATTTTTATTATTAGTTCGTATAGCTTTAGATGTAATGCATGGCCACCTGCCTTTATAAATTCAGCAGCAATTTCATCAGTCCCAGTTGCCTTATTGTTTTTAAGTCGTGTGATTACATATAGGATTTCTTCAAATGTAGGTTCTTCAATTTGTGGTTCGCATGTTAGAACCTCTTCCTGTGGGAAAATGTTACTTGGAGCTTCACAATTTAGTAATTCAATAAAATATTCTTTCCATGTGTTGCACATTTCCTCATTGGTATTTATCATATTCCCATTTTTGTCTTTTAAACCATATGTGTTTTGTTGGTGCCCTCGTTTCATTGACTTCAGTTCTTTAAAAAATTTTCTGGATTCATTTTTCTGGTGATTAGTTTCCATATCTTTGATTATATTACTCATATATTCTGGCTTCTGCTGTCTGACTATTTTTGTAGCCTCTTTACATTCATTTCTATAATGCTTTTCCTTTTGGATGTTATTGATGTCATTTAACCATACATGTCTGGCATTCTTCTTCCTAATGACTGCTTCTTCACATTTTTGATTGAACCATCTGTTCTTTCTATGCGTGGTTAACACACCGAGACATTCTTCTGCGGTAGACTGAATTGTATTCTTGATGTTCAACCAAGTTTGGTCAACGCTTTCCTCCGAAGGGTTTTGCAGAGTTTCAAGTTTACATTTTATTTCATCTGTAAATTTCTCTTTGACTGTAGTAATGTCTTGTAGTTTTTCTCTGTTATATGTTGGGTGTAATCTTTGTAATTTAGTATAGAAAGCTCTCTTAAGTTTTATTTTAAATTTTGCTCCAACGAGGAAGTGGTCACTGTGGCACTCAGCTCCTCTATAACTTCTGACTTGCTGTATGTTTGATGCATTTCTGTTGTTAATTAAAATGTGACCTATTTGATTATAGGTTCTCTTGTCACATGATTTCGAAGTTTGTTTGTGTATATCCTTTATAAATGAAAGTAGAGCGATGCGGTTTTTCTGTAGCAGCCATTATGCAGGTCATCAGTAATTAGCAGTATTTGACTAACTACAGGTGTCGTTTTGCTTTGAGCCGCACCTGAAACGTGAGCATGAAACCCACTTGGCCAGGTAGATTTTACCGGAGCGCGGTGACTTACGTTTGGAGTATTTGACCTTGACAACTTCGGTTTGAAAGAGAAAAAAAAAATGCACTTCAGTGTGCGTGCCAGAGGAATGTATGTACACTGTGAAGGCGGCCCGTTGTGCGGTCCTGGTCCAGCTTTTGCTCGCTATTCAACTTTTTTTGTTGGCTGGTTTGAGCATGTTTGAGTAACGAAGCTTGTTTAGAGCACAAAGTCAGTCAGGTTTCTATGATCCCAGATAATCTGCTAACACCGGCCAGATTTGCTGGTCTCTGTTCATCTTGTACGTTACTGTTGGAGTTATAAATCTATTCATCTTGTACGTTTCTCGTGGCGTTATAAATCTATTCATCTTGTACGTTACTCTTGGGGTTATAAATCTATTCATCTTGTACGTTACTCTTGGAGTTATAAATATATTTATATTTTATAGTACTCTTGGATTTATAAATCTATTCATCTTGTATGTTGCTCTTGAACTTATAAATCTATTCATTTTATACATTAAGGTTGGAGGCATAAATCTACTTATACATTACTGTTGAAGGTATAGATCTAATTGTACATTATACTTGAAGGTATAGATCTACTTGTACATTAATGTTGGAGGCATAGATCCATTTATACATTACTGTTTGAGGCATAGATCCATTTATACATTACTGTTGAGGGTATAGATTTACGTGTATATTACTGTTGGGGTATAGATCTATTTATACATTACTGATGAAGGTATAGATCTACGTATATTACTTTGACGTGTCTGTATTGACCAGGCATATTCAAAACGGTAAGGAAACATGGTCTCCCAGTAAGCAACATAAAAGAACTGCAAATAAGACTGTCGAACGATTATGCCCAAGGCAGCAGTTAGAAACAGTCCGTTATTAAGGCTTCACAAGAAGATATTTATTGAAACACACACGATGACCCATCAGGTAAATAGTGAGGTCGTGAAGACAGTGAGCATTTTTCCTGCTTTAAGTCGCATTGCGTATATGGAGATAAGCCCGCATATTGTATAGACCAGTGGTTCTCAATCGGTGGGGATTTCAGCCCCTCCCCCCTCCAGGGGAGGGATTTTAGCGTGTCCAGGGGAGGGGGGGGGATTAAGATTATTTAAAGATCGTGATAATACAAGAACCGATTACTTGATATTGTTTTTCCTTCCATGCTCTACTGATCTGTACTTCTCGCTCTTCTTATATTCGTTTTATAACGCAAGTAGACCCGCAAATCATGTTTTATGGAGACCTCTAGACTTTTTCTAGTATGCGTATTGAATTTATTTTCCATTTTTACGTATACTGTGTAAGAGAGGGGGGGGGGGGGGGGGGGTTAAAGGGAGGAAATACGAAAGGGGGGGGGGTGACATTTTGAACATATAATGAAGAGGTGCATGGGCCAAAAATGGTTGAGAACTACTGGTATAGACAATAGACACTTCATCCCAAGTGATACATCAGTACAAAGTACAAAGCCGGTCGCCTCCCCCCCCCCCCCCCCCCCCCAAGACATTTCCTGGTACCTATTTTAGACTGGGTAGACCTGGGAGTCCAGATCTATTTTTAAAATAAAGTCCGCCATGTTGCGGATTGGAACACCGATTGGAGCACCGGGCCGGCAGACGATCGTCTGATCCCTACGTCATTACAGCAATAGTCGGGAAGATGTGCCTATTAAGTGCCATGTTTTAAAGTTCTGACCATTTGGAAAATTTCCGTGAAAAACGCTTGCTTGCTTGCATTCGCTGGCTGTGAACTAGAGCGTGAAGTCCTGTATGTCGGATGAAGACATCCTGTTGTCCAACATCAGTGTGATGTCATACAGGACCTGAGGTTTGCGTGAGTATCCGTTGTCCCATGTCTGGCTTATTGGTGTGCAGACTGGTGGTTCCTCGCCGTGCAGGCAGATACTCTACGACTTTGGAAGAGTCAGCGATCCTACTACGTTAGCCAGGACCCCGTAGGAACCTGTTGCCCAGGACGCACGACTAGGACGTGTTAGTAGGTCTTGGCCAGTATAGAACCTGGCCCTGGTGCCTTGGAAACACATCTGCGTCTCCAAAACACTTGCATCTATGGAAGAGTGGTTGGTTTAGAAACTTGTCAACCCTAGCCCCTACCAAAATACGCCCTCTCTCCCCCTCCCCACGGGGACCGTGTTGCTGGACTCTCCTTCCTCACCACAAGCTCTGAAACCTGCGGGGCATGCAAGGCGGGTACTGTAACTTGACATCTGCGCTTAGGTATAATAGAATGTATTCAAGTCATGGTTCAACACAGCTTGAAGGCGTTAGGCCTGGGTTGTTCATGTTTTCTCTGTCCTGGTTCTTTATGTAGAAGGGTCTATAGGAAATGATACATACAGCGGGTGTAACAAGTGACAAACTGGACCATAGCTGGAATAATACATACAGCGGGTGTAACAAGTGACAAACTGGACCTTAGCTGGAATAATACATACAGCGGGTGTAACAAGTGACAAACTGGACCATAGCTGGAATAATACATACAGCGGGTGTAACAAGTGACAAACTGGACCATAGCTGGAATAATACATACAGCGGGTGTAACAAGTGACAAACTGGACCATAGCTGGAATAATACATACAGCGGGTGTAACAAGTGACAAACTGGACCTTAGCTGGAATAATACATACAGCGGGTGTAACAAGTGACAAACTGGACCATAGCTGGAATAATACATACAGCGGGTGTAACAAGTGACAAACTGGACCTTAGCTGGAATAATACATACAGCGGGTGTAACAAGTGACAAACTGGACCATAGCTGGAATAATACATACAGCGGGTGTAACAAGTGACAAACTGGACCATAGCTGGAATAATACATACAGCGGGTGTAACAAGTGACAAACTGGACCATAGCTGGAATAATACATACAGCGGGTGTAACAAGTGACAAACTGGACCATAGCTGGAATAATACATACAGCGGGTGTAACAAGTGACAAACTGGACCTCAGCTGGAATAATACATACAGCGGGTGTAACAAGTGACAAACTGGACCATAGCTGGAATAATACATACAGCGGGTGTAACAAGTGACAAACTGGACCATAGCTGGAATAATACATACAGCGGGTGTAACAAGTGACAAACTGGACCTTAGCTGGAATGATACATACAGCGGGTGTAACAAGTGACAAACTGGACCATAGCTGGAATAATACATACAGCGGGTGTAACAAGTGACAAACTGGACCTTAGCTGGAATGATACATACAGCGGGTGTAACAAGTGACAAACTGGACCTTAGCTGGAATGATACATACAGCGGGTGTAACAAGTGACAAACTGGACCATAGCTGGAATAATACATACAGCGGGTGTAACAAGTGACAAACTGGACCATAGCTGGAATAATACATACAGCGGGTGTAACAAGTGACAAACTGGACCTTAGCTGGAATAATACATACAGCGGGTGTAACAAGTGACAAACTGGACCATAGCTGGAATAATACATACAGCGGGTGTAACAAGTGACAAACTGGACCTTAGCTGGAATAACAGACCGACAGAAGTCATAGTGATATCAAGAACACAGATTGTGCCTAAATGTGCAATTAAAGTAAATGATATTAGTTTGGGGCAAGTGCAGAAATGCAGATATCTGGACACATGGATAACATCAGATGGAAGGTGCGTCACTCAGCTAAAGAGCAGAATAGGACAAGCAAAAATTGCGTTCTATCAAATGAAGAATATTGTGTGCAATGAGTCATTGTACTTGAAAGTTAGAAAAGGAGTTCTTGCATGTTACATTTACAACCAATTTTAACACATGGTTGCGAATCCTGGACAATTAGTAAACAGGCAAAAATTCCTCGGATGCCTTGGAGATGTGGTTTTATAGAAGAATGCTGCAAATTAATTGGACAGCTAATATTTTGTTTTTTAATCTGGCCATTTTGTGGGAAGCTAAGTCGCAAAGGCAACCTATCACAAACATCAGAAAGAAGCAGTCACCATTTTGTGGCCACATTATGAGAAGGCCGTCTCCCTGGTCTAGGGGTTACACGACTTTCTACGTAATCCCGTATACTCTCGTGAGTAACGACGTGCGATAGAATTGGTAGCGGTTTTCTTCGCTTCAGTAACTTACCGGGTATGTAAGCCGGTCGCTCAGAAAGCAATGGCAAACTACTGAGCGTAATCTTGCCAAGAAATCAACAATCAGCTGAAAAATGCTGATGCTGACAGCGATGTCATTTAAAGGATCTGCGAACAAACAAAATTATGAGAAGACAAAAAAACAAAACAAAAAAAAAAAACTGCAAGATGTGACAACCGGACAGATTTATGGAAAGATAGTTAGAGGAAGACAGCGTTAGAAAGTTCTTGACAGTCTTGTGTCATGGCACGGAAAAGATTCAACACAGGAATTGACCCATGCCGTTAGAGATCGCAATTTGTCGAGAAGCATGATCACCCACGCCAGCTGGCAAGGCACTGGATGATGATGATGATGATGATAATGATGATGATGATGATGATGATGATGATGATGATGATGATGATGATGATGATGACAGACTCCAGTTCAAAGCCCAGAGGAAAAACTAAAGAGTGAAAAATGCTGGTCCACAGACCATGGGCGTGGCGGCGAACGTTCGAGACTGCCCGTGTACTACTGCTATTCCCACCAACAACATTGTCCTGCTGGTTGGTGGCGCACCGTAAACACTGCCACCTGACGGGATCGATTCTCTGCAGTATCATTTAGTAAGCTGTGTATTAATACACCTACAGGCGGCGTTATTAGACCGGACAATATCGCTTGGAGATTTAATGTGGTCCAGTATTAGTCTGACTCCAGGTGAGCTCCACTGAAAGTGGCGGCGAAGCGCGGGCAAGGCGCCAGACTGTGTGCACGGCTGCGGTGAGGGGCGGGGCTTCTCTGTAACGCACTTGTAACCAGATGATAGCAGCGCAGTGTTGACCCTTCTTGCAGGAAGGAATACGGAGAAGTTGAGGGCATCGGCGGGAGGTAATCCCAGCAGAGGGACAGAAGGCAAAGGGTATTTCAACAATTCCAATGATACAGACAGGCGATTAGTGCACGTAACAAACATGCTCCTTGTGAAATAAATGTGCTCGGGGAGATGCGCAGGGGGGGGGGGGGGGGAGCCTTTTAAGAGAAAGACAACTTCACGTACGGGCGGGCAACATGCACAGATGGACTGGAGGAATCCTGTATATATGCACCGTAAGGACGCCAGATAGTGGGTGCGGGGAAGACAGGCAGCGATGGAGATTCATTATGGAGAACGAACTGAACTGACTGACTTTATTTTCAAAGGGTAACAAATTGGGCACGCAGATCCGTCTTACATTCGGCCCTTCCAATCACGCATCTTTCGTTCATCTGTAGTGCATAATAGATTTTAAAAAAAAACATTGTCAAAAGAATATTGTAAACATAAACAATGCATATTGCCATGTTATGAGACACACACCCACTGTATAAATGTGTGTGTGGTGTATGGGTGGGGATATTGTGTGGTATGTGGGTGACGGATATGTGTGTGGTGTGTGGGTGTAGGATGTGTGGGTGGTGGATACCCGTGTGTGATGTGTGGGTGGGGAATATTGGGTGGGTGGGGGATGTGTGTGGTACGAGTGGGGGATATGTGTGTGGTACGAGTGGGGGATATGTGTGTGGTGGGGGATGTGAGTTAGTGCATGTGTGGGTAGGTGTGGATGTATGTGTGGGTGGTGGGGTGTGTGTGTGTGAGTGTATTGGGGATATATAGGTGGGTAGGGAGATGTGTGTTTGTGGGTAGGGAGATGTCTGTTGGTGGGGATGTGTGTATATGGGTTGGGGATATGTGAGTGGGTGCATTATGTGTGACTTGGTGGAGGATGTGTGTGTGGGTGGGGAATGTGTGGTCGATGGAGGTGTGGTTCTTGGATAGGTGGTTGGGGGTGTGGGTGGGTGAGTAGAGGATGTGTGAGTGGGGTATGGGTGTGTGGGTTAGGATGTGTATGTGGGTGGGTGCAGGATGTGTGGGTTGGTGGGGATGTTTGTCTGGGTGGTGAGTGTGTGTGTGGGCTGGAGGAATGGGTGAGGGCAGTGTGTGTGGGTGGGGGATTGTGGGAGGGGAATGGGTCGGTTGGTGGGGAATTATGTGTCCCTGGGTGGGTGTGGGTGTGTGTGTATGTGGGGTGATGTGTGGGTGGGTGGGAGATGTGCCTCATAACATGGTAATTTGCATTGTTTATGTTTACAACATTCATTTGACAATGGTTTTCTTTTCTTCCTATGTAAATGTATGCACTATTGATGAACGAAAGATGAGTGGTTGGAAGGGCCGAATGTAAGACGAGCCTGCATGTCCAATTTGTGACCCTTTTAAAATAAAGGTGATTTGATTTGATTTGACCCCCAGCACTCGAGGCGAACACCATACCTCAACAGTTAGTACTTTGGTAGCGGATCAGTGGCAACGTCTCTACACAACAGTTAGTACTTTGGTAGCGGATCAGTGGCAACGTCTCTACACAACCTCTCTCCCATAAAGGCAAGTCCTTGCCAGGGCTGACACGGCCTGAGGGCCAGTGCATCGAACATAGCGTTAAAACTTTGTCCTTCAGAGGCTTCAAACCCCACATAACCGGGTTGGGGTATTGTAGATCCACCTGGGATTCAGCCACTAGCTTGTCCCGCTTACTCCCGAGTAACAGTGTCTGGCGTTTATAAACCGTCTCGTGACATATATTCCCGTGTCATCCTCCCTCCCCTAGCTGGCAGGGACCCTGGATCTGCCGTTCCCTAAAGCCCATGAGTTAACCTGATTCTGCCAACATTTTTCTTTTCGCATATCCTTTACAGGACATCGCTATCAACATTAGCATCTTTCAGCTGATTGTTGATTTCTGACAAGATTACGCTCAGTAGTTTGCCATTTCTTTCTGAACGACCGGCTCACATACCCCGTAAGTTACCGACGAGGAGAGAACCGATACCGATTCTCGCGCAACGTCACGTTACTTACGAGAGTATACGAGATTACGGAGAAAGTCATGTAACCTTTAGACCAGGGAGACTGGCTCTGCCAACATAATAAATATAAATAAGTGAAGTGCCGTCTCCACAAAGAAGTGTGCATTTGATCTACGACACCTACTTCTGGTTCTGGTGGGACATACTACTGGTGGGACATATTACTGGTAGGGCATACTACTGGTGGGACATACTGTTGGTGGGACATCCTGACGCACTGTTGATCTGACAAACTAGTGGTTGGACAGACTACTGGTGGGACAGACTACTGGTGGGACATCATGACATACTACTGATGGGACACACTACTGGTTGGAGGGGGAAGGGGCGGGCTGTGGCAGGTATAAGTTGGAGTGGGTAAGGTTTGCAAAGAAGATAATGAAGAGAGTTGTTATGGCAGCCCGCAAGGTTGTCTCTGGGTTGGTGTGAAGTTTGCTGACACATGTCCCTTCCAGGGGAGTCAGTATGGTCTTCAGTTCTAGGTCTCAGCATCATTGATTACAGAAGCCGTGTAACTGTTCCACTAAATAAGTAGAAGATCAGCTCTGGACCCTGGAGTCTCGGTGAAACCAGCCAAATGTTAGCCCCGTTTCCACGACATTTATATTCTCTTCTTCGGGAACAGTTAGAAACAAACTTGACGTGACATCATTTGAATAAACCGCAGACAGTGCCTCCTTCAGTACCTGCAGTGACTGCCCAGAGTAACCGTTTGATGGGTTTTCTCTCCACAGATTTTACCAGTAGCGGTAACAAGTTCTACAAGGGGAGTACAAGCGTCGACTCTGGATTTCAGGAGCCCATAGGTCAGTTGGCTCATCTGTGGTGTAGATCTCCTCACTTCTGCCACGTTCTGTCTGTCCTGCACTGTCCGGCCTTCTTGATCGCTTCTGTTTCCAATGTCGTCTTTGTGTATTATGTCAGCTGTCTTCCTTCATTTGCATTTATCTTCATTCTGTTGATGTTGGGTTTTATATGTTTACTGTTCTGTACTCAGTTACTTATGTAGAATGACAGAATAAAGTGTACAGTTACATATATAGAATGATAGAATAGAATGTCATGTGTAATAATATATATATATATATATATATATATATATATATATATATATATATATATATATATATATATATATATAGAATGGCAGCAAGTCTCCAATACTCAACAGCCAAGCGTTTTATTAATAACGGAAACAAACTTGCAGCTTGGAGACAACAGCGCCTGCCTGAGATGATAGAACACGTTTTCTGGTATTGAGAAAAAGAACACCCAGAATGAATTAGAAAGAAGAAAAACAACCATAAACTACATATAAGAACATTACCCAAACAGCACCTGGACTCATGCATATACAGACGGATCATTTAAAATAGAAAATTAGCTGGAGGGATAAAAATGGAGCAAAGAAGACATCGTCACTAGTCACTAGAAAGTTCTCAAGTAACTTCAGAGCAGAGACAGAGGCTTAAATTTAAAACTACAGCAGAAGTGTTGGCAGTGAAAAATAAAGAGAAACACAATAGCTCTCCTTACGGATGAAAAGTCAGTTGTTTCAATACTGAAGAGCAGAACGGACAACAGACATCAGTGCAACACTGCATGAACTGTGGCAGGAATAATTAAAAAAAGGTTGCAATACAGTATATTCCTTTACATTACAACATTCCATTTCTTTCCCTCCCTCCCCTCTCCCCCCCCCCCTCATATCCTATTTACAGGACATCGCTGTCAACACCAGCATTGTACCACTGTTGTTGATGTCTTGGCAAGATTACGCTCAGTAGTTTGCATTACGACCGGCTCACATACCCCCATAAGTGACCAAGGCGTCGCGATCCGCTACAGAATCTCGTGCAGCTGCGTTACCCTACGTGGATATACGGGATTACGGAGAAAGTCATTAACGCCTCCGCCAGGGAGACCGACAGGCACATTACGACATACCTGGAACATATTGGTAAAGAAAGATGGAAGACTGCCTCAGCCTGATATAGACATAACATAGGATGAGTCCTAGAGATTGATGAGAAGCAGATGTAGGACCATGTGGAAATCAGAGCATCCAGGTCACCAAACAGATGATGCATAGTACCAACGCAACCGAAAAGGACAAAGAACAATCTTTATACCATGGACAGGACACAACAGACTGAAATGTTTAATAAACTAAAGATAGGAAATATTGATGGATGTAACTGGAACTGGTAACATGACATCAAGACATTTGATGCAGGAGTAGTCCAACATATGCAGAATGGAGAAAGCTATTTTGGCCCACGCCCGCTCCAATAAGGACACACTCTATGGGGATATCCACAAGCTGTTGAATTCTGCTTTCTTTTGTCTTTATTCATACTGACATGTCTGTGGAGTATCCGTGGCCAAGTGGTTATGATGTATGCCTCGCGCTCCGATGGTTGTAGGTTCGATTCCGGGTCACGCCATTCGGTTTATGACCGCAATTTTCTCGGTTTCGTCGCTGGGGTTACGGAGTTCGTGATTTGTGCGAAGTTCTCGGTAGAACGCCTTGCCGAAAGAGACCGATCACACGGGACAACACCCGGTGCAATGAAATCTATCCTCTTGCCTTTATACGACTTTCTTGTTTTCATATTGACATCTGAAGGTGAACGAAGAAGAAGAAGGACATGCCATGTGCAGTTACATATTTAGAATAACAGAAGAGAATGGCGTCTACAGTTGCATATATAGAATGATATGATGACAATTTGCAAAACATGACATGACACCTTGCGAAGTACACTAGATATTTTGCGTTGACAGAAGCTAGTCTATTATTAACGATAGCGGTAGTTGTAGTGATGGCGTTGAGATGGCTCAGGGAGGTGTCTTGCCAGCCTCGTTGGCCCTGACTTGGCGCAACCACGCTGTCCATAAATAACAGCAATAGTGGCATCAGCCCATTACGAGCCCGGCGGAGGGTGGACTCGTGAATAGAGGTCGGGTGGTTGTTTGTTTCTATTTCTGTCACCAGGAAGAATGTACTCTCTCTGCCCTGCCCTATCAGGTCGATATTTTCCGCCCACACGAGTGTGTGCGTACGCGCGCGCGTGCATTGTATGTGTGTGTGTGTGTGTGTGTGTGTGTGTGTGTGAGAGAGAGAGAGAGAGAGAGAGAGAGAGAGAGAGAGAGAGTACTCCAGAAAAGATCCCAGCAAATAAGCGATGAATGATCGATCATAGCTCAGCTCTTACTAGTCTCTTTCTTTGCAAATGTGTAACCGGAGTGACCGGTCTGCTGGTTAAACAGCGGGTCTGATATGCCCCACACTTGTGCTTACTTCTGTCATAGGATTGCACCCAGTGAGTACAAGTACTACAAGCATAGAGAACGTTTAGAGACCATACACTATGCTGAAAACCATAAGCGGCGCCATGTTATTGGGAGGAAATCAAAGGCGCGGTACTGTTGGTGGGAAACTGTTTTCGGGGAACTGTAAGCGTCATACTGTTGGCAGGAAACCATATGTGCGAAACTGTTGACAGGAGATCGTAGGTGCGATACTGTTGACATGAAACCGTTGGCGCCATATTGTTGGCGGGAAACCGTAGGCGCCATACTGTTGACGCTTGAAATCGCCAAATTTCCAAAAACTATAGTTGCTTCTTCGGCGCTGTGTTTTAGGCACGGTGAACACGTCTCATAATTCCCCGAGTCGAGGTCTCGAAATTATCTGCAGACGATTTGGAAGCATTCCGACTTGTGTTGATTTAGATGAAATGAGTGTCGATCGTTCAGAAAGCAGTGGCAAACTACTGAGCGGAAAAATTGCCTAGTAAATCACAAAATAAGCCCAAAATGGCTGTAGTTGATAAAGCCGGAGAGATAGTCAATTTACATAAAGCCGGAGAGATTGTCAATTTAAGTAAAACCGGAGAGAGCCAATTTACGTAAAAGCACTGGTATCATCCATCTATATAAAGCCACGGAGATCAGCGAGCCTATGAACATCCACATAGATAATCTAGCCTACACAAAACCATAGAGACCATCTTTCTAATCAACATGAAGCCGTAGATCTCATCCAATCTGCAATAAGCCATACATCCTACCCAATCTACACGAAGCAAGAGATCATCATTCATTCATTCAGTAGCATGTCCTTTACAGAACCTCGCTCCCATAACAACCCTCCGGAAAACTTCTCGATCACAAGCAAGATGTCCCGCGTCTGATACACCCATCTGGAGATCATCCGCCACATCCTGCACCCATCTTCTCTTTGGCCTTCCTCTTCCTCTCTTCCCAGGCATATACCCTTCCATTATTGTTCTCTCCAAACTGTCGTGACGTTTCAAGTGACCAAAATACTTCAATTTTCTTTGTTTTATCGTCTTTAATAGCCATCCCTCCTCAATATTCAACTCTTGAAGTATGGATGCATTTGTTCTTTTCTTTACCCAAGATATTCTTAGAACTCGTCTATAACATTTATATTCAAAGGCATGTATGCGCTGTTCAGCTTGTTTAGTAAGTGTCCATGTCTCACAGGCGTATGTTGCAATGGGAAAGATGCATGCTCTTAAAAATCTAATTTTTGTAGTTCTGTCTGTCCCACACCATAATTTATTCATCTGTTTTAGTCTTTGAAGAGCAATGGATAGTCGCCGTTTTATTTCTTTCATTGTGTCACCATTATTCGTAATCAATGACCCAAGATATTCAAAATTTTCCACCACCTCCAATTTTCTCCCATCAATGTATATTTCTTTCTCCATAGTAGTTTTATCTGTATGCATTATCTTAGTTTTTGCTATGTTAAGATATAAGTTGTGATTTTCACTATTCAATTGTGTTGAGGCTATTAGGTTTTCTATGCCATTCTGTGTTGTGGATAGTAATACTGTATCATCAGCATATCGAATCTCTGGTATGTCATGACCGCCGATATTTAGGGCATCATATGGCTCCCTGTTTATATCATCTCTTACATTTCTCATTATATTTTCGGCATACAGGTTAAACAAATAGGGTGACAGCACGCAGCCCTGACGGACTCCTTGCTTGATGTCAAACCAATCTGATGTCTCGCCATCTATTCTAACTGCTGCTTGTTGGTCTAGATATAGCATTTTTATGAGATGTACTACATGTGAAGGAAAGCCCATATTTCTCATGATTTCCCAAAGTTTCTGATGCTGTACACAGTCAAATGCCTTTGAATAATCCACAAAACATGAGAATAGGTTTACATTAAATTCTCTGCACTTCTCTATTATTAAACGCATGTTGAATATGTGATCTCTTGTTCCTCTTCCTTGTCTAAATCCAGCTTGAACCACATAAATCTCTTCTTCCATTTTCTTACTAAGTCTTCGCATTATGACTTTTAGTAGAATTTTACTTGCATGACTTATCAGGGCAACAGTTCTATAGTTGGTGCATAATTTCAGGTTGCCCTTTTTTGGTATTGGAATGAAGATAGTTCTCTTCCAATCTTTTGGCCATATACCATATTTCCAAATCTTTGTACATAATGCATGATATATGTGTATGCTTTCTTCTCCTCCCGCTTTAATTAGTTCAGCTGGTATCTCATCACATCCAGGTGATTTACCATTCTTCAGGTTCCTTATAGCCCAATCAATTTCATCTAATGAGGGTTCAGGTTCTGTCTCTGCTGTCATTGGCTCATGTATCTCATTCATATCCTCACTGACACTCATATCATACATTCCACTGCAGTACTCCTGCCATCTTTCTAGAATTTGTCTAGATTCTGTTAAGGTATTTCCCATCTTGTCACAGATAACATTCAATTGAGGTTGAACATTTCTTGTCAATAACTTCATTTCCTTGAACATTTCATAATCTCTTCCAGCCTTATGATATTGCTCTATTCTGGTACAGCTATCTTGTATATATTGATTTTTGTCCTTTCTTGTGTTCTTTCTTATTTCTCGAGTTAAAGATTTATACTTCATCCTGCTATCGGATTCATCTCCTTTCTGTTTCAGCTCCCTTCGTTGTTTTATTAATTCTAACATGTCTGATGTAATCCATGGCTTACGTTGCGTTTTCTTGGTTGGAATGAAATCTTTGGCTGCAGTTATCAAGATATCTCTAGCTTGTACTGCCAGTTCATCGGGTGTCATTTCTTCTTGTACAGACATCAAGACCCCAAAGCGATTCCTAACTTCTATGTTGTATGCGTCCGGTATTTGTGTGAGATCAAAACGAAGTGGCCTTGGTCCTCGGGTAAGCTTTTTGAGTTTTAATTTCAGATCTGCTTCTAATAACTGATGATCTGTATCACAGTCTGCACTTCGTAGGGTTTTTGCAGATGTTATGCTTGATCTCCATCTTCTTTGTATTAAAATATAATCTATCTGATTTTTGGTAAAACTGTCTGGAGACTTCCATGTGAAGAGTCTTCTTGGATGTTGTTTAAAAAGTGTGTTGGCTATCGTTAACTCATTTTCTGTGCAAAATTCAATTAATTTGTCACCTGCATCATTTCTATTTCCTAATCCAAATTTTCCTAAAATGTGTCTCTCATTTTCAGCTCTTCCTGCACCTACTTTAGCATTAAAATCTCCCATTATTATTGCTATATCATTATGACCAATCTTATTTAATGTGTCTTGTAGTGTGTTGTAAAAATCTTCAATTTCGTCCTCCTCTGCTGTTGAAGTAGGTGCATATATCTGTATGAGAGTTGTGTTTTTTGGACGGCCTTTAAGTCTAATAGTGAGGATTCTATCACTAACTGGATTATATCCCATTAAAGCTTTTGCAGTTGTCTTATCTAAACAAAATGCCACTCCACTCTGGCCTCCGACATCTCTACCAGAATAAATGAAAATACTTCCATTTTCAGTTGTGAAATGTCCCTTGCCGCTCCAGCGATGTTCACTAATTCCTAAAATGTGAATGTTTAACCTCTCAATCTCATCACACACTACTTTAAGCTTTCCCTCATACAAACTTCTCACATTCCACGTTGCCATTCTCACTCTGTTTCTTAGTCTGACACAGGGAATTTCCTTGGTAACACAGTCAGGATTAACTCCGTCATCACGATTACTAGTACTGGTCCCTGCGTCACACTCTTCCCCAGTGTTATCTGATCTGCCTGGCCTGGGGGTCTCGCCACCAGATCTCTTTTTTATTATGTTTTCTTTCATGGTTGTTATGGTTTCTTGGCAAGTTTTGCAGAAGGTAGTTTGCCGTTGCTTTCCTTCTGGGCAGTGACTGTACTAGTCGGTGGCCATAGCCATTGTTTCTACTGATGAGATCATCTGCCTATCGCCGCAGAGTGCAAGACCATAACCAACAACAATCTGTCGGCTGCTCTCACACTCCATCCACCACCTGCTTCCATGGCTTCACGTAACCCTGATCGGGGGGCTAAACGGGTACTCCACCTTGCCCAAGGGTGTCCCGTAGACTAACGGAGGGAAGGAGGCGTCTTACATCTCCTTTGATAGGGGATACCTCTACCCCGCTAACCGAAAGAGATCATCACATCTACCAAAACCATACACAGCTATCATGGAATCTGTAGCTATTGAAAGTACTCCGTTAAGTGAATCTTGGGAAGTCTTCAACCCCACGTGACACCACGGAAGTGACCTGAGCTAAGCCGTAGAGATAATGTGCCTACGGAAAACCACAGCGACCTGTCAGTGAACGTAATTTAGACGTTATTTATGTTTATCGTAAATTATGTGAGCCGGTCTCCCTGGCCGAGGGGTTAGCAGCTTTCTCCGTAACCCCGAATACTCTCTTGGTTGACGTGAGCGCACGAGAATTGAAAGCGGTTCAAGTCGCGCCAGTGACTTATGAGATTATGGAGCCGGTCGCTCAGAAAGTCGTGGCGTGCTGATGAGCGTAATCTAGCCTAGGAATCAACATACAGCTGAAAGATGCTGATGTTGACCGCAATATTCTGAAACAGGATGGACACGCGGGGGAAAAAAAAACATTATGTGAGGATATCATCTGTCCTTTGGCCACTTATACAAGCCATGAGTAGGGCAACAACACTGTGACCAGGTGTCCTACTAACCCAAACCTGTCTTCACTTCCTCACTTGGGCGTCCTGGAAACAGACTTTGGCTAACGCAGGATCATCCGTCATCTCCACCGTGAGGAACTTTGTCAAGCCCTGCAACTGTGCATGGCGTGATCATCCACGTAACGTTCTCCCACCTCTCATTTGGGGCTGATGCCTTTTCTTGGGATGAATGTGTTGCCTGTCGGCTGCGATTCGTACCAGAGTGAGCAACTCCCGGCGTCCGGGTTCTCGTGCAACAGAAATAACAACAATTAGCAGCAACGATAACAACAGCTCAAAACAACGTTCTCCAGTTGTGAGTTTGAATAATGTGTTATTGAGATGAACCAAGAACCCACGTCACGCCACTGAGAACATTCCCATACGCGCTCCTTCCTAACCTTCAACAACCAGCGAAGAGTCTAAATAATAATGGTACCAGTAGCAGTATGATTATATATCCATCTCCCCCCCCCCCCCCCCGCCTGGAGTACTGCGTGCGTTTCGGCCAGTATATCATGTAATAAATAACGAAAGCACACACCATAAGTTGTACAGTTTATTGCCTGGCATAGATTGAGTTCTATCCTACTCAGAGACATGTTAGTCGATTAAAAATTACCATGGTAGTCAGTGTGGTGTATATTTCAGCTTCAAATTTTCGTTGTTTTGTTTTATTGTATGTTGAGTGACTTTTGCAGTATACACCCGACGAAATACAGTAAAATATTCCAGGCAATACATTGTGCAAACTGTTGTTCATGTCCTGTGGAGTGTTTTTACATCTGTCCGCGGTTGTTTGTATCGTGAACCGCATGTTCAGAAAAATGGCGGCCGGCTGGCGATGTACTAACTGGGTTTGCCTTATGCAGTAATGTGTGGCTGCTGGTTTTCTAGTGACTACCGCTTCCATCCTCGATGAACTGTATTTTTCGTAGCGGACTTTTGTGTTGGCATTATGGCAGCGGCCTTATGCATAGTATACCTGTGCGGGTTGTTGGTTTGTCGAGATTCCTGAATGTCCCACCTTTCACATGGAGCAGTGAGGAGCATTTTGTGTGATATTACCCGGCACAGGAACGGAGCATTATGGCGACGACCATTTGCCGTGAAGGTGGAACCGCGACTAATTAACTATTGTTGGTATCTTCAAAATGGCAGCAACGGGCTGAGAATGTGGATTTTCGTGCTTGTTGCCACAGACAGCATCATGGGGTGGCCATAAGTTCCACAAGATCTACATCCGCTGACAATAGAGGATCACTCTCACATCTGACTATCATAGCGATTATCAATGCTTCCCAAACGTCGTGATGACGCTACACTCAGACCGCGAGAGTGCCTCTCCCTTGATTGTTTCTCAGAGACTAATTTGTTTTGCAGTGTGGTGATTTGTTACACTTCTCATGCTGTGTGCCATCTCCTCGTGGCCAATGTGAGAGCAGGAAGTTGGCGTGTATCGCATTAGAATGATTGTTTGCATGTGGAATTGCCTTCACTCAGGGCAGACAACACATCAACCTTCTCTAGCAGTGCATCTCATTCCGGCCTCGAACCGATCGTTTCATCTGGCAAGATGACGCACATGAGTACAGAAGTGCTTCGTTTTCTGGGCTGCAGTCGGCTGAGTGGCACGGGGGTGCGGCGTCCGTCTCTGGCTAAAGTAGAACGTATACGGATTACCGCGTGGAGCTGTGGAATTTTACAACAGAACCGACCAATGGTGTAATTTCCTTCACCCTGCTGGGTAAGTTCTTCAGGAGCCTGGCTTGCTCAGATAAAGGTGACACACCTGGGGAGTGGCCGTGTCCACGTTTCACGTGTTAAAATGTGCAGTTACCCTAACCTGCACAGTTCGCGGCGACTGCACTAGCCAGGCGGCCTTAATTCCTCAGGCTCAAGACACCCCCCCCCCTCCCCCCATACACCGCAAGGTACTATATAGGCAGTAAATGACAGTTTTGACAGACTATAGCAATTGAATAAACTTAATATCCACTGCTTTATAATACCCTGTCGTTTTATAGTGAACTCCGGCCATCGCTGGTCAGGCCCATATTTTGAAAGGCGAGTCGGCATTCGGTGTGTGTTGTGATAGATATCACTCCGGCCACCTTTACTTCCCAGACATTTCCTAGGTACCCATTTAAATAGGGTCGTACTAGGAGAGGAGGTTAGCAACAGAGAAATTAACAAATACCAGCCATGGTACATAACCTGTGGTGCTATTGACAGATGCAAAATCAGTACTCGATGCGCTCCTGTCTGGGAAGTTGCCAGTACTAAGGACTCTACTTTCTGAACTTAGCAGTCAGAATAAGGTCATCCACCATACATTGGATACCACCAAAATACAACATATCTAGGCAAACCTTTAGGCCAAGAGAGACGATATATTCTTCAACATTATTACAGGTGTAACCCGTTATGACCCCAGCTGTTCAGAGCTGCATTTAATTCTCTTGTTTCCCGCCCTTGTTAGCATTTCAATAGCTGAAAAGTGTTTTTTTTTGGCAGTCAATAACTATAGATAGACCGGTGTGAGCTAGCGTTGATCACGATCAGCACTGAGGACAACAGTAGCAGAGACATGATTCCCCTGCGTCATCTGGGGACCTGACACTTCAAGAAGGAAGCAGGGATGCTGTGGGTTGGGAAACAGCTGCGGGAAACCCACACATACAAATAGATTACAGGTTTTAAAGTTCGAATTTGACGCACGACATGGCTCGTTCTGTCGTACAATCGATGGCAGGTAACAATCTGGGCTATTTTGGTGTTGAAGATATTGATAGACCTGTACTTCTGCCTGTCCGATTACATGTGGCCAAGGCTGCTGAGATCATCTTAGTTTATTATAGTGTCCGTTTCAGGAACATTGTGACGAGTAGATGAAGTGTATGTGTCAGGTACATAGGGTGTCTGTGTCAGGTAGGGGGAGTGTCTGTGTCTGGTAGGAGGAGTGTCTGTGTCAGGTACATAGAGTGTCTGTGTCAGGTAGGAGGAGTGTCTGTGTCAGGAACATTGTGACGAGTAGATGGAGTGTCTGTGTCAGGTACATAGAGTGTCTGTGTCAGGTAGGAGGAGTGTCTGTGTCAGGAACATTGTGACGAGTAGATGAAGTGTCTGTGTCTGGTACATAGAGTGTCTGTGTCAGGTAGGGGGAGTGTCTGTGTCAGGAACATTGTGACGAGTAGATGAAGTGTCTGTGTCAGGTACATAGAGTGTCTGTGTCAGGTAGGGGGAGTGTCTGTGTCAGGAACATTGTGACGAGTAGATGGAGTGTCTGTGTCAGGTAGGGGGAGTGTCTGTGTCAGGTAGGGAGAGTGTCTGTGTCAGGTAGGGGGAGTGTCTGTGTCAGGAACATTGTGACGAGTAGATAGAGTTTCTGTGTCAGGTATATGTTGACAGGTAGATGGAGTGTCTGTGTCAGGATCATTGTGACGAGTAGATGGAGTGTCTGTGTCAGGTAGGGGGAGTGTCTGTGTCAGATAGGGGGAGTGTCTGTGTCAGGAACATTGTGACGAGTAGATGGAGTGTCTGTGTCAGGTAGGGGGAGTGTCTGTGTCAGGTAGGGAGAGTGTCTGTGTCAGGTAGGGGGAGTGTCTGTGTCAGGAACATTGTGACGAGTAGATGAAGTGTCTGTGTCAGGTATATGTTGACAGGTAGATGGAGTGTCTGTGTCAGGATCATTGTGACGAGTAGATGGAGTGTCTGTGTCAGGTATATGTTGACAGGTAGATGGAGTGTCTGTGTCAGGATCATTGTGACGAGTAGATGGAGTGTCTGTGTCAGGTATATGTTGACAGGTAGATGGAGTGTCTGTGTCAGGTATATATTGACAGGTAGATGGAGTGTCTTTGTCAGGTAAATGTTGACAGGTAGATGGAGTGTCTGTGTCAGGTAGATGTTGACAGGTAGATGGAGTGTCTGTGTCATGTACATGAAGCGTCTGTGTCAAGTAGGAGGAGTGTCTGTGTCAGATAGAAGGGATATCTGTGTGAGGTACATTTTGACGAGTAGTTGGAGTGTCCGTGTCAGGTAAATGGAGTGTATATGTCAGGTAGATGGAGTGTCTGTGTCAGGTATATGTTTACGAGTAGATGGAGTGTCTGTGTCAGATATATGTTGACAGGTAGATAGAGTGTCTGCGTCAGGTATATGTTGACAGGTAGATGGAGTGTCTGTGTTGGGTACATGTTTAAGAGTAGATGGAGTGTCTGTGTCAGGTATATGTTGACAAGTAGATGGAGTGTCTGTGTCAGGTATATGTTGACAGGTATATGGAGTGTCTGTGTCAGGTATATGTTGACAGTAGATGGAGTGTCTGTGTCAGGTATATGTTGACAGGTAGATGGAGTGTCTGTGTCAGGTAGTTGGAGTGTATATGTCAGGTAGATGGAGTGTCTGTGTCAGGTATATGTTCACAGGTAGATGGAGTGTCTGTGTCAGGTATATGTTGACAGGTAGATAGAGTGTCTGTGTCAGGTATATGTTGACAGTAGATGGAGTGTATATGTCAGGTAGATGGAGTGTCTGTGTCAGATATATGTTGACAGTAGATGGAGTGTCTGTGTCAGGTATATGTTGACAGTAGATGGAGTGTCTGTGTCAGGTAGATGGAGTGTATATGTCAGGTAGATGGAGTGTCTGTGTCAGGTATATGTTCACAGGTAGATGGAGTGTCTGTGTCAGGTATATGTTGACAGGTAGATGGAGTGTCTGTGTCAGGTATATTTTGACAGTAAATGGAGTGTCTGTGTCAGGTAGATGGAGTGTATATGTCAGGTAGATGGAGTGTCTGTGTCAGGTATATGTTGACAGTAGATGGAGTGTCTGTGTCAGGTATATGTTGACAGTAGATGGAGTGTATATGTCAGGTAGATGTAGTGTCTGTGTCAGGTAGATGGAGTGTATATATCAGGTAGATGGAGTGTCTGTGTCAGGTATATGTTTACGAGTAGATGGAGTGTCTGTGTCAGGTATATGTTGACAGTAGATGGAGTGTCTGTGTCAGGTAGATGGAGTGTCTGTGTCAGGTAGATGGAGTGTCTGTGTCAGGTACATGTTTACGCGTAGATGGAGTGTCTGTGTCAGGTGCATGTTTAAGAGTAGATGGAGTGTCTGTGTCAGGTATATTTTTACGAGTAGATGGGGTGTCTGTGTCAGGTGCATGTTTAAGAGTAGATGGAGTGTCTGTGTCAGGTATATATTTACGAGTAGATGGAGTGTCTGTGTCAGGTATATGTTGACAGGTAGATGGAGTGTCTGTGTCAAGTGCATGTTTAAGAGTAGATGGAGTGTTTGTGTCAGGTATATGTTTACGAGTAGATGGAGTGTCTGTGTCAGGTATATGTTAACAGGTAGATGGAGTGTCTGTGTCAGGTATATGTTGACAGGTAGATGGAGTGTCTGTGTCAGGTATATGTTTAGCAGGTAGATGGAGTGTCTGTGTCAGGTAGATGGAGTGTATATGTCAGGTAGATGGAGTGTCTGTGTCAGGTATATGTTTACGAGTAGATGGAGTGTCTGTGTCAGGTATATGTTGACAGGTAGATGGAGTGTCTGTGTCAGGTATATGTTGACAGGTAGATGGAGTGTCTGTGTCAGGTACATGTTTAAGAGTAGATGGAGTGTCTGTGTCAGGTATATGTTGACAAGTAGATGGAGTGTCTGTGTCAGGTATATGTTGACAGGTAGATGGAGTGTCTGTGTCAGGTATATGTTGACAGTAGATGGAGTGTCTGTGTCAGGTATATGTTGACAGGTAGATGGAGTGTCTGTTTCAGGTATATGTTGACAGGTAGATGGAGTGTCTGTGTCAGGTATATGTTGACAGGTAGATGGAGTGTCTGTGTCAGGTAGATGGAGTGTCTGTGTCAGGTATATGTTTACGAGTAGATGGAGTGTCTGTGTCAGGTATATGTTTACGAGTAGATGGAGTGTCTGTGTTGGGTATATGTTTACGAGTAGATGGAGTGTCTGTGTCAAGTATATGTTGACAGGTAGATGGAGTGTCTGTGTCAGGTATATGTTTACGAGTAGATGGAGTGTCTGTGTCAGGTATATGTTGACAGGTAGATGGAGTGTCTGTGTCAGGTATATGTTGACAGGTAGATGGAGTGTCTGTGTCAGGTATATGTTTACGATTAGATGGAGTGTCTGTGTCAGGTATATGTTGACAGGTAGATGGAGTGTCTGTGTCAGGTATATGTTGACAGGTAGATGGAGTGTCTGTGTCAGGTATATGTTTACGGGTAGATGGAGTGTCTGTGTCAGGTATATGTTGACAGGTAGATGGAGTGTCTGTGTCAGGTATATGTTGACAGGTAGATGGAGTGTCTGTGTCAGGTATATGTTTACGAGTAGATGGAGTGTCTGTGTCAGGTATATGTTGACAGGTAGATGGAGTGTCTGTGTCAGGTATATGTTTACGAGTAGATGGAGTGTCTGTGTCAGGTATATGTTGACAGGTAGATGGAGTGTCTGTGTCAGGTATATGTTTACGAGTAGATGGAGTGTCTGTGTCAGGTATATGTTGACAGGTAGATGGAGTGTCTGTGTCAGGTACATGTTTAAGAGTAGATGGAGTTTCTGTGTCAGGTATATGTTGACAGGTAGATGGAGTGTCTGTGTCAGGTATATGTTGACAGGTAGATGGAGTGTCTGTGTCAGGTATATGTTGACAGTAGATGGAGTGTCTGTGTCAGGTATATGTTGACAGGTAGATGGAGTGTCTGTGTCAGGTATATGTTGACAGGTAGATGGAGTGTCTGTGTCAGGTATATGTTGACAGGTAGATGGAGTGTCTGTGTCAGGTACATGTTTAAGAGTAGATGGATTGTCTGTGTCAGGTATATGTTTACGAGTAGATGGAGTGTCTGTGTCAGGTATATGTTTACGAGTAGATTGAGTGTCTGTGTCAGGTATATGTTTACGAGTAGATGGAGTGTCTGTGTCAGGTATATGTTTACGAGTAGATGGAGTGTCTGTGTCAGGTATATGTTTACGAGTAGATGGAGTGTCTGTGTCAGGTGCATGTTTAAGAGTAGATGGAGTGTCTGTGTCAGTTAGATAGAGTGTCTGTGTCAGGTACATGTTTACGAGTAGATGGAGTGTCTGTGTCAGGAGTGTTTGTGTCAGGTGCATGTGTAAGAGTAGATGGAGTGTCTGTGTCAGGTGCATGTTTAAGAGTAGATGGAGTGTCTGTGTCAGGTGCATGTTTAAGAGTAGATGGAGTGTCTGTGTCAGGTACATGTTTACGAGTAGATGGAGTGTCTGTGTCAGGAGTGTTTGTGTCAGGTGCATGTTTAAGAGTAGATGGAGTGTCTGTGTGAGGTGCATGTTTAAGAGTAGATGGAGTGTCTGTGTCAGGTATATGTTGACAGGTAGATGGAGTGTTTATGTCAGGTAGATGGAGTGTCTGTGTCAGGTATATGTTTACGAGTAGATGGAGTGTCTGTGTCAGGTATATGTTTACGAGTAGATGGAGTGTCTGTGTCAGGTATATGTTTACGAGTAGATGGAGTGTCTGTGTCAGGTATATGTTTACGAGTAGATGGAGTGTCTGTGTCAGGTGCATGTTTAAGAGTAGATGGAGTGTCTGTGTCAGTTAGATAGAGTGTCTGTGTCAGGTACATGTTTACGAGTAGATGGAGTGTCTGTGTCAGGAGTGTTTGTGTCAGGTGCATGTGTAAGAGTGGATGGAGTGTCTGTGTCAGGTATATGTTTACGAGTAGATGGAGTGTCTGTGTCAGGAGTGTTTGTGTCAGGTGCATGTTTAAGAGTAGATGGAGTGTCTGTGTCAGGAGTGTTTGTGTCAGGTGCATGTTTAAGAGTGGATGGAGTGTCTGTGTCAGGTATATGTTTACGAGTAGATGGAGTGTCTGTGTCAGGTATATGTTTACGAGTAGATGGAGTGTCTGTGTCAGGTGCATGTTTAAGAGTAGATGGAGTGTCTGTGTCAGTTAGATAGAGTGTCTGTGTCAGGTACATGTTTACGAGTAGATGGAGTGTCTGTGTCAGGAGTGTTTGTGTCAGGTGCATGTGTAAGAGTGGATGGAGTGTCTGTGTCAGGTGCATGTTTAAGAGTAGATGGAGTGTCTGTGTCAGGTGCATGTTTAAGAGTGGATGGAGTGTCTGTGTCAGGTACATGTTTACGAGTAGATGGAGTGTCTGTGTCAGGAGTGTTTGTGTCAGGTGCATGTTTAAGAGTAGATGGAGTGTCTGTGTCAGGTATATGTTTACGAGTAGATGGAGTGTCTGTGTCAGGTGCATGTTTAAGAGTAGATGGAGTGTCTGTGTCAGGTGCATGTTTAAGAGTAGATGGAGTGTCTGTGTCAGGTACATGTTTACGAGTAGATGGAGTGTCTGTGTCAGGAGTGTTTGTGTCAGGTGCATGTTTAAGAGTAAATGGAGTGTCTGTGTCAGGTGCATGTTTAAGAGTAAATGGAGTGTCTGTGTCATGTGCATGTTTAAGAGTAAATGGAGTGTCTGTGTCAGGAGTGTTTGTGTCAGGTGCATGTTTAAGAGTAAATGGAGTGTCTGTGTCATGTGCATGTTTAAGAGTAGATGGAGTGTCTGTGTCATGTGCATGTTTAAGAGTAAATGGAGTGTCTGTGTCATGTGCATGTTTAAGAGTAAATGGAGTGTCTGTGTCAGGTACATGTTTACGAGTAGATGGAGTGTCTGTGTCAGGAGTGTTTGTGTCAGGTGCATGTTTAAGAGTAAATGGAGTGTCTGTGTCATGTGCATGTTTAAGAGTAGATGGAGTGTCTGTGTCAGGTACATGTTTACGAGTAGATGGAGTGTCTGTGTCAGGAGTGTTTGTGTCAGGTGCATGTTTAAGAGTAGATGGAGTGTCTGTGTGAGGTGCATGTTTAAGAGTAGATGGAGTGTCTGTGTCAGGTAGATGTTTAAGAGTAGATGGAGTGTATGTGTCAGGTAAATGGAGTGTCCAACACAAATGTCCTCCACGAAAAATACAGTTCATCGTCGATGGAATTGGCAATCACCAGAAAGACTTCATTGACCCGGGTTTTATCCCATATGGCTCGATCTCTTTCCGCAGGGCGACCCGCCGAAAACGCCACACAAAGCACGAACTCCGTAGCTCCAGCGACGACTTCCAGGTGTCTCCTGAAAAATGCACCCGTGAATTGAAAAGGCAAACCAGTCAATTCAGCAACAGCCGGCCGACATCGTTCCGAACATGCAGTTCACGCTACAAACAACCACGGACAGATCTAAAAGCATTCCACACGAAACTCACAGCCCACAGTGTCGCGCCACGCATTTACTCAGTAGCAGGGCGACGGAACCATGCACTACCAGTCCAACATGAGGAAAATGCGAATGCAAACCATAGCCACAAGGCTAAACACTCTAGAGGCCTAAACGGTTCAAATGCCTATCCGCCATGTTGGGGAACCGTAAGAGGAAGAGTAACAACAATACATCTGGAACAAGCTTCAGAAGCTGCCGGATCAGAAAACAATGCTCTAACTGGCCGCCTTCGGAGCTTCCATCCTAGACCAATTGCCGACCAAATCACTGAGCTTCGTCTGCCCTGTCATGACATTTAGTCTTTAGGAAGCATTTCCCCGCACCAGGATAAGGCTTGTACCCTCCCGGTTGCGCTCAATCGCCTGAAGCCGTTGGCACAATATGGGGTGTCGGGTTTGGTGAGCGTTGCCCAACATTCAGCGCTAATAGAAAGCAAGTAGTACCGTCTACTGTTATACAGTAGCTTAGTCATATCTGACTAAGACCAGTTAGCCATTATTATTATTATTATTATTATTATTATTATTATTATTATTATTATTATTATTATTATTATTATTATTATCTGATCTTACTGCATCATTTGGGATAGTTACACCGTTAGGTAAAGTATCTGTAAACAATTATTTGTTTCTGAGTCTGGCTGTTCAACTTTTAATTTGCTTAGTAACATTTCTGCAGTAAAGCACATTGATTGCATGTTGTAAAGTAATTATTTATAGGCATTAGTTCTATTCAGAAATAGATATAGCAGTTTATAATGTATGACCATCTCTGTGTAAATAAATGTGTTGTTGTCAGATCTTGTAGTCCTACTTATCATTCTACGTCATTTAAAATGCTCATCGCCAAAGATAAGTAATTCAAAGCCCCCTTTTCCTCCCCCTTTTCCTTTTCGCGCCATGAGACATATAGGGTACGAATGAACGAACGAACGAACAATCTTTATTTTCAAAGGGTTAAGAATTGGGCACGCAGGCCCGTCTGACATTCTGCCCTTCTTCTCTATTTGGGTATATCGTGCTATCCACAAAATTTGTAATACAGTCTTGATTGCAGACATTGAGCAGGATCTGTAACATCTAGTAGATGCGGTTGTTGCACACAGTGATCCAACTAGAGTTAGAATTAAATTGTAAGAAGACACTGATTATGGTCGTCACTGGGACGAAGGAAATACCACAATGTAATATACAAGTAAATGGGAATATTCTTCAACAAGTGAATCGGTACAATTATTTCGGAACAGCCATAACATCTGATTGGAGATGCCTTGAAAAGATTAGAACAAGAATTTCCTCGGCGAAGGCAGCCTTTAGCAAGATGAAAAACATACTGACCAATACAAAGATGTCTTTTGCAACGAGAAAAAAGAGTTTTGATGTGCTTTTATATGGATGTGAGACGTGGACAATGAGCAAACAAGCTGAAAAACATCTTATGGCTGTGGAAGTGTGGAAAATGAGGAGAATGCAAAGAATACCACGGACAGACAGAAAAACCAACGACCAAGTCCTGCAAGAAACAAATGAAAACCGTAAACTGATTAGAGAAAGTAGACGTAGACAGTCACAATTATTTTCTTGTGGTCACGTTATTAGAAGAAATAAATTGGAGAACTTGGTGACAACTGGCAAGATCGAGGGGAAGAGAGCAAGGGGAGGGCAGAGAAGTAAATATCTGGATGGCTAGACCACGTTGTATGGTCGAGGCAAGAACACTGAGCTGATCTACGATTCTAGTGATCGAGTGAGATAGCAAAACATGACCGCCCACGCTTACCGGCATGTCACACGATGATGATGACATAATGTGCTAGGTGGATGGGTGATCTCACGCT
This sequence comes from Cepaea hortensis, assembly GCA_963921405.1. Taxonomy (NCBI): domain Eukaryota; kingdom Metazoa; phylum Mollusca; class Gastropoda; order Stylommatophora; family Helicidae; genus Cepaea; species Cepaea hortensis. Next base: position 9,555,014 of record OY992878.1, read on the forward strand.
GGCCAACATGACTTCCCACCAAAGTCTCTGTAACTTATTTTAGGCTGCGAGCCCAGGTCACTAGAACAACATGGCCGCCACGAAGGGGTTCGACCACATGACCACCGGGCAGGCTAGCTGCCGCGACTTCTCCTACTGAGCTGTAACTCGATCATGTGTAGATGGCATACTCCTGCTAAACAATGTGTGCTCCTCTTCTTCTTTTGCTGTGTATCCCTCGCTGGCCCTCAACCAAATCCACACCAAGCCGCCCTACCCTGGCTACTACCCCATGTCTTTCCGATATTGTTCTTTTCTGTCTCTAATTCTCTTCTCTGTGTCGTTTAGGTCTTCTTCTATGTCTTTTGCCTTGTGGTTAGTTAGTTAGTCGCGGTTGCAACTTCACGGCAACGGATCGATCCCATTATGCTCCGTTCCTATGCCAGTGAATATCACACAAAATATCGGGAGTCTCCATGGCGAAGTGGTCAAGCCGTTTGACTTGGGTTCCGAAGGTTGTGGATTCGATTCCGGGCCGCGTCCTTCAGTTCACGAGTGAAATCTTTCGGAGACTCCTGTGGGTCGTCGCTAGAGCTACGGAGTTCGTGCTTTGTGTGACGCTTTCCGCGCTACGGAAAGAGACCGAGCCATATGGGATAAAACCCGATGCAATGAAGTCGACTTTTAAGCGACTTTTATCACACAAAACTCTCATCACTGCACAATGTGAAAAGTGGAACAGACAGGAGTCTCGGCAAGCCAACAGCCCACACAGTTACACTGTGCATAATGCCGCCCCAGAATGCCAACACAAAAGTCCTCCACGAAAGTACAGTTTATCGTCCATGGATTCAGACAAAGGTCTTTCTAGAGCAGTGGTTCTCAACCTTTTTTGGCCCGTGCCCCCCTTCACCATATTTTCAGAACGTCATCCACCCCCCCCCCCCCTTTCGTATTTCCTACCTAGAAATTTGGCCCGTGCCCCCCTTCACCATATTTTCAGAACGTCATTCCCCCCTTTCGTATTTCCTACCTAAAAATACCACCCCCTCCCGCCCCTACACAGTATACGTAATAATGGAAGCACATACTAAAACAAGTCTAGACATCCACATAAAACGTGATTTGTGGGTCTACTTTATAAAATGAATTTTAGAAGGGTGAGACGTACAGAACCGTAAAGTATGAAGGGAAAAACAAGATCAAGTAATCGGTTCTTGTATTAACTCGATCTTGAAATAATCTTCATTCCCCCCCCCCCCGGAAACCAAAAAATTCCCCCCTGGTGGGGTGGGGGGGGGAATTCCCCACCAGTTGAGAACCACTGTTCTAGAGATACTTGTCTTCAGTTTTCTCAGTGTATGTACTTTCCAGCGCCTGCGTGGTGTCTTCACCTCTTGGTTCACTGGTACTTGTCTAGTTCTCTCCGTCAGCTCCGTGACTTGGTGATTCTCTCATACCATTTTAGATCTTCTATTTTGTGCAGGCATCAATTAATGAGTGTTTGTCATTTATTTGTAACCGCCTTTGTTGCTGTCTGTGATTCTAATCCACACAGTAGCAAACTGTTTTAACGCTAGAATTGAATATTGTAAGTTTAGTGCTAGATGCGTGGGGTGGGGTCTAATATTACACAATTATGTCTGCATTGAACTCATTGATTTTGTGAGCTTTTGCACATACTACGCCCTTGTTTGACACAGATGATATGAATTCTAACTACAGATAAAACCGCTGGTGTGTTCTCGGGGGCCGTGTGGAAAGCTTAGAATGTTAACACTGTATGCTACCACGCATGTTATCAGAGGCGACTCGGGATGGTCGGCGTAATACTGGTTACCCCTTTAGTAACATTTATCTGCAAACACCAACTCAGCATCAACAGTTTTACAGAGGAGGGCTGGGCGTGCATTTGTTGGGGGTCTTTGATCCTCTGGAAGATCACAGGCAGAAGAAGAAGAATAGGAGGAGGAGGATTAATAAGAGGAGAAGGAAGATGAACCATATGAGGAGGGGAAGGAGGAGGAGGAAGAAGAAGCATATGAGGAGGAGGAGGAGGTTAAAGAAAACGAAGGAGGACAGGAAGAGGAGGAAGGTGAGAAAGAAAGCGAAGAAGTTTAGGAGGAGTAGGAAGAAGAATATGAGTAGGTGGAAGAAAAAGATTGGGAGGAAGAAAAAGAAAAATAAGAATAGGAATAGGAAGAAGAGGAGGAGGAGGGGGAGCAAGAAGAAGAATATGAGGAGGCAGAAGAATTGAGTGGGAGGAGGAAGATGGAAGGAGAAATCTACAGGATTGTGTGTCTTTGGTCTCCACCCGAAGACCTGTCCGACACGGAACACTTGTCAGAAGATCTATTCACGGTAGAATAGCACTTAAGATTACAGTACTTAAAAAGGTGCAAACAGAGAGCAACGCTGTATAGTAAGGAGCCGAAATATGCAGTCACGGGCAGGCACTGCCACACGCAAGCCAGACTAGCATGGTACTCTACTAGTACAAATGTCATGGTACTTTACTAGTACATATGCCATGGCACCTCTACTAGTACATATATAATGGTACTCTACAAGTACACATGTCATGGTACTCTACTAGTACATATATAATAATACTCTATAAGTACATATGTCATGGAACAGTCAATGAGCTGCCGTAAACAGGGTTGAGAACCTCTGCTGTTGGTGGTCAGCTGTTTGCTTGTTGTCATTTGGGGAAATTCCAGTGTTCTATACCCGGCATGTGGGCAGTCAGAATTAAAACTGTTCATTTTCTTCTTTACAAGTCCGTGTCTAAATCCTGCCATGTGTGGGTGGGAGAGCATCGGTGTGGGAGGATGTCATGAGACACATTAAATGGATATCTGTATGTCAATATGGCCTGATCGAGCACACATATTGGCTTAATGGAAACGCTGTGTGTGGTCTGGTCTGATGGGGCTTGTCTGGCCAATGATGGATCACGAGTGATGTCACGGTGGGAGAGGTGGAGGCAGTGGAGGTGTTGTTGTTGACAAGAATGTGGAGACTACCGTGGACGTAGAAGAGAACATATGCTGAGATATTCATGGCTGCAGGTTTCGCTGGAACCCTCCATCAGGAGAAGACTTGAGATGTATCGGCCTATATCGCCAGCAGAGAGGGAATGGGGAACTTAGCTATATGTGCCATGATGATGATGATGTGTGTGTGTGTGTGTGTGTGAGAGAGAGAGAGAGAGAGAGAGAGAGAGAGAGAGAGAGAGAGAGAGAGAGAGAATGACAGAGACAGTTGTACATGGCAGGCTTCAGGTGTCATAATGATACGAGAGTGAAGCCGAGGATGGCAGAGACAGTTGTACGTGGGAAGCTTAGCTGATCAAGTGCCATGGGAGGATTAATTGTCTTAGCAGCTTCACGCACCTGCCTTGGGCTTGTATCTCCTCAGTTAAAATATAATAAATACAGTAATTTTCTCCAAGCAACCTCCTTTAATTTGATATGTAATACAACATGTCTGCTACCATATTATCAACTTGTAGGTCATAATTGTGACACACCCATACTTCCCATTTTCCGCCATCCTTTTTGTTTGGTCCAACCCTACTTTTTGATTGACGGCGAATCTGTTAAACAGATGGACACACACAAATAATACAAGCAATAACAGTGTTATTAATATAGCAGATGGCGTGGAGGATTGGGGAGTCATAGTCGCCCATGTTTGCACCATACAGGCTACCAAAGAAGAAACATATTCACTGTTGTTGTTACCAGAATCATACTATAGTAGGCATGTGTTATAAACGCTTTGTATGTTGCCATTGTTTCCACATTGTATTCAATAATACCATTTTATACTAAATAGTTAAAGACAATGTATGTGGATATGTTGCGGGCAGCTCAAGTAAATTTGATGGCAGTCTTATACATACAAGGTAATGATGTCGGTTTACAACAGGGGTGGCCAACACGAGGCCCGCGGGCCGCATGCGGCCCGTCGGTAGTCATGTTGGGGCCCTCGGAGTGGGAAACGACGATGTGGTCGAAGCTGTAACACGCTTGCTTGTATACTTTAATTTAACAAAACAATTAGTTGCGTGGCCCGGCAGGAAATATTATTTCTGAAATTTGGCCCGCCTGCTGAAAAGGTTGGCCACCCCTGGGAATGGTGCGTGTCGCCAGCAAATCTGCAAGTTTCGCCAATTCGGTCAGCTCTGTGATACATGGACTTATGCCTATATTCAAGTTCTGTGAATGCTGGGATACACGACCTGTGTGTACAGTCAAGTTCTGTGAACGCTGGGATACTCGACCTGTGTGTACAGTCAAGTTCTGTGAACGCTGGGATACTCGACCTGTGTGTACAGTCAAGTTCTGTGAACGCTGGGATAAACGACCTGTGTGTGCAGTCAAGTTCTGTGAACGCTGGGATACTCGACCTGTGTGTACAGTCAAGTTCTGTTAACGCTGGGATACACGACCTGTGTGTACAGTCAAGTTCTGTGAACCCTGGGATACTTGACCTGTGTGTACAGTCAAGTTCTGTGAACGCTGGGATATTTGACCTGTGTGTACAGTTAAGTTCTGTGAACGCTAGGATATTCGACCTGTGTGTACAGTCAAGTTCTGTGAACGCTGGGATAAACGACCTGTGTGTACAGTCATGTTCTGTGAACGCTGGGATACACGACCTGTGTGTACAGTCAAGTTCTGGGAACGCTGGGATACACGACCTGTGTGTACAGTCAAGTTCTGTGAACGCTGGGATACTCGACCTGTGTGTACAATCAATTTCGAGAAAGGTTGTGAGACACGACCTGTGCGTACAGTCAAGTTCTGTGAACGCTGGGATACTCGACCTGTGTGTACAATCAATTTCGAGAAAGGTTGTGAGATACGACCTGTGCGTATAGTTGTGTTTGTGATGCGCTGGCTGTTCATGTGGTATCGCCTGCCATGCGCTATGATGCATTGGATGTTCGTCCAGCTTCTGATTTAAAAAGGTTGTGTACTTATTATTCTCTGTTGCAGTACAAGTGAAGCACTTTTGTACCATAGAATCTCAAGATGACAGGTGTGTAATATCTGCGAAACAGAACGCTGTGTGTTATTTGCATGTGAGTCTGTAACGGCAAAGACTACACAAGGAAGGGAACTGGATTGTCAACTTCGTGAAATTATGGTCTAGCGCAGAGACATGCTCTTTATAAGCCAGCTTTCTTCATGTTCAGATCCTCTAAGAGTCAATGTTTGCCTTCTTCTTGGTCCACTTTATTCTAAGTTGTATACGTTTTTAAGATTCACGTTCTGGAGTCTCGATTTGCTTCTTCTGTGTTTGTGAAATGGTCCATCATTCATCTCCGTATGTTGTCACACGAAACACGCACGTTTGCTGAGATTTTTAACCGTATTTGTTTTGTGGTTGTCGCAAGTGGTATTTTTTTTTTTTTTTTTGAATTATGTAATTCTGTATTTATTGCAATCCAAAAGAAATCAGGAGCCTTTAAATGTGATCAACATAGAACAATTTGTATAATGCGCCAAATCACGAAGATTTTGTTAAAAGAGTTATCAAGTCCTACAAGAAACAAATGGAAATCGTAAACTGATTAGAGAAATTAGACGTAGACACTCAAAATTTATTTTGGACATGTTATGAGAAGAAATAAATTGGAGAAATTGGTGACAACTGGCAAGTTTGAGGGGAAGAGAACAATTGGAATACAGAGAAGTAAATACCTGGTTGGCTTGAACACGTGGCATGGTCGAAACAAAAACACTGAGCTGATCCACGACTCTGGTGATCGAGTGAAATGGCAGTCATAACCGCCTAGGCTTATGATCGATGGATGGATCGTCCAGCGGTATTGAGAACTATGGGATATGGACATAATTCGTTCCCAGCCATGTGTATAGCACAAGTCTAAATAATGTAGAACTATATTTGGCACCCAAAATACATTTTAATAAATGTTGTGCGTCTTTCGCGGGACGTCGCGATCAACCCCAGGTGAATTCTGCGGGCAGTTGTACGTCCGGTGGGTATATTGGGCGAATATGGCTGAAATAACAAACACACAAACACATGGGACCGTTATGCTTGGTCTAGTGTGTCAGGAACATTCATAATTAGGTTGACGCACAATGTGTGTGGAGACAAGGGAAATCCACCTACAGTGATAGTCGTCTGGACCAACATCCTATAGTTTGAACGGGCTCTGCGGTGGCATGTTAGTCTGCGCGCTTGCCTATGAAGACACTGGTCTATGTTCAACCCCAAGCAGCAACAAGACTGGTTCAGCTCTGGGGTCGACATAGCCTGGAGATCATCTGCATCAGACCATGTTCTGTGTATTGTCTGGGAAGGAAAGGCGTCGAAGAAAAGGACTGGTCACTGGTCACTCCACCTGTGTTGAATGAGAGCCTAACTTCACACCCGAGCAGCAATGTCAGCTGTGAGACTGTCCTGACCATTCTATAGTGTGCGCAATACTGACCAATCAGTGAGACGTGGACAATGGGCAGGCAAGTTGAAAACCGTCTAATGGAAGTGGAAATGTGGTTTCTGAGGAAATTGCACAGAATACCATGAACAGACAGAAAACTAATGAGCAAGTCCTACAAGAGGTAAATGAAAACCGTAAACTGGTTTTGGTGATCGTGTGAGATGTCGAAACATGACTGGCCACGCTTGTCGGCACGGCACATGATGATGTGTGTGAGCAGCCGGGACAATAGCAACAGTTCATATACAAGAAGCCTGGTTGAAATCTATCTCCCTGGTTGTGAATGTTACAACAGCTCTATGTAACCGCCCCACCCCTTTCTACAACTCCTATGAAGTGTCCCGTGAGTTGATTCTACTGTCGTATCACTCCCGCCCCGCTGCCCACTCCTACTCCCGCCCGCCTAGCTCCAGTCACCAGGTTCCTGTTTCGTGTTTTCCCCAGAGAAACAGATGATCGATATCGATCTGGTCCTGCTCTATATTTCGCTGCCTCTCACAACTCCCGCATTCCCTCGCCCTTCCCTCGGCGTCATTATCGTGTCTAATTTATTCCCCCCCCCCCCCCCTGTTCAAACCTCCCTGGAGAAAAGGTCGCGGTCTATAAATAGTCGTGCAAGCACTATATTTAGCTCTTAAATCAGTGACTGTCAGGTCTCTCTGCTCAACGGGTCATTCCAAGCGTCCGCGAGAGAGAAGGGGTGGCGGCTTGACGGGATCACTTCACGACAACGCTTCAACCGTTTGTTATGGTTAACGCTCCGCAGACTTACTCTCCCCAAGTTTCGGTATGCGAAGATGATGGTTTCCGCTAGAATTAGCGTGTCCAAACATTACTATCGCAGTCCTGTTAGAGCTGGCGGGACCTCCAATTGTTGATTCATACTTTCAGTTGTTCCCCCTCTCCACGGGTTTCATATGTACACAGTTCTTTGTGCCTATACTTAACATAGGCCCTGGCTAGCGGGCCGACTTTGAATGGAATAATTCATCTAACGGCAATCAGGTGCTTATACTAGCGCAGTGATATTTAAAAATAGAAGCCAGTGAACTACTTGCATGGGACGTATGTTTGTTCTGTGTAGTGCATAGATATTGTCTGTTTTATATTTAGGTTATTTATGATCTGTGTGTATAGTAGTTGTAGCTGCGTATTGCCTGCTTATTTTTTTTTTGCTAAGTCGGTGAATCTGGTATCGTGTGTTTAGCTGGTGATTTATGTTCGAATGGTTTCAGAAGTCACTTGAGCGAGTCAGGAAAGCGGATACTACGAGTAGTTTTGTGGTTAGTGTTCAACAAATGCCAGAAGAAGCACACGTTGTGTACACACGTCGTCGCCCGTTGTTTATTATCCCCGGCACTGTTTATTTTGTGTGCATGGGATGTTCCAGATTTCACTTGGTAAACCCCAGGCGGGCGTTACTTTGACTCGTTCTGTACAATGTTACCTTACAGTGGTCAAGCTGTCTGTCGCGCGCTCCGAAGGTTGTGGGTTCGATTCCGGGCCACGTCTTTCGGTTCACGAGTGCATTTTTATCGGAGACTCTTGGGGGTCGTTGCTGGAGCTACGGAGTCCGTGCTTTGTGCGATGCTTTCGGCAGCCCACGCTGCGGAAAGAGACCGGGCCACATAGGGTAAAACCCGGGGCAATGAAGTCGACCCTGTCGACTTTTAAGCGACTTTTTTTTTAACCTTAACTGATTCAGTGCCGAAGGATAATATATCACCATATGTGGTCTCCAGTGTGGGCAGAAGGATGATGTATCGCCATACTAGGGCCATTGTGTTATTTGTGTTGTTTCACAGCAAGGATTCGCAATTCCAGTGCTCATTGAAAGGAAATCCACAGAATAAACCTTGTTCATTTGATTGTTAACCATGTTTGGTCTAAACCTACTGTTTTGTTTGACACTAAATCAGTTAACTTGTTCAATCCTCGGCGGTTGTTACATTAACTTGTTCAGTCATCTGCATTTGTTACTGTAAACGTGTTCAATCGTCGGGAATTGTTACTTTTATTTCTTCAATCCTCAGCAGTTCTTACTTTAAATTTGAAACTTTACCTTCTTTAATCCTCGGAAGATATTACTTTTACTTGTCCAGTCCTCGGCAGTTATTACTTTACCTTGTTCAATCCTTAGCAGTTACTTTAACTTGTTCAGTCGTCTACCGTTGTTACTTGAACTTGTTCAGTCCTCTACCGTTGTTACTTTAACTTGTTCAGTCCTCTACCGTTGTTATTTTAACTTGTTCAGCCCTCTACCGTTGTTACTTTAACTTGTTCAGTCCTCTACCGTTGTTATTTTAACTTGTTCAGTCCTCTACTGTTGTTACTTTAATTTGTTTCAGTCTACAGTTATTTTAATTTTTTTTTCTTCAGCCTTCTATAGTTGTTACTTTAAATTGTTCAATTCTCAGCAGTTATTACTATAGCTTGTTCAATCCTCTGCAGTTATTACTTTAGCTTGTCCAATCCTCGCCAGACGTTACTTTAATTGTTCTGTCCTCAACAGTTCTTACTTTAACCTATTCAGTCCTCGGCAGTTCTTACTTTAACTTATTCAGTCCACGGCAGTTCTTACTTTAACCTATTGAATCCTTGTCAATTGTTAATTTAACGTGTTTACTCCTTAGTAGTTGTTACTTTAACTTGTTTAGTCATCCTCAGTTCTGATTTTAAGTAACGTGTGAAAATAGTTAAAGTAGGTAGTGTCGAGTTAGTTGCATCATCCTGCACAGGACATCCCAGTCAACCCCTGCATGTATTGGTATTTTCTAGGCAACTTTACAACGCGTAGTTTGCCATTGCTGTCTGAAGTTGCGACATTCACACCATGTGAGAATCGACGCCCTTCAGTCTTCTCCCGAACCGTTTGCGGCTGACTTCGAGTCCAGCATGTCGGGTTTGTATAACTGCGTTCACTATCCCCAGCCGCAGACTTTGGTCTCACGTGGCCTAGAGTAGGTTAATGTAACCGTGTGGGACACCCGGGGTACACGAAAGCGTCCTATGTCAGGGATGACCAGGAAGCTTGGCCAGCTCCTGGGTATTTTGAGTTTTATCAGTTTAAAAGACTCAAGGATATACTCATCATAGTTCCATGTGATCCTATCAAAAGGCACGCGATGTATCGTGTGGTCAGTATTTCGCCGACTACTAACCTCCCTCTGGGTATTGGGTTTGGAGTCTGTAGGCCATGAAATACCTAAAACCTACCACAGAAAAAGTACCAGCTTTGAGGTAATCGCAGTCCCAGCCCTATGCTGAATCATGACCTAGTTACATTGTAACATGGTCTCTCCGCACACGTGAGGTTCAGAATCAGTCTTACACACCCCATTGATTTCTAGATTTGGAGAGGGGAAAGGAGAGCTATTGCCTCACAGTTCCCCTGTGGGGATGGTACATTGTTGGAAGGCACATCTTGACACCGGTCTGACTCTGATAGATGAACAATGAACGTATTTGTGAAATTGTGTATTTAAAAAAGCCGATCAGTATCGTATTGTACCTATAATCCCGCTGTAGAAGATAGGAAACTAGACGCGTAACTTATGTTTTATACATCACAAGGAGAAGAGAGAAGACTAGAAGCGTAAAATGTGTATTTATTCATTCCAGGGTAGAAGAGAGGAGAAGACCCTCCAGTTACTACATTAAGGCATAAGACGGGATGAAAAGAATAACAGGATGAAAAAAAATGAGAATAATGAAGAGAAAATTAAAATTTGAAGAAAAAGAAAATATGTGTTGCTCCTTATCTCAGAATCCTGGGCTGTGATACTAACATGGATGTAATCTTAATCCTCTTATATAGACAGCCGTGGGAGTCTGTGGATCATGGCGACCGGGGTGGGTCAGTGAATATATATTCAGTGAATATCCCAGGTAAATAAGTGGGCGTGGTACATGAAAACGGGGACAGGAAGGTAAGGCGGGGAAACTGGAAACAATGGAGATGTGATAGTTATCCAACAGGGAAAACTAAGGAGTCCCGGTTGATGTATGTACAGTGCATGAGTAGGGACCAGTGAATGGGTTGGCCATAGTGGAAGAATATTAAAGAGCAATGATGTGTGCACCTAATTATAATGGTGACACTAACGAAACAAATTTTATGTGCTCCTTTATATGTGTACCAAGAAAATCCTAAAGTCTGGGTGGACTAATATGTGTGAGCTCACATACAATCATATACACATATCAATAAACATTCATACAATCTTATACATACAAATTTGTATGGTATATATGAGAAAGGAGAGAGAGAAGTTGGTATAGTACCTGTGATATGCCACATGGGGTATGCGGAATTAGGTCTAAATATACGGGACTTCACTCATACTGTTCCATATGAAATAGGGTCATTAGGGTTGCTTTTTAAACTATGTAATGTAGGATCAAATCCCCCAGTCCATTGTGTTATTGAGGCTGTATAAGATTAGACCACCGGTAATCCACATGATATGAGTAGGTACATCGAAGCAAGATGATTAAACTGTGTGGTTGTAATGCGTAACACCTAGGTTTTCTCTTGCTGCGTGTGAGTGCATATCCCATAATGGAAATCATGGAACAACGTATACCAGAGACAGCCGGGATGATGGATATACTGTGGGTGTGTCAGCCACGGCTTCTGTCGTTATTGTTCATTGTAAGAGATAAAGAGCATATAGCACGGATGATGGATATACCGGGGGTATAGGCCCCTCAGATTCTTTCTGCTGTTAATCTCTCGCTAAGTGTAGTAAGCAAGAAATAAATAATGATATTATTATAAACACACTTGCTCTCAGACCTACAAAATGTGATGGTGCTATCACATTCCAAATCTTTAGCAGTAAACTGCTTCCGGATAATTTAATTATTAATTAATCAGAAGAAAGACCGCGGAGCTTAGGAGAGAAGTCAACAAATTCCAGAGGATCAAGAGGTGAAGAAAAGACACAGGCACTGGATAGGACATAACGCGGGGGGGGGGGGGGGAAGATACCGGCGCTCGATAGGACATACGCGAAGAAAAGACACTGGCGCTCTATAGGACACGCGTGAAGAAAAGACACTGGCGCTCGTGAGGGCACACATTAAGAAAAGACACTGGCGCTCGTGAGGGCACACATTAAGAAAAGACACTGGCGCTCTATAGGACATACGTGAAGAAAAGACACTGACGCTCGTGAGGGCACACATTAAGAAAAGACACTGGTGCACTATAGGACACGCGTAAAGAAAAGACACTGGCGCTCTATAGGACATACGTGAAGAAAAGACACTGGCGCTCGTGAGGGCACAAATTAAGAAAAGACACTGGCGCTCTATAGGACACGCGTGAAGAAAAGACACTGGCGCTCTATGGGACATACGTGAAGAAAAGACACTGGCGCTCTATAGGACACACGTGAAGAAAAGACACTGGCGCTCGTGAGGGCACACATTAAGAAAAGACACTGGCGCTCTATAGGACACGCGTGAAGAAAAGACACTGGCGCTCTATAGGACATACATGAAGAAAAGACACTGGCGCTCGTGAGGGCACACATTAAGAAAAGACACTGGCGCTCGTGAGGGCACACATTAAGAAAAGACTGGCGCTCTATAGGACACGCTCGTGAGGGCACACATTAAGAAAAGACACTGGCGCTCGTGAGGGCACACATTAAGAAAAGACACTGGCGCTCGTGAGGGCACACATTAAGAAAAGACTGGCGCTCTATAGGACACGCGTGAAGAAAAGATGCCATGTAATAGAATAAGTGGAAAGTAACTGACAGGGCAGAGTCAATATAGGAAGACCTTAACACACATAGACAGGAGAATTAGAGGGCAGGACTAATGGGGGGGGGGGCAGAGTCAATATAGGAAGACCTTAACACACATAGACAGGAGAATTAGAGAGCGGGATTAATGGGGGGGGGGGGGGGCAGAGTCAATATAGGAAGACCTTAACACACATAGACAGGAGAATTAGAGAGCGGGATTGCTTGGGGGGGGGGGGGCAGAGTCAATATAGGAAGACCTTAGCACACATAGACAGGAGAATTAGAGAGCGGGACTGATTGGGGGGGGGGGGCAGAGTCAATATAGGAAGACCTTAACACACATAGACAGGAGAATTAGAGAGCGGGATTGCTTGGGGGGGGGGGGGGGCAGAGTCAATATAGGAAGACCTTAGCACACATAGACATGAGAATTAGAGAGCGGGATTAATGGGGGGGGGGGCAGAGTCAATATAGGAAGACCTTAACACACATAGACAGGAGAATTAGAGAGCGGGATTGCTTGGGGGGGGGGGGCAGAGTCAATATAGGAAGACCTTAGCACACATAGACAGGAGAATTAGAGAGCGGGATTGATTGGGGGGGGGGGGGGCATGGCGTCAGTTGAATGAGGGCCTATGTTCGATTGAAGGGTAATGGCAGAATAGGACAGATCAGATCAGAAGAAAGACCTCTTCAGTTTGAAGTGTATCTTTCTACTGTAGGTAGAAGACAGAGAGTGATGAACTCTACATCTTACGTGTAGGTGAGGCAAGCTTAACGAACGCTAAAGCCTACAGGTAGAAGAGAACAGACAACACGAGATTCTAGAGCAGACAAAACAAGATTCTAGAGCAGACAAAACGAGATTCTAGAGCATTGATATTCGCTATTATTACGCCTAGATATCACTACTCCAGCGTTGAAGAGTAGAGACAATGGATATTTAACTTGAGTCTTGTCACTTTAAGGGATCTAGACTTGCCTTGTGTTGCTTCGTTTCTGAAATGGATACAACTAGTCTTATGACGTGTGACTGACAGCTGGATTATTATTCTTGAGGTGCAGTCTTCTTGCCTTAGGGAGGTAAGTAAGTGTCATTGTGTGTTTGCTTGTGCATTTTGTTATATTATTCCAATACTCAACACATGAAGGGTAACAGTGATCACATTTGTTTATTATGACTACCCTGTGTGGCTTATTTATCTTTTCTTTGCCGTTTAAACGTAGAGGGTGGGAAGTTTAAGCATGCGTTCCCAAGGCCAGATGTGTCGCTCTGGTTGTGTCATATCAGTGTTTGTTTAGTTTACCTTGATTGTTGCTTTGTTATTCTTCTCTTCTCCTCCTCGCCAATATGCAGATGTTTGTATGCTGTTATCAATAGTTGACACTGACATTATCGTGTCACATTCCCCCGTCCCATCTGGTCACGTTTGTCAGCATAGGTCTCTGTAAATTGGTCACTCAAGACGATGTTCAGGCTTCTGACTTACATTTCACGCGGATATTCGTCGTCGGTGATTTTGAGAACATATAGATTACCAATGAACAAGTCCTTCAAGAAACAAATGAAGATCTTAAACTGATTAGAGTCATTAGACGTAGACATGTCAACATTTTTTGGCGCATATTATGAGAAGAAATAACTTGGTGACGACTGGCAAAATCGAAGGGAAGAGACCAAGGGGAAGACCGAGAAGTAAATACGTGGATGGCTTGGCCACGTAGCATGGTCGAGACAGGAACCCGGAGCTGATCCACGGCTCTGGGATCGAGTGAGATTGCAGAACATGACCGCCCACGCTTATCGGCATGGCACATGATGGATGGATGGATAGATGACCAAGTGGGAGACTGAGAACGCATAGATGGCCAAGTAGTTTACAGTGACCGGTCTTTATACTAAAGATAGTCTGTTTTTGCCTTCAAATAACCGTATGTCTATCCAGGCTGGCCGCGACATAGAAAGATCAGAACACATTACTGGACACTTACCTCTTGTTATTGCCGTACAGCCGTGTCCATGTCTAACAGGGGCATCGGTCGCTGAAGTTGGCATACAGTTCAGGCACTGGAGAGATGCTTCGGGCACACCCACATAATAACATGTAACGATTATATTCAACATGCCAGTGTAGAGAACATTATCAGACAGTGTGTGTGTGTGTGTGTGTGTGTGTGTGTGTGTGTGTAGGGGGGGGGGGGAATCGTCGTTAGTTACTCTTGGCTGTGTAAGATTTTCGCAACATTCATCTTGGGAACAAAATATAGATTACATCTCGATAGATAACATTCTGAAATCCACAGCAAAAGCCATAGCAGAAATTTGATTGATTGATTGATTGATTGATTGATTGATTAACTAGTTGATTGACTGGTTAGCGTCTAACCCGGGGTGTGTGTTGTAGGATTAGCTTCACGTTCAGCACACTTTCATCAAGTCATATTTCCTTGCGGAACCCAGGCTAGAAAGGAAGCGACGGTGAAAGAAAGCCAAATAACCTGTGTGTACATTTCATGTATTCAAGGTACCCTGTGCCTCATTGTTGAAGAATTTATGTCCACCCGTTTTCCTGTCGGGAATTCCAGATTGTAATGTTTGCTGTACTCTGGTGCTCAGACATAATAGCCCTTTGGCTGAATGCATTCTCGCTGGTTGCGATCATAATAAGCCGGAGCTTTCCCGTGCCGCGATAGGGACTGGCTTCAATGGCAGGTTGTTAGTGCGTGTGTGTGTGCGTGGGGGGACGTCAGCCAGGCCCCTGAAATGCCAGGATAGAAGTTACAGGTGACTTTACTACCTTAACAAATATGCTAGGTCACGTCTTCATGATGTGAGATGACTAATTCTGTTCCTCGCCACATTTATTTGCAGTAAAGCTTCTTCTTCTTCTTCTTCTTCTTCTTCTTCTTCTTCTTCTTCTTCTTCTTCTTCTTCTTCTTCTTCTTCTTCTTCTTCTTCTTCTTCTTCTTCTTCTTCGTCCTATCAAGTATAGGCCGCCAACCAACTCAAGTCAGTCTCCCGAGGATACAGTGTTACTTTGTGTTTCGTATGAGCTCCTTTAATACACAGGCGAGACAAGGCTCATGCACATATATAACGTGCTTGTCCCTGCTCCATTTATAAGAAACTAGCTGACCCTGCCCGGCTTCGCCCAGACCCTGGTGGGGAGCATCTCATTTAATTCATATAAGTAGTCATATAAGTTCTCGTTCCCGTTACCGACTGACTGCCTGTCTGTCTGTCTGTCTGTCTGTCTGTCTGACCCAGCCCGTCTTCGCCCAGACCCTGATGGGGAGCATGTCATTTAATTCATATAAGTAGTCATATAAGTTCCCGTTCCCGACTGTCTGTCTGTCTATCTATCTATCTGTCTGTCTGTCTGACCCAGTCCAGCCCATGGTGGAGAGCATCTCATTTAAATCATATAAGTAGTCATATAAGATCCCGTTCCCGACTATCTGTCTGACTGTCTGTCTGTCTTGGGTAAATGGAGGAGGGAGGAGGAAGAGGGAGGTGGAGGAGGGAGGAGGAGGGCGGAGACAGGAGGAGTAGGGAGGAATAGGAGGGAGGAGGAGGGATTAGGAGGAGGAGGGGGAGGAGGAGGAGGAGGAGGAGGGAGGATGAGGGAGGAGGAGGGAGCAGGAGGAGGAGAGGGAGGAGGAGAAAGAGGGAGGAGGAGGAATGTGAAGGGAGGAGGAGGGAGGAGGAGGAGGGAAGAGGAGGTAGAGGGAGGAGGAGGGAAGAGGGAGGAGGAGGAAGGAGGAGGAAGAGGGAGGAGGAGGAGTGAGGAGGTAGAGGGAGGAGGAGGAGGGAGGAAAAGGGAGGAGGAGGGAGGAGAAGGAAGAAGGAGGAGGAGGGAGGAGGCAGAGGGAGAAGGAGGAAGGAGGAGGAGGGAGGAAGAGGGAGCAGGAAGAGGGAGGAGGGAGAGGGAGGAGGAAGAGGGAGGAGGAGGAGGAAGAGGGAGGAGGAAGAGGAGGAAGAGGAGGGAGAGGGAGGAGGGGAAGAGGAGGGGAGAGGAGGAGGAGGAGAAGGGAGGAGGAGGGAGGAGGTAGTAGGATGGAGAAGTAAGAGGGAGGAGGTAGGAGGAGGAGGAGGGACGAGGAGGCAGGAGGAGGAAGAGGGTAGGAGGAGGAAGAGGGGAGAGGAGGAGAAGAATGGAGAAGGAGGGAGGAGGAGAAGGAGGAGTGAGGAGGAGAAGGAGGAGGCAGAGGGAGAAGAAGGAAGGAGGAGGAGGAAGGAGGGAGAGGAAGGAGGGAGAATGAGGACTGGAGGAAGGAAAGGGAGGTGGAGGAGGAGGAGGTAGAGGGAGGAGGAGGAGGAGGAGGGAGGAAAAGGGAGGAGGAGGGAGGAGAAGGAAGAAGGAGGAGGAAGAGGGAGGAGGAGGATGGAAGAAGGAGGAGGGAAGAGGGAGGAGGAGGAGGTAGAGGGAGGAGGAGGGAAGAGGGAGGAGGAGGAAGGAGGAGGAAGAGGGAGGAGGAGGGATGAGGAGGAGTGAGGAGTAGAGGGAGGAGGAGGAGGGAGGAAAGGGAGGAGGAGGGAGGAGAAGGAAGAAGGAGGAGGAGGGAGGAGGTAGAGGGAGGAGGAGGAGGAGGGAGGAGGAGGAGTGAGGAGGTAGAGGGAGGAGGATGAGGGAGGAAAAGGGAGGAGGAGGGAGGAGAAGGAAGAAGGAGGAGGAAGAGGGAGGAGGAGGATGGAAGAAGGAGGGAGGAAGAGGGAGGAGGAGGATGGAGGAGGAGGGAGGAGGAGGAAGAGGGAAGAGGAGGGATGTGGAGGACGGAGGAGGAGGGAGGAGGTAGAGGGGAGGAGTAGGAGAAAGGAAAAGGGAGGAGGAGAGAGGGAGAAGTGAGGAGGTAGGAGGAGGAGGAAGGAGGGAAGGAAGAGGAGGGGAAGAGGGAGGAGGAGGAAAGGGAGGAGGAGGATGGAAGAAGGAGGAAGGTAGAGGGAGGAGGGGGAGGGGAAGAGGAAGAGGGTAGGAGGAGGAGGGGAGAGGAGGAGGAGGGATGTGGAGGAAGGAGGAGGAGGAGGAGGTAGAGGGAGGATGAGGAGGGAGGAAAAGGGAGGAGGAGGGAGGAGAAGGAAGAAGGAGGAGGAGGGAGGAGGTAGAGGGAGGAGGAAGAAGAGTGAGGAGGAGGAGTGAGGAGGAAGAGGGAGGAGGAGGAGGAAGAGGGAGGAGGAGGATGGAGGAAGAAGAGGAGGGAGAGGGAGGAGGGGAAGAGGAAGAGGGTAGGAGGAGGAAGAGGGAGAAGGGAGGAGGAGGGAGGAGGTAGTAGGATGATTGATTGCCATCCCAACAGGTTAATATGTTATCGCGGACCTCAGAGAGAAGTGTCTATGTAGAAGACCATTTCCTGGACGTACGTATTTTGGGAGGGGGAGGAGGGAGGAGGGAGGAGGAGGAAGAAGAAAAAAAAACTACGACAGTTGGCATCTCTGGAATGAAAGGAAGGCGTGTAGAAAATTTCATCTCAATCGGATGGGCCGTTCGCGAGCGCATAAAGGACATACGGACAGAGATACATAAATACATACAGAGATACATACGCACAAGTCTTTTTTATATATAAGATATACAGCTTTTCCACGTCTGGAGTTGGAATCGCGGACCATCAGGCCTGGGGGTGAGTGCAGCAGCCACTACAACCACGGCTTCGAAAGCACATACGTGAAGCTGTGACGTATGTTTACTTGTTCGCTTGTTTGTTTTCCCTTGTTGTGATATGACCACTGCAGCTATCTTTGCCTGGCTTGTTATGTCAATGATTGTTAACAGCTGATATTACATCGACCACAGCAGACTTTTACTGTTAGTACTGTTACTATTCATAATTATATAACATGCTGTTACCGCTGCTGCTGCTGCTGCTGCTGCTACTACTACTACTACTACTACTATTACTACTACTACTACTACTACTACTACTACTACTACTACTACTACTACTACTACTACTACTACTACTACATGCTGCTGCTGTTGCTGCTGCTTCTGCTACTACTACTACTGCTGCTACTGCTGCTGCTGCTGCTGCTACTACTACTACTACTACTACTACTACTACTACTACTACTACTACTACTACTACTACTGATAAAACTAATACTACTACTACTACCACCACTACTACTACTGCTACTACTACTACTGCTGCTGCTAATACTACTATTATTACTACTATTATTATTATTACTACTACTACTACTACTACTACTACTACTACTACTACTACTACTACTACTACTGCTACTACTGCTGCTGCTGCTGCTGCTGCTACTACTACTACTACTACTACATTTTCTGCTGCTGCTTTTTACTACTAATACTTGTTACTAATATTGCTGTTCATATAACTACTGGCACTGTTGCCAGGGAGATAGAGACCACGTTTCACAAGTCCCCGACATACCGAGCCGAGGGCTTGAAATCTGCCCTGGACGGCGTGGAAGCAGACCGCATTGCGTTGATTCCGATGTTGTAAGACGTTGACCGTTCAGAGAACGAACGAACGAACGGATCTTTATTTTCAAAGGGTTAAGAATTGGGCGGGATGAGAGCACAGGGCAACTATCAAACGATTGAACTGCATAATGAAGACAGTGTGACTCAGTACGAGCTATCTGTATTGGTGTTGATGTGTTCCGTTAGCTAGCTGTCACTTGATGTGGTCGATACAGACAGTGTTGCAGTTTTTTTCCATGAAAATGTACCTGTGGGGTCACAACATGAGGGCTGGGGAATGTTTTTGTTTCTTCTTTATTACACAAGTCACTGATGAATGTACTTGAAAGAAAGTCGCTTGAAAGTCGAAAGTTTCGACTTCATTGCACCGGGTTTTATCCCATATGGCTCGGTCTCTTTCCGCAGCGTGGAAAGCGTTGCACCAAGCACCAGCTCCGTAGCTCTAGCGACGACCCACAGGAGTCTCCGAAAAATGTAAATCCTGAACCGAAGGGCGCGGCCCGGAATCTAACCCACAACCTTCGGAGCCCGAGTCAAACGGCTTGACCACTTCGCCACAGAGACTCCCGATGATGAATGTACTCATTCAATGATGAATTTTCATGCAATGATGAACATTCAATGATGAATGTACTCATTGTGTTGCTGGTGCTCGCAGAACGCCACTTTCACAACGTTATTTTCATCTAGTAAAATAACACAAAGTAATGCAGCTTTACAAAACAGAATTACGAAAAATACAGGACGTTGCGGCGACTAACCTTCATCAGCAAACAAATACATACACAAAACACAACATATAAGCACGGGGAAGATCCTCCAGTGACTAAAACTACATCAAGGCATAAGAACTGGATGAGAAGAATGAAAAGATGAAAAAAAATGAGAACAATGAAGAGAAAATGAAAATTTGAAAAAAAACAAATTTTGCTATTTATCTCAGAATGTCAAGATTTGGTACTCTCTGTAGTAAACACATCGATCCTGGGCAAGTCGTCCGCCTCACACATTTGTATTCCTGAGGATTCTGTCGTGTTCAGTGTTGTGTTGGTCGACCTCTGCCTCCTGGATGGTCATGGCTGAGGTGTCTGTATTGTCCTGTGTCCACCGCCCTGTGAGTAGACCCCTGCCCTTTCTTTGGGAACCATTCCAAAGAACATGTTTTAGCTGTAATTAATGATCGGTCTCTTTGTGTCGTGTGTTTTTGTTTTAGCTGTAATTAATGATCGGTCTCTTTGTGTCGTGTTTTTGTTTTAGCTGTAATTAATGATCGCTCTCTTTGTGTCGTGTGTTTTTGTTTTAGTTGTAATTAATGATCGGTCTCTTTGTGTCGTGTGTTTTTGTTTTAGCTGTAATTAATGATCGGTCTCTTTGTGTCGTGTGTTTTTGTTTTAGCTGTAATTAATGATCGGTCTCTTTGTGTCGTGTGTTTTTGTTTTAGCTGTAATTAATGATATGTCACTTTGTGTCGTGTGTTTTTGTTTTAGCTGTAATTAATGATCGGTCTCTTTGCGTCGTGTGTTTTTGTTTTAGCTGTAATTAATGATCGGTCTCTTTGTGTCGTGTGTTTTTGTTTTAGCTGCAATTAATGATATGTCTCTTTGTGTCCTGTGGTTTTGGTCACACAACGCGGTCTCAGTTACGCGGACTGTGGATCGCATGAAGTGATCGCTATTGGAATTTGCACCAGTTATCATCACATGGCCGCTCTCCGTGGCGAAGATGCCACGGACGCGATTTGTAATCCCGTATACTCGCGTTCGAAACACATCTGCGCGCGATTTAACAGCAGACCGCGTTGCGTTGGTTTCGCGCTGGTATCGGTGCCGGTCGTTCAGAAATAAATAGTACGACTATTGAACGTAAACTTGCCAAGAGATCACGACAGAAATGCTGGCGTTGACTGCTATGTCCTGTGGATGATATGAAGAAGAAAAAAATCATCACATGATGCATTCTTTGTTTGAATTCGCATACGTTATCATGGCATGAAGTGAACCCTCTTGGAATTTGCACAAGTTATCATCACACGAAGAGTTCACTATGGAGTTTGCACAAGTTATCATGGCATGAAGTGATCGCTGTTAAAATTCGCACTATTTCAAGTTATCACATGAAATGATCGTCGTCATGGGAAGCTCGCACCAGAGAGTACACCCTCAAGTAAGTGGGAATAACCTTTGCCAGAAGCTTGTCCCTCAAGGATCATGTGTGGAAGATAGTGGTTCGGACCGGGTCAAGACTCGATGCTCGAACAGTGAGGGCAGCAGTAGGCATGGAGAAAAGACAGTTAACTATCAATAACAACGAAGTTCGTGCACTGTGCTGAGGTTTTGTTTGCGATCCTTGTTAGGAGACTGAGGAACTTATGGAGATATCCGCGTGCAATGAAAGCGATCCTTCTCCAAAAACAAGCAAGCAAGCAAGCGCACATACATGCACGCACGCACACCCACCCACTCTGCTACTTCCTTCTCCTCTTCTTCTTTGTGTGCTGAAGGTAACAGTTTTCTTGCACATATTGACTACAATCACAGTTTAAACATTATAAGAGAACCGAGACAGCTGCTCCACGATCGACATGGGTAATGTTTGTTTGTCGGCCAGACTATGGTTTGTCTCTGTGGAACATTATCATCAATTGCTATATGCAACCAGTCATCTGTTGACGGCGCGCCATTGTGATGATCATGTTTGCCGAGGGACACCAGCCACACAGATAATAATTGACAACAATAGAACACTAACAGAGCTCTTTGTGGCAGAAGTTAGCAGCGGGTGAGACATAACATGAACCAGGAAGAAATCATGGTAGATGTATAGGCACTGCCGCCGATGGCAGATAACCTAGGACAGGAGCAATATCTTCCAGCGTCATGATGTGTGTGTGTGTGTGTGTGTGCGCGCGCGTGTGTGTGTGTGTGTGCGCGCGCGCGCGTGTGCGTTCATTTGTTTTGGTGTGGCGTGTGTGTATATTTTCATACGGAAGTAATGTTCAAACGTTTGCTGTGTTTCGTATCTTTTAAATGACTGTTTTGAGCTTTTGACCTTTTTTGTCTGACCGCACATTCGGCTGCAGGCGGGCTTCTGGGCTGGATTCATTGCTTAACGGAATAGCGCCGCTGGGTTATGTGGAGCCCGTTCATCTTCCACCTTTGCTAATGATCCGTTGATTGCATATGTTCATTTCGCATGCCTGTTAACTGTTTTTATTGCAGGAGAAATGTTCTTATTTCATGTTTGTTCATCTCAGTTATTGTTGGCGAGCGTTTTAAAGACTTCATAAGGCTGAGCGTGTGCATATCTGAAAGTACAGACACATTTTCTTTGTGTTTGTTTTGTTCGCTCGCTCGGTTTTAACTCAAGCATAGTGGACACCATGTGCTACTACTTCAAGTAGTTGACATTGCTGGGGAGTACACTGGACTGGTTGTCCTTATTGCCATTGTCCCCCGCCATCAGGCGAATCCACACGCGACTTCTGAGGTAAAGTACTCGCACAACAATATTGGAGTGTCAAGTGATACAGTAGCGTGTCTTCTTCTTCTTCTTCTTCTTCTTCTTCTTCTTCTTCTTCTTCTTCTTCTTCTTCTTCTTCTTCTTCTTCTTCTTCGTTCATCCGGAGAATTTTTTTCGGACGTGATTGCGTTGTACCTGTTTACAGCAGAGATGCGTTCTTGCGCTGTTAGAATATTGAAGTGCGAAGTGATAGAGTGGCATGTATACTAGCTGACTGTATTATAGAGCCGTTGAATGTTAGAGTGTGAAGTGATAGAGTGGCGTCTGTACTAGCTGACTGTATTATAGAGCAGTTGAATATTGGAGTGTGAAGTGATAGAGTGGCATGTATACTAGCTGACTGTATTATAGAGCAGTTGAATATTGGAGTGTGAAGTGATAGAGTGGCATGTATACTAGCTGACTGTATTATAGAGCAGTTGAATATTGGAGTGTGAAGTGATAGAGTGGCATGTATACTAGCTGACTGTATTATAGAGCAGTTGAATATTGGAGTGTGAAGTGATAGAGTGGCATGTATACTAGCTGACTGTATTATAGAGCAGTTGAATATTGGAGTGTGAAGTGATAGAGTGGCATGTATACTAGCTGACTGTATTATAGAGCAGTTGAATGTTAGAGTGTGAAGTGATAGAGTGGCATGTATACTAGCTGTCTGTATTATAGAGCTGTTGAATATTGGAGTGTGTGAAGTGATAGAGTGGCATGTATACTAGCTGACTGTATTATAGAGCAGTTGAATATTGGAGTGTGAAGTGATAGAGTGGCATGTATACTAGCTGACTGTATTATAGAGCAGTTGAATGTTAGAGTGTGAAGTGATAGATTGGCATGTATACTAGCTGTCTGTATTATAGAGCAGTTGGATATTGGAGTGTGAAGTGATAGAGTGGCATGTATACTAGCTGACTGTATTATAGAGCAGTTGAATATTGGAGTGTGAAGTGATAGAGTAGTGTGTATACTAGCTGACTGTATTATAGAGCCGTTGAATTAGAACCGAAGGGTTCAGATCCGTCTAGCTCTGAAACTTCCGGTACGCTAATGTTAATATAGCGAGATTGTTTCCTGCACCCGTTAGTTTGGATTTGAACGTTCACTTCTAGTTCGAAAAGCAATGGCTGGACTGAGTGTAAAACTATCTAGACAACCGTCCTGGGGTTGGGTTGATCGTAACGTCCCGCTAAGGACATGTTGTAGAGTTAGAGTTTGATATAGTGACGCTGTCCCACCCCGGTCACGGACAATAACTTGTAGAGTTAGAGGTTGATATAGTGACTCTGTCCCAGACAATCATGCGTCCTTTTTTTAATCGAAGGATCGCTATGTGCTCGTGTGGCAAGTATGAGTCGACTCTAGTACCTGTAAGAGAGGGAAACAATCATTGCTCAAGTGAGAATTTAACCCGGACTACATGTATACTACTGGATCGACGCTACCACTGCGTTGTGCAATTTATAATGCCTATTTGTTGTGAAGTTGGCATAATAAGTTGGTGGAACATTACGTTTTCAGAATTTGTGAGACTGCCGTTATCACACCTGCCTGCCGTAGTCTAGTCTGTACAGCCGTGAAGTCAACTTATCTAACTGCCACCATTGTTTCCTATTTCCTGGTTCTGTTCTCCGTATATATTTTCTTCTCAGAAACCAATTGTCTTCTCCAGTGTTTATCTTGTCTTAGTACATCAATTGTCCCGAATGCTGTGATGTCGGTTCCTAAATCAATCAATCAATCAATCAAAGTACATCCATTGTCTTCCCCGACGTCTCTCTTCCCACAAGCTACCCCGTTGTTTTCGTTGTTTTTCTCCGTATAACGGGTCTCTTGAGTGTGGGTTTCTATTTCATTCTCATATTGAAAGGTTCCAAATGGCTTCTCATATAGTGGCCGGACCGAACTGACCATTGATTGTGACCAGTAGCGCATTGGGCGTTGAACCAAGGTCCACTTGCTGCCGTGGATATAAACATTGCAGTCTTGGTCTCACAGATAAAGACATTGTGTGTTGGTGTATGTCCATTTTTGCCAAATCTACAAGACTTGTAAGATCTACAGTTTTGTTTTCTGAAGAGGGATGGACAAGTAGTGATAAGAAATTGATGTATGTTAATATGTAATGATGTATCTAAATATGTAGTCTCTTTACTGTGTAAACACATGGTGATTAGAAATTGATGTATGCACATGTGTAGTCTTTTTTACTATGAAGAAAAATGAGTGGTAAGAAACTGATGGATATTTACATGTAGTCTCTTTGTTATTTATTTACTTACATCAATTTCTTATAATTAGTTTTCTTTAATCAGGCACTATTATTGAATATAAGAAAGCGAGTACTGACATATTATGTAGAACCTGTTTTGTTGTATGGCAGTCAATCATGTAACGTAAGTGAACAAATTAAGAGGACCTTAGAAGCTACGGAGTTGTGGTTGCTAGGACTGATGTTGCAAATACCTTGGACTGCCAGGGTAACTAGCAGCGATTGTCTGAAATAGGCCCACGAATCTAGAATACTTTATATAACTATAAGAGGCAAACAGCAAGCTGTGGTCATGTGATGAGAAGAGAAGCTTCGGAGAACATCGTGGCAGCTGGAAAGATTGGTGGGCGTGATATATTGTGATGATGAATTGTCTTTATAGTAAATATGTAGTATCTGGACTCTGATGGTCGGACTAAGATGGCCCATATTTGAGTGTGTTGTATGTCTCTCCTCCTCAGACCCTGTACCCCCTCATGAGACTGCCATGGAGGTGAACAGTTACCAGCAACAACAGATCACTAGGAAAGGTAAGTGGACAGACTGTGCGCGTGTTTCTCTGCCAAACTACCCGGACTGTTGACATCGTGCCTCAGTCTGGGCGTAGGCACGTTTGATGGAATGTGGAGCATCTGCATGCTGGCCCCGTCACCAGCATGTCAGAAGTCTTGTTGTTTTCTTCTCCTTGTTTTGTCTTGTTGTTGTTGTTGTTGTTGTTGTTGTTGTTGTTGTTGTTCTTCTTCTTCTTCTTCTTCTTCTTCTTCTTCTTCTTCTTCTTCTTCTTCTTCTTCTTCTTCTTCTTCTTCTTCTTCTTCTTCTTCTTCTTCTTCTTCTTCTTCTTCTTCTTCTTCTTCTTCTTCTTCTTCTTCTTCTTCTTCTTCTTCTTCTTCTTCTTCTTCTTCTTCTTCTTCTGCTTCTGCTGCTGCTGCTGCTGCTGCTGCTGCTGCCTTGTGGAACAATAACCCGCAGGGGGACGCAGAGGTGTTTCCAAGACACCAGGGCCAGGTTCTATACTGGCCAAGACCTACTAACACGTCCTAGTCGTGCGTCCTGAGCAACAGGTCCCTTCGGGGTCCTGGCTAACGTTATAGGATCGCTGATTCTTCCGAAGTCGGAGAGTATCTGCCTGCACGGCGAGGAACCACCAGTCTGCACACCAATAAGCCAGAAATGGGACAACGGATACTAACGCAAACCTCAGGTCCTGTATGGCTTCACACTGATGTTGGACAACAAGATGTCTTCATCCACCATACAGGACTTCACCCAGGAGTTCACAGCCAGCGAACGCACGCAAGCAGCAAAAACCCTCAGCCATCCCACATAGAACCCTGTTGACCCCTGCTATCTTTTGGAATGCCTTCAATGTCTTATCCAGTGTATTCAGGGCGTTGGCATGGCACGTGCCTTGGCTAGATGCAGACATGCACTCGGGGCTCTGTACCCACATCTCGTTGTTCACTGGGACCCATATCATAGTTGGCATCGTGGCTGATTCATTATTCTTGCTGTCTTGTGTAAAACCCTGTTCGCGGTTGGGTTGATGTTACAGCTGTAGTTGTCTATAAATGGAGTTGCCAACCCTCGTTTGTTGCCGTGTACACTTGGTTGCGGGGGGGGGGGGGGGGGTAATACTAGTCGGGAGAATTAAAGAGCAACAGATAGATGTATATTACAACTATTATCAGTTTCGCGACATATAGTAATAAAACAACACCAACTATATCCAAATACCACATGGTAGAGCGGGTTGGTAATCACAGACAAAGCACCTGAAAGGTTAAAGAGAAAGAGGAGAAGCAGTATGGGTAGTAGCAGCAGCCGCAGTTGATGTTGTTGCAGCAGCAAGATGTATAGTAGCAGCAGCAGCAGTTGTAGTTGTAGTAGAAGCAGTAGTAGTAGTAGCAGTAGCAGCAGCAGTAGTAGTATTAGTAGCAGCAGCCGCAGTTGATGTTGTTGCAGCAGCAGGATGTATATTAGCAGCAGTTGTAGTTGACGACACTCTTCTGTTGTCTGGCCCTACCAAGTCGAGGACAACACCAGTGCCGACACTCTTCTGTTGTCTGGCCCTACCAAGGTGAATTTGTTTGCCGCGGGCACATTACTATGACAATAACTTCTTCTTCTTCTTCTTCAGCGTTCCGAGCCATTGAGGTTCTTTGCTGCAAATACAATCCGTCTCCATTCGTCTCTCTGGTGGACCTTCTCTTGCCAGTCGTTGATTCCAAGTGCTTGTAGGTCTGTACATGTATTATCTCTCCACCGCCTTCTTGGTCTACCTCGGGGTCTACGGTCATTTATTTCCTGAGTGTAAGCGAGTTTTGTTTCCCTATTATCTTCCATTCTTTCTATATGCCCCAGCCATTGTAGTCTATTAGCCTTCATGATACCAGTGATTAGCGGGGACTTAAACAGATCATGAATGTCTTTGTTACTTCTTCTTTTCCACTCTCCACTTTGTGTATCCCTAATGGGTCCAAAGATGCGTCTTAAAATTTTGTTCTCAAAGGTTTGTAACAAGGCTTCGTCTCCTTTCGTTGTACTCCAGGTTTCAGAGCCATACAGCACAACTGGTCTGATCAGTGTTTTGTATATTGTGATTTTGGTGTTACGAGATAGCGCCTTTGATTTTAGTAGATGTTGTAGTGCATAGTATATCTTATTTCCAGAGTTGATTCTAGTTTGTATTTCTTCCCTTATGATGTTGGAGCAGTTGAAGATTGTACCCAGGTATTTGTATGTTTCCGTTCTTTTAATGGTCATATTATCTATTTGTATGTGGCCAGAGTTTCTAGCCATTCCGTCTCTTGAAATTACCATATATTCTGTCTTATCTTGGTTGATAACCAGCCCCATCTGTTGGGCTTTTCCCTTTAAGTGAGTCAATATTTCCAATGTCTTTTGTTCACTTTGCCCTATAATATCTATATCATCTGCATAACCAAGCAGCTTGGATGTTCCTCCAATATCACATTCCTCCTTTACCTTCCTTACAACTTTCTCTAGAGCCAGATTGAAGAGTAGCGGCGATAGTGCATCA
Source organism: Cepaea hortensis (assembly GCA_963921405.1). NCBI lineage: Eukaryota > Metazoa > Mollusca > Gastropoda > Stylommatophora > Helicidae > Cepaea > Cepaea hortensis. The sequence continues at coordinate 9,582,519 of OY992878.1, forward strand.
CCCTGTTTCAAGCCAGATGTTATTTGGAAGGGGTCTGATTTCCTGCCTTTATATGTTACTATATTATAAGTATCTTCCATGCATAGTCTGGTCATGTTGATTAACTTCCTTGGTATTCCAAATTCCTGCATAGCATTCCATAGACTATTCCTATGGACACTATCATAAGCCTTTTTAAAATCCACAAAAATGTTATGGAGATCTCTTTTATATTCCCAATGTTTCTCGGCTATTTGTCGTAAGATAAATATCTGATCTATTGTTGATCTGTTTTGTCTAAAACCCGCCTGGTAGTCACCTAATATGTCTTCTGAATATGGTTTTAGTCTATTTAGTAATACTGCGGATAGTATCTTATAGCTTGTGGACAGTAGTGATATGCCTCTATAATTTCCACATTGGAACTTGTCTCCTTTCTTAAAGATAGGTATCAATAATGACTCTTTCCAGTCATGGGGTAATTCTTCTGTCCTCCAGATTTTTATTATTAGTTCGTATAGCTTTAGATGTAATGCATGGCCACCTGCCTTTATAAATTCAGCAGCAATTCCATCAGTCCCAGTTGCCTTATTGTTTTTAAGTCGTGTGATTACATATAGGATTTCTTCAAATGTAGGTTCTTCAATTTGTGGTTCGCATGTTAGAACCTCTTCCTGTGGGAAAATGTGACTTGGAGCTTCACAATTTAGTAATTCAATAAAATATTCTTTCCATGTGTTGCACATTTCCTCATTGGTATTTATCATATTCCCATTTTTGTCTTTTAAACCATATGTGTTTTGTTGGTGCCCTCGTTTCATTGACTTCAGTTCTTTAAAAAATTTTCTGGATTCATTTTTCTGGTGATTAGTTTCCATATCTTTGATTATATTACTCATATATTCTCGCTTCTGCTGTCTGACTATTTTTGTAGCCTCTTTACATTCATTTCTATAATGCTCTTCCTTTTGGATGTTATTGATGTCATTTAACCATACATGTCTGGCATTCTTCTTCCTAATGACTGCTTCTTTACATTTTTGATTGAACCATCTGTTCTTTCTATGCGTGGTTAAAACACCGAGACATTCTTCTGCAGTAGACTGAATTGTATTCTTGATGTTCAACCAAGTTTGGTCAACGCTTTCCTCCAAAGGGTTTTGCAGAGTTTCAAGTTTACATTTTATTTCATCTGTAAATTTCTCTTTGACTGTAATGTCTTGCAGTTTTTCTCTGTTATATGTTGGGTGTAATCTTTGTAATTTAGTATAGAAAGCTCTCTTAAGTTTTATTTTAAATTTTGCTCCAACGAGGAAGTGGTCACTGTGGCACTCAGCTCCTCTATAACTTCTAACTTGCTGTATGTTTGATGCATTTCTGTTGTTAATTAAAATGTGATCTATTTGATTATAGGTTCTCTTGTCACATGATTTCCAAGTTTGTTTGTGTATATCCTTTCTTTGTAGTCTGGTACTGCTAATCTGCAGTCCTTTGGCTTCTGCCAGGTTGATGACTCTCCATCCATTATCATTTGAAGTTGTATGTAGGCTTTCCATACCGGCCACTTTTTTATTAGTTTGCTCTCTACCTATTTTTGCATTGAAGTCTCCCAGCACAATCAGGATGTCCTGTTTGGGGGTTTCTTCTATGACATCTTCCAGATCATTATAAAAGTCTTCTTTAATATCATCTTCTTTCTCTTCAGTAGGTGCATGTACATTAATCATCGTTATATTTTTCCATTTACCTTTTATTCGTAATTTACTAATCCTGTCATTAAAAGCTTTAAAGTTTAATATGTTCCCCCATAACTCTTTTTTGATGACAAATCCTGTTCCTAATTCATGTTTATTTTGGGTGTTTCCTCCATATATTATAATCATTCCATTTTGCTCTAAAGTACCCTCTCCTGGCCACCTTATTTCTTGAATTGCTGTTATATCCATTTGATATTCACCCAGCTCCCGGGTTAGTTCTTCGGCCGCTCCAGCTCGATATAGTGTCCGTACATTCCATGTTCCAAATCTCAAAAGTCCTTTAACGTTCCAAGGTCGTTGTCCAGATAAGTCAGTCCGATATCGAGGCTCATGTATTTGTTTCGTAACAAAGAAAGGTTTTTACAAAGGTGGGGGTGTTAACCCCACGCTTCAACCCCCAACCTGGAGGACCAGGGTGTTTCTCTTTGTCTGTTCTCTACCCTTTGACCTGTCCGGCTTGGGAGGCCCTGCTGGTAGCTACGCTACCGCCGGCATAGCTCTCAGGGTCATTGAGAAACTCAAGCTCCCCCACCACGACAAGGTGGAAACACCATCGGGGGAGATGACAATAACAGATTTGTTTATTTCAAGCCAGCTTATTTTTACCCCTTAACTAGGCTCCTGTCCTGTATTCGATTATCCTGTTTTTAACTTTTCTTGTTTGTTTCTCTCCCCTCTTTTTTTTACACAAGTTAATAGTAGTAATTCTACTACTACTACTACTACTACTACTACTACTACTACTACTACTACTACTACTACTACTACTACTACTGCAAAACTATTACTACTGCTGCAACTACTTCTACTATTGCAACTACTACTACTACTACTTACTACTACTACTACTACTACTACTACTACTACTACTACTACTACTACTACTACTACTACTACTACTACTACTACTACTACTACTACAAAACTATTACTACTGCTGCAACTACTTCTACTATTGCAACTACTACTACTACTACTACTACTACTACTACTACTACTACTACTACTACTACTACTACTACTACTACTACTACTACTACTACTACTACTACTACTACTACTGCAACTATTACTACTGCTGCAACTACTTCTACTATTGCAACTACTACTACTACTAGTTACTACTACTACTACTACTACTACTACTACTACTACTACTACTACTACTACTACTACTACTACTACTACTACTACTACTGCAAACCTATTACTACTGCTGCAACTACTTCTACTATTGCAACTACTACTACTACTACTACTACTACTACTACTACTACTACTACTACTACTGCAAACCTATTACTACTGCTGCAACTACTTCTACTATTGCAACTACTACTACTACTACTACTACTACTACTACTACTACTACTACTACTACTACTACTACTACTACTGCAAAACTATTACTACTGCTGCATCTACTTGTACTATTGCAACTACTACTACTACTACTACTACTACTACTACTACTACTACTACTACTACTACTACTACTACTACTACTACTACTGCAAAACTATTACTACTGCTGCAACTACTTGTACTATTGCAACTACTACTACTACTACTACTACTACTACTACTACTACTACTACTACTACTACTACTACTACTACTACTACTACTACTGCTGCTGCTGCTGCTGCTGTCTTGCCAGACAAGGGCACTAACCACTCTATCACCACGGCGCCAAATCTAAACATAACATTCTAATTCGTCGTTGTTGTTGTTGTTGTTGTTATTACTTACTAATTTATTACTCTCTCTTTCTCTGTCCGCTGTTTCCTAGACCAGCTATTCTGCCCTGTGCCAAATCTAGCCTTGATCTGATATTGTATGTATCGTGTGCACCTTTCGTAAATTGCCTTTGCTTTGTGAGTTATTCTTTCTATAATACGATATTCCTTCTATTAGTGTTGTTAATTTATTCTTTCTTTAATGTGATATTCTTTCCTTGGCTAGATTATCTCGCAATAATCGGTGCTTATTTTCTAGTTTCGGATAACGTGCCTGCTCTTAGCTCAGTATTCCATACCACTGGGGCAGTGAGAAACGGCTGTCATTAACCTTGTTATTATTGTCCCAAGCATATCAATGGTTTTCACTTCTCTGGAAGGAGAAATTGTAGTCTAGAAATAGTGCAGGCAAACCTGGCAAGCCATTTCAGTGGGATTGCGAAATGTGTCACATTTATTGCAGCCGAATAGAGCTGTTGGTGGGGAAACAACAGCGCGAGGTTCTTGCAGGTTGAGACATTGTGACAACAGCTAAACAGTATCACAGAATAATGATAGTAATTGCCTGCCTTTGTTTGCTTATCCGACTGCTTTTGTCATGAAGCGTCGCAGACAGTAGCTAGATGTAATCCTCTGTGCTTCGATTGTCTTGTGTCTTGTTCTAACTTCATATTCGATTTCTCCAATGTCTCTTGTACTCCATCTAGCCAACTCTTCCTGGGTCGTCCTTTCACCTTGTATCCCCATGTTCTCACGTAGAACACTCTAGCCGCGGGTTGATCTTGTTCCATTCTAGCTAAATATCCGAACCATTTAAGTTTTTGGTGTTCTATAAAGTTAGTAACGTGTGTTGTACATAAAATTGTTCTTAGTTTTCCATTTCGTGTTTTATTTTACAGCCAAGATGTGACTGTCTTTGTGTAGTGTTTTCACATGGTTCACAACCACAGATGTTCTGTGTTGCTATTTTCCACCTGGGCTGGATCATTTGACCCATGTGATACTCAGCGTTGGTGTCATTCTCCTCTTCTTGTATTGAGCGTGTTTATTTGTACAGTTAAATCCTCCCATGAGGAGTAAGCGCCTCTACATTCAGGTCTGAAGACAACTGATGATTAACGAGGGACAAGTCGAGACCTTAAGTTATCTCTGCAGTCAAGAGAGTTAAGTAAGGCCGTGGGGTACTTCTACATCACTCCATGTTCCTTGCCGATTCTCTGTATGTCTCTAGACACCTATCGTCAGCTTTGACAACCCAATCAACCCTTCTCCTTCTGTCTATAACACTCTCTTCTTTACTTAACCAACCGAAAGATGTTCACTCCTTGACTTCACCACTCTCCATCTGGTGGTTGTCACAGCATGCTCACGAACCTCTCGTCGCATAGCCTCATCTGAACATTTAATCTCATAAGGTCACTTGAACCTGTCGTATCATGACGTCATCAGAACCTCTGGTCTCATGACATCACCAGAACCTTTTTTTTTTAATTCATGACGTCACAAAGCCTCTCATTTTCATAAGAACATGTGGCTTCCTGACTTCACCAGAACCTCTGTCTCGTGAGTCACCAGAACAGGACAGTGGTCTAACCCGGATGTGGGCAGTCATCTGTGCATGTAAACTGATCTGTTGACAAGTGGGCATCACAGTCATGTAGCAGTCATCTGTGTACGTAAACTGACCTATTGACACCTGGCCATCACAGTCATGTAACAGTCATCTGTGTACGTAAACTGACCTATTGACAAGGGGGCATCACCGTCATGTAGCAGTCATCTGTGTACGTAAACTGACCTATTGACACCTGGCCATCACAGTCATGTAACAGTCATCTGTGTACGTAAACTGACCTATTGGCACTAGGGTACTACTACTACCACCACCATCACTACTACTACTACTACTACTACTACTACTACTACTACTACTACTACTACTACTACTACTACTACTACTGCAACTATTACTACTGCTGCAACTACTTCTACTATTGCAACTACTACTACTACTAGTTACTACTACTACTACTACTACTACTACTACTACTACTACTACTACTACTACTACTACTACTACTACTACTACTACTACTACTACTACTACTACTACTACTACTACTACTACTACTGCAAACCTATTACTACTGCTGCAACTACTTCTACTATTGCAACTACTACTACTACTACTACTACTACTACTACTACTACTACTACTACTGCAAAACTATTACTACTGCTGCATCTACTTGTACTATTGCAACTACTACTACTACTACTACTACTACTACTACTACTACTACTACTACTAATACTACTACTACTACTACTACTACTACTACTACTACTACTACTGCAAAACTATTACTACTGCTGCAACTACTTCTACTATTGCAACTACTACTACTACTACTACTACTACTACTACTACTACTACTACTACTACTACTACTACTACTACTGCTGCTGCTGCTGCTGCTGCTGTCTTGCCAGACAAGGGCACTAACCACTCTATCACCACGGCGCCAAATCTAAACATAACATTCTAATTCGTCGTTGTTGTTGTTGTTGTTATTACTTACTAATTTATTACTCTCTCTTTCTCTGTCCGCTGTTTCCTCGACCAGCTATTCTGCCCTGTGCCAAATCTAGCCTTGATCTGATATTGTATGTATCGTGCGCACCTTTCGTAAATTGCCTTTGCTTTGTGAGTTATTCTTTCTATAATACGATATTCCTTCTATTAGTGTTGTTAATTTATTCTTTCTTTAATGTGATATTCTTTCCTTGGCTAGATTATCTCGCAATAATCGGTGCTTATTTTCTAGTTTCGGATAACGTGCCTGCTCTTAGCTCAGTATTCCATACCACTGGGGCAGTGAGAAACGGCTGTCATTAACCTTGTTATTATTGTCCCAAGCATATCAATGGTTTTCACTTCTCTGGAAGGAGAAATTGTAGTCTAGAAATAGTGCAGGCAAACCTGGCAAGCCATTTCAGTGGGATTGCGAAATGTGTCACATTTATTGCAGCCGAATAGAGCTGTTGGTGGGGAAACAACAGCGCGAGGTTCTTGCAGGTTGAGACATTGTTAGTTAGTTAGTTAGTCGACAGATCATCCTCGCTGCACATCGAACCATTCAGTCCATAAGTGCTCGGATCCCCTCCTCAGCAAATCCCGCAGCGTGTAGCGGCTAACGACGCCAGTTCTGTGTTGGTTTATCAATCTTCTTTGGCTTCCTGCGTAGTGTTCTTGTTTGGCCACACCTCTTTTAATTTGATGCTCTAGCAGTCTGGCCATTGTTGTAGATTCACAGTCATCACTTGGTTCTCGCAAAAGTCTCACATCACGTAGAGCATTCAGAATGTCAGCCTGGTCCATGGCTCGTCCGCCCTCCACAGTAGCCTCACCTGCGAGCTTGTCAGCCCGCTCATTTCCTTGTACTCCCGCATGCCCTGGCACGAAGATGAAACTAATCTTTGCCAGCCGAGACCGCTTCAGAGGCAGCAACCATTCTCTTCGGATCGACCCCTCCTCTATCCTCTTGATCATGTTCATTGAGTCGCTAAGGAAACAAGCCCTGGTGAATGTCTGTGTCTCGAGCCATGTTATTGCTTTACTTACTGCCATGACTTCCATGGTCAGGCTACTTGTGGTTTCAGTGAAAGCACCAGAGTCCTCCTTCACAATTCTCCCTCCGGCCAAGGTTGAGACATTGTGACAACAGCTAAACAGTATCACAGAATAATGATAGTAATTGCCTGCCTTTGTTTGCTTGTCCGACTGCTTTTGTCATGAAGCGTCGCAGACAGGAGCTAGATGTAATCCTCTGTGCTTCGATTGTCTTGTGTCTTGTTCTAACTTCATATTCGATTTCTCCAATGTCTCTTGTACTCCATCTAGCCAACTCTTCCTGGGTCGTCCTTTCACCTTGTATCCCCATGTTCTCACGTAGAACACTCTAGCCGCGGGTTGATCTTGTTCCATTCTAGCTAAATATCCGAACCATTTAAGTTTTTGGTGTTCTATAAAGTTAGTAACGTGTGTTGTACATAAAATTGTTCTTAGTTTTCCATTTCGTGTTTTATTTTACAGCCAAGATGTGAATGTCTTTGTGTAGTGTTTTCACATGGTTCACAACCACAGATGTTCTGTGTTGCTATTTTCCACCTGGGCTGGATCATTTGACCCATGTGATACTCAGCGTTGGTGTCATTCTCCTCTTCTTGTATTGAGCGTGTTTATTTGTACAGTTAAATCCTCCCATGAGGAGTAAGCGCCTCTACATTCAGGTCTGAAGACAACTGATGATTAACGAGGGACAAGTCGAGACCTTAAGTTATCTCTGCAGTCAAGAGAGTTAAGTAAGGCCGTGGGGTACTTCTACATCACTCCATGTTCCTTGCCGATTCTCTGTATGTCTCTAGACACCTATCGTCAGCTTTGACAACCCAATCAACCCTTCTCCTTCTGTCTATAACACTCTCTTCTTTACTTAACCAACCGAAAGATGTTCACTCCTTGACTTCACCACTCTCCATCTGGTGGTTGTCACAGCATGCTCACGAACCTCTCGTCGCATAGCCTCATCTGAACATTTAATCTCATAAGGTCACTTGAACCTGTCGTATCATGACGTCATCAGAACCTCTGGTCTCATGACATCACCAGAACCTTTTTTTTTAATTCATGACGTCACAAAGCCTCTCATTTTCATAAGAACATATGGCTTCCTGACGTCACCAGAACCTCTGTCTCGTGAGTCACCAGAACAGGACAGTGGTCTAACCCGGATGTGGGCAGTCATCTGTGCATGTAAACTGATCTGTTGACAAGTGGGCATCACGGTCATGTAGCAGTCATCTGTGTACGTAAACTGACCTATTGACACCTGGCCATCACAGTCATGTAACAGTCATCTGTGTACGTAAACTGACCTATTGACAAGGGGGCATCACCGTCATGTAGCAGTCATCTGTGTACGTAAACTGACCTATTGACACCTGGCCATCACAGTCATGTAACAGTCATCTGTGTACGTAAACTGACCTATTGGCACTAGGGTACTACTACTACCACCACCATCACTACTACTACTACTACTACTACTACTACTACTACTACTACTACTACTACTACTACTACTGCAACTATTACTACTGCTGCAACTACTTCTACTATTGCAACTACTACTACTACTAGTTACTACTACTACTAATACTACTATATTACTACTACTACTAATACCACCATCAACATTACTACTACTACTACTACTACTACTACTACTACTACTACTACTACTACTACTACTACTACTACCACAGCTACTACTACTACTACTACTACTACTACTACTACTACTACTACTACCACCACCATCACCACCACCACTACTACTACTACTGCTACTACTACTACTACTACTACTACCACAGCTACTACTACTACTACTACTACTACTACTACTACTACTACTACTACTACTACTACTACTACTACTACTACTACTACTACCACCACCATCACCACCACCACTACTACTACTACTACTACTACTACTACTACAAATTCTAGAAGAGAGAAACCAACAGTTGTCATTGTTAACCACAAGTTTGCCAGTGATGCCTCTAACTGTACGTACTTCAACTTCAACTTCAACTTTATTAGGGTCACAAATTGGGCGCGCAGGCCCGTCTTACATTCGGCAGTTCCAATCACTCGTCTTTCGTTCATCAAGAACATTATACATTTACATAGGAAGAAAATAAACATTGTGAAATGAATGTTGTAAACATAAACAAGGCAAATTACCATGTTATGAGGCCCATCTCCCACGTACCCATACATCACCCCACCCACACACACACCCCCACCTACGCACACACACGCACACCAAGGGTCACATACATACCCCACCAACCGACCCATCCCCCTCCCGCACATCTCCCACCCACACTCCCCTCACCTGTTCCCCCAACCAAGACACACTCGCCACCCACAAACATTCCCCCACCAACCCACATATCCCACGCCCACCCACATACACATCCTAACCCACACATCCTCTCCCCATCCACACCTCAAACCACCCACCCCCCAGCCACATCTCCATTGACCACATATTTCCCACCCACGCACACAATTCCCCCCTCCCCCCCCCCCACACACACACATCTCCCTAACCACCCATACATCCCCAATCCACTCACACACACACACCCCACCACCCACACATACATCCTCTACCCACCCATACATGCCTTAACCCAATCCCCCACTACACAATCCCCCACCCGCACATCACATACATCCCCTACCACGCAATATTCCCAACCCACGCACCGCACACACACATATCCCTCACCAACACATCCCACACCCACATACCACCACACATCCCCACCTACACACTACACACATACCCCCCACCCACATACCACACAATATTCCCAACCACACCCACACAGATACCCTTACCCATCCAACCCACATACCCCCACCCACACACCACAAAAACCCCCATCCACACACACATACCTCACCCACACAATATCCCTAACCAACCCACCACACACCTCTCCCCACCCACACACGCATTCACTACAAGTCCACCCACACACACTCACTCATGCACACATCCTCCACTACGCACCCACCCACCCCCAACCAAACATCTCTCGATCACAATACCCCTACCCACACTTATCCTCCACCCACTCACGCATCCCACCCCGACACATGCACATCCCTCACCCACCTACACATCCCTAAGCCACTCACACACCCCCACCCACACATTCCCCATCCACGCACACATCTCCCACCCACACACGCCCACATACTTCCCCCAACTACCACACATCCCCTACTCACCCACACATATACCCCACCCATACACACATTCCCCGCACCCATCACACACATCCCCACCCATACCACCACACACCCCACCCACACACCATGCACACATCCCCCACCAACACACCGCACACATATCTCAAACCCACACACCATAACACTTCTCCCCACCCGCCCTTGCATCCCCAATCCACCCAACACAATCCCCTACCCACACAACCCCGCCACCCACACATACTTCCTCAAACCACCCACACATCTCCACCCACATAAACACACACACCCCACACCCGTCCCATACACATATCCTCCACCCATACACACATCCCCCACACCCATTCCCACACCCCTACTTTCACCCCCACACATCCATCCACACATCCCACCAACACCCACAAATATCACTACCCACAAAAACCCACACACCCCAACCCATCCAAACGCATACCCCCACCCACACACCCCCACCCACACATATCCCCACACTCACACACATCCTCCACACACACTCACACCTCCTCACATCTAGACACATACAAAATGTCTCACGTTAGCATTGAAACTAGTATGAACAAACTCCCACACTTTACTCACACACATACACTGACAATTGTCATGAGCAGTCTCATAAAAATGTTAAACATGGAGAAAAATGTGTACATAAAAAGTATGTGACGTAAACATAGTGATGCTCCCACACACAGAGATACACACAGAGAAGGCACACACACACACACACACACACATACACACACATTCACTCTCATGCTCACTCATTCTGTCTCTCATTCACACTCACTGACTCTCTCACTCAAACTACAGTAATGTACATAAGTTTATATTATACATGATCAAATCAAATGGCATTTAACTGATAATATGACAGATGAGAATACACAAACATACGGATTCGCGTGTTACATGACATGCGTGTTACATGACATGCATCTGTTCAGCTCTCTCTCTCTCTCTCTCTCTCTCTCTCTCTCTCTCTCACTCTCTCTGTGTATTCTTTCATATACACACACTCACACGCATGCGCGCGCTCTCACACACACACTAACACATCAACTCTCGCACTGTCTCACTCTCTCACACACAATCCTTCACACACACACACTCACTCTCTCAATCACACTCTCTCACACATACACATACGCATGCACGCACACACTCCCTCACTCACTCTCACACATACACGTACGAATGCATGCACTGACACATTCCCCTACCATTTCTCGTTCAATCACTCTCTCCACACACACACATTCACTCTCTCACTCTCTCTGACACCCACTCTCTCTCTCTCTCTCTCTCTCTCTCTCTCTCTCTCTCTCTCTCTCTCTCTCTCTCTCTCTCTCTCTCTCTCTCCCACATGCACACACATATATAGTGAACAATTATAGTTAAACAATTATAATGAACGATCCCCGTACTATATGAGCTGCTAGCATTACAGTTTTCTGCTATCCTTCTTTGGGCCGTCGCGTACATTTCTTCATTGTAATTTTTGCGTCCACGTCGAGACACAAATATGTGCGCTTAGGGCTAAAAATAGTTATGTTAGCGCATATTAGAGCGAACATTGGAGAGAGAGAGAGAGAGAGAGAGAGAGAGAGAGAGAGAGAGAGAGAGAGAGAGAGAGAGAGAGAGAGATTTGGATGACGTTAAGATCCTCCTGCAAGACACTTCTCAAACGTATACATCCTGGTGTAGAAGCTATAAGGCCGCGGGCACATAAACACAATAATAATAATATCTCCAGGCCGGCGGCCAGCGGCTGACGTACTATAGGTATAAATGGGACAGGACATAGGCTAAACCCACTGATATATCTACCGTGCTGACGTCACTGCGCTGTCACGTGACGTCTAAAAATATCTTGATTGATGAAATAAGCGATGGTATGTTCAAGTACATCCACGTTCTTCTTCTTCTGGGTGTTGACCCCGTGAGGGGGGGGGGGGGGGGGGGGAGAGAACATTACACCAGATGACTGGTACGACTTCACTGTCGATTGTATGTCGTTGGGTTTTTTTTTTTTCCGCATATCCTTTACAGGACATTGCAGTCAACACCAGCATTTTTCAGCTGCTGTTGATGTCTTGGCAAGTTTTACGTTCAGTAGTTTGCCATTAGCCGGTCTCCCTGGCCTAGGGTTAGCGACTTTCTCCGTAATCCCGTTAATCCACGTGAGCCAACGCAGCTGCGCGAGAATCGGTAGCGGTTCTCGCCGGGCCCGTTACTTACGGGATATGTGAGCCGGTCGCTCAGAAAGCAATGGCAAACTACTGAGCGTAATCTTGCCAAGAAATCAACAACAGCGGTAAAAAGCTGGTGTTGACAGCGATGTCCTGTAATAGGATATGCGAAAAAAAGTTTGTCATTGCTTTCTGAACGACCAGCTCACGTACCTCCGTAAGTAACCAGCGCGACGCGATCCGCTGCCGAATCCCGCGCAGCTGTGTTTCGTACCTGAGTACGGGATTACGAACAACGTCCTTAACGCCTTCGCCAGGGAGATCGGCATGTCGTTGGGTACCAGTGGAGTATCCAGAAACGCCATCGCTTCGACTCAATGAGTTGTCAAATAAGGCGAATATTCGAACGTGTTACCTGATAGTCGCATTACACATGAATAGAGTACAGCAAGGACATGGCACCACCGCGGAGGAGGCATAGCGATTCGTCCAACGACCCACCCAGACATTGCTCTGGGTCAACCCCAAGCAGAGGCAGCCTTTGTATATCTTCGTGATTCTCACAGACTGGTTTATTTGTATCATCGTACCGCTCTAGGAATTGCCAGAAAAGCTTTCAACATCATGAAATCAGTATTATCATCTAGAGAGATTAACAACGCATTAAACATGAGAATTGTCAAATGTTAAGTGTATTCAACACTGCTATATGGCGTGCAAGCCTGGACAATGAACAAGCAATTAAATACTCTGGTTATGTGGATATACAGAAGAATATATCGTATATCATGGAAACAAAAACAATCAAATACAGAAGTTCTAGAAAAACTGAGAATTAAAAGACAGCTGATGCCAGAAATTTAAAAAAAAAAAAAAGCGGTAAGTGAAATATTTCGACCACGTAAACAGACATGACACTCTTATAAACACCATACTGGAAGGTTCGGTTGAAGGCAAGCGAGCTAGAGGTGATACTAGTAGGAAGATAACGCCAAGAGATGGACGAGACAGCGATACTAGTAGGAAGATAACACCAAGAGATGGACGAACAGTCATTTGACAGAATGTCAGTCAGAGCGAGAGACAGACAGCGTTGGAGATCCATCGCAGCCAACCATCATTGTGGAGACGGCACCTGATTGATTGATTGGTTGATCGATCGGTCGATCGATGGATCTGAAACGTGCCATTTGGAGCTAAATGACAGCATTTGTTTTCGCACACGAAAAAAGACCGCAACTGCGAAAAATATGGACAGCCACAGTCAGGTGTCCTCACCTGCAAGGCGGTGAAGAGATGCTTGCAGCCACATTTTATTCGTTCGTTCGTACGTTTGAGAAAGAAAAAATTAAAAATTCGACCTCGTTCAACCTGACTTATGCGGCGCTGGTTATAATTAAGATATGGGTATTGAGGCCCTACATTCTTTCCTTTTGCGATCTTTAAATTATGTTTTCTCGTGTGGTAGATTTCATGCCTGTGACGTCAACAGGTGCAATTTCCACTGTGCTTTTCAGTTTGTCAGTGACGGCTCCATGTTGCTCCGGGCGTAGCCCTCAGCAGGATTCGTCTGTCGGAGTTGTTCCTTTCTTTCTTTTTCCATCTCTCGGAACATCTTTCCTATCTCCGCCACAGCTTGCCATTCACCTTCGGGATGTTTGAAAGGGTAGACACTGGCCTGCCTTTAGGCTTGTTGGTCTTTGTAGATGGTCTGCTGGCTTTAGCTTGATCTGTGGGTTTGGGCTTTGCTTCTACTGACCTGTTCCTGTTCAGCCCCCTCTCTTGTAAGCTGTTATCTTTCTGCTTGTATTACGTGCAGTGTCTCTTCGTTTTGTTTCTTTATCTGGGCCACGCGTTCCACCTCTTGCTGGATGCTACTACGCTGAATTTCTTTCATTTCTTCCAGCAGTCTTTCGTTGCTGCCTGTCTCCTTGTCTTGGTTTCCATTGGTTAACTCCTGTGTGAGTAGAAGTTTGCTGATGTATTTCTTCAGATCAGCTATCCGGCCTTGAAGCTGCATTTGTCCTTTTTGTAGAATGTCTGAGATTGTCTCATACACCCGCCGTGCCTTCTTGAAAGGAGAGTTTTAATGTTTTGGAGAGTGTTATGGCGTCCCTGTCTCTTTGGAGGTACGGGCAGCCTAGATATCTTGCTCCGTGCTTGCTAAGGCAGTTGGTGCATTTTCTATTATAAAGCTTTCAGGCTGTTGTAGTTTACCATCCATCGGTATTTGGCATGTACCTCATTCCCCTCCGTTGCCACCACCGCCAGAGTTGTTGATATCTTGATGTGGGTCAAAAGCCGCTCCGCCTTACTGTCTCGAATGAGCCACATTTGGCAATTATGACTACTGACTAGCCTCCACGCGGGTCACTGGGAGAGCCATTTGTGTAGAACGCTATCTCATAAACATAAATAGACACACATCGTATTATTTGGCGCTCACAGAGGAAGAAGAAGGAAATAGAGATTAGAAGACGCACTAGATAACATACAATTTTAAAGCTATAATAGTTAGCGACCGGGATCGAACCTGTCGCCTCCAAATGACGACGGCGCCTCGCTGCAGGAACAAGTGCACGACCAATTAGACACTCCAAAACTCATCTCATTACAAATCTCATAAACGTGCCGTGCCGATAGGCGTAGGCTGTCATTGTTCGCCATCTCACACAATCACCAGATTCTTGGATCAGATAAGTCTTATTGTCCAGATTATGCCATGTGACCAAACTATCCAGGTATGTATCTCTTTGCCTGCCTTTTGCTCTTTTCTCGTCATGTTTGCCAGTTGTCACTAAGTTAAACAGTCATCCACATAGCCTTTGACAGTTCAAGCATGGTAACTGGATCTTCGTCAGAAACGAATATCTATTGGTGGAGGGGTGAGGTCGACAAATTGCTACAGATAAAACTTGTTTATCCTTATCAACACTGTAGCTATGTCCGCCTGCCTGTCATTTCCCCCCCCCCCCCCCCAGCCTGGTGACTGACCTCTTTTGCCTGGTGACCTGTTTCATCAACTGAAGTGTTCCTGGTGTCAAAGAATGTTGTTTGCATGCTAATTCGGCCAGTCCAGGCAGATTGTCATGTCAGATTGTGTCGACGCCCGTCAGCTGTGTTCCCTACGCCACCAGCCTGAAACCACTGGGCCGTCACCAGGGTCCTGGGACGTGGGGCTGGGTGGGTCAGACAGCGTCATTCCCGGAGACTGCATCATAGTCACAGTTGTGATTCTCGCTTAGCGGGCAGTCAGGTTTTCTGTAGCTGAATGTGGGCTATTGTTAGCCAGGATACCTCCTTATAACTGCGGGTTCGGGGCTTAGAGGAGCTTGTGACTTTGTGGAATTAGGCACGTTAGCCTATTCACCTATTGATTATTCGAGGATATGGAGTTCCACAACGTTGTACCAGAATGGCGTTTCGCTTTGATGTTTTCATTCCCAGTTTTAATGAGGCAATTTTCTAGATAATAGATGCTTTTGGCTTGAACAGTACTTGTTCCTGGCCTAAAGTGAAGCTTTGTTTACAAAAGGGAGGAATAATAATCACCATATTTTACACGTCTGAACTTTTCGTGCAACGTGCAACTTAAGCTGTGTACATCAGTTTAAGAGTACTAAATGTCACTCTACGTGCTTCACATAGGTTAATATCTGTGCTTATTCACAAACTTACGTCTAATTTCCCCTTGCTGTCGGGGAAAGTTCCTGCAGAATAGTTGTAATTTTCGTACTTTTTGCGTATAGTAAACCTTGTTGTGTTGAAAAGTTCCCATTTGCTTGTCAGTTCATATGACTTTTTGAGGCCATTATATATTATTATTTTTATTATCATTATTAGATTTCTACTATCAATGTTTAATTTTTCCGGCATTCTAATATTTCTTCGCTTATTACCTTAACAAATACTCTAGTATGGCAGATAAGGCACGAATACAGATCTCTGTTAATTGAATGTTCGCAGTACGTATCTTGCGTTTATGTATTTTCCTTCTTCAAGTCCACACTGCTCGCATTCAGTCTCTGGTTCTGTATGACTTCTAATTCGTCTCTTTATAATTCAAGAAATAACCCACAATTGTAGATACCATTCAAGATATAATAAGATTATAATAAGATCATTCAAAGATAACCCACAGTTGTAGATATCATTCAAAGATAACCCACAGTTGTAGATATCATTCAAAGATAACCCACAGTTGTAGATATCATTCAGGAGATAACCCACAGTTGTAGATATCATTCAAAGATAACCCACAGTTGTAGATATCATTCAAAGATAACCCACAGTTGTAGATATCATTCAGGAGATAATCCACAGTTGTAGATATCATTCAAAGATAACCCACAGTTGTAGATATCATTCGAGAGATAACCCACAGTTGTAGATATCATTCAGGAGATAACCCACAGTTGTAGATATCATTCAAAGATAACCCACAGTTGTAGATATCATTCAAAGATAACCCACAGTTGTAGATATCATTCAGGAGATAACCCACAGTTGTAGATATCATTCAGGAGATAACCCACAGTTGTAGATATCATTCAGGAGATAATCCACAGTTGTAGATATCATTCAAAGATAACCCACAGTTGTAGATATCATTCGAGAGATAACCCACAGTTGTAGATATCATTCAGGAGATAACCCACAGTTGTAGATATCATTCAGGAGATAATCCACAGTTGTAGATATCATTCAAAGATAACCCACAGTTGTAGATATCATTCAAAGATAACCCACAGTTATAGATATCATTCAGGAGATAATCCACAGTTGTAGATATAATTCAAAGATAACCCACAGTTGTAGATATCATTCGAGAGATAACCCACAGTTGTAGATATCATTCAAAGATAACCCACAGTTGTAGATATCATTCGAGAGATAACCCACAGTTGTAGATATCATTCAAAGATAACCCACAGTTGTAGATATCATTCAAAGATAACCCACAGTTATAGATATCATTCAGGAGATAATCCACAGTTGTAGATATCATTCAAAGATAACCCACAGTTATAGATATCATTCAGGAGATAATCCACAGTTGTAGATATCATTCAAAGATAACCCACAGTTGTAGATATCATTCGAGAGATAACACACAGTTGTAGATATCATTCAAAGATAACCCACAGTTATAGATATCATTCGAGAGATAACCCACAGTTATAGATATCATTCAGGAGATAATCCACAGTTGTAGATATCATTCGAGAGATAACCCACAGTTGTAGATATCATTCGAGAGATAACCCACAGTTGTAGATATCATTCAAAGATAACCCACAGTTGTAGATATCATTCAGGAGATAATCCACAGTTGTAGATATCATTCAAAGATAACCTACAGTTGTAGATATCATTCAAAGATAACCCACAGTTGTAGATATCATTCGAGAGATAACCCACAGTTGTAGATATCATTCAAAGATAACCCACAGTTGTAGATATAATTCAAAGATAACCCACAGTTGTAGATATCATTCAACAGGTTTGTAATCACTTCTATAACTAGTTGACCAGCAGCCTTAGTTTCCTCAGCGGGGATGTTGTCTGGTCCCTGGGATTGACCTGTCTGCATCTGTCCCATGGCATCTTCTGCTTCAACTGTCGATATGGGTGGACGTTCACATTGGTCATGCTGTTGTTTCCCATCTGCCACCACCACCACCACCACCACCATCATCATCATCATCATCATCATCATCATCATCATCATCATCATCATCATAATCATCATCATCATCATCATATAATTCGTTCATATACTCTGCCAGGCTTTCAGTTACCTTCTCTTTGTGCAATATTATTCTAGCTTCTTGTGTGTTCAAACAACTAGTTGCTGTATGCTTTCTAATGCCCGATAGTTTATGTATCTTGTTTTACATAGGTATGCTGTCCTTCCATTGGCTAGTTAGCCAGGTTTCTTTTTCTCTGTGTATTCTTTTATCTTTATCTTGATTTTGTTTTCTTTTCCTTCTGATTTCCATCAATCTATAGAATTTCTTTTTCAATTCATTTTTTTCTTTACTGTCTGCTTTATTTTTGCTATTAATGTTTATATTTGCTGTGTTGTCACCAGTGGCATTTGCTACTGCGGGTTTATTATACTGCTTGGCATGTGTGCTGACCAAGTCTGTAGCCGCAACTTCCAATCTGTCACTTGTGATTGTTTTCTAGTCAAGCTTATCTCGTTCCATCGAGTGAAATGGCGAGTCATGACCGCCCACGCTTTCCGGCACGGCACATGATTGATTGATTGATTGCTTATCTCGTTCTACTTCTCGTTTCCCTTGATTGACTCTTTAAGTTTTCGGTAGCACTGTATTTATGCTGTACGGTGTTGCTGTAACTGACACTCATTTTCCTCATTCGACTAAAGTATTACCAAATCTTGTTTAGTTTTATTCTGAATTTCTTTTCCGATTAAGAACACATAGTCGCTATTGCAATCTGCCCGTGGTCTAGTTTTCACTGAGTGTAGTTGTTTTTTAAAAATCGATTGCTTGTTAAGTATGTAGTATAAATGTTATTTGTGGGTGTTTTGTATGTGTGTCCTGGATTGCGGAAATAGGCACGTGACTTTTATGTGGCATAGTAACGGCATTACTGTATGTGTTGTAGCGAAGTGGTTAAGCCGTTTGACTCGTGCTCCGAAGGTTGTGGGTTCGATTCCGGGCCGCGTCCTTCGGTTTACGAGGTAAATGTTTCGGAGACTCCCGTGGGTCGTCGCTAAAAGCTACGGAGTTCGTGCTTTGTGCGACGCTTTCCGTTCTGCGGAAAGAGACCGAGCCATATGGGATAAAACCCGGTGCAATGAAGTCGACCCTGTCGACTTTTAAGCGACTTTTTTTGTAGGATCGATTCCGCGGCGTCTCTCAGTCGTTTCTCATGCAGTAATAGATGTTAGGTGGCATTCTGTGACATATCATTCTCCGGTGTTGGGTGCTTACTACCACTGCCGGCCACCATCCACCAATGTTCCACTGGAAATGAGAATTCCCAATAAAGCCTCAATATGATCTGGTAGAACAGGAACACACACCCAGATACATACAGGCGAACGTTTCTATCAGTCGTTGTCAGCGAAACAAGGCACACATAGCTATCATTATATACAACAACAAAACAAAATATTCTTGTCGACCACAAGATCTAGTCTGAGAATGAAGGTGGGGAAGTTAAGTCGCAGTTCCGCTGGTTGAGCGACTAACAACACACACACATGTCGTGATTGTAACGGACTCAGAACGCAGAGTGGCGGACTTCCTTAACAATTAGACATAGAGAGCATCTCTGGGTTTTCCCCCAGAACATGCTGGTGTGGCGGCAAACGAGCAGGCGGACAGATCGGCTGGGACTGCACTCTTGGAGGGGCATTGGTGCATGATAACGCAGACGTGGTGGGGTCCTCCTGAATCGTGTGTGTAGTCCTCCTGAATCGTGTGTGTAGTCCTCCTGAATCGTGTGTGTAGTCCTCCTGAATCGTGTGTGTAGTCCTCCTGAATCGTGTGTGTAGTCCTCCTGAATCGTGTGTGTAGTGCACAATAACATCTAGATAACCAGGATTTGGAGAGAATGGCGATGCAGGAGGTAATCAGTGTATCTGTCAGACACTCAAATCTTCCAGGAAAGGCCAGAAGACGGACACATAATCAGTCTGCTACTAGTACCATTAGTGTGGGGACTCTTCGCTGGCTGTTGCCGATGAGAAGGGAGCACGTAAGGGAATGTCCCAAGTGCTGAGATGTTGGTCCTTGACTCAACCCAACTTGTGTGGAAACCTTCACCCATATCTGCGTGTGTTTTTCATTCCGTCGAGGTGCTTAATCATATTTTGTGTTTAATCATATTCCAGTACTGCCTCAGCAGAATATTCCCTTTTTCGATAACGCTAGAAGTGAGCTTTGTTAGAAGCTTGTTCTCGTGACTTCCTGAAATATCCATTGTAAAACTGTTGATCAGTTGAGGCCTGGTACATGACAGTTGCATTCGTTACTGCTTGACCCAATCCTTTTTTTTTTAAGTGGCCACTTCCCACGCCTGGACCAAACAGGTTCATTCTGGAACTTGTCATGGCATGGACTATTAAGCAGACTTCCAGCATGTTTGTACACCTGTAAGTGTTCACAGTGCGTTGTTGACCTGTCCATAGAGGTCAGTGTGTCACAGTGGTGTTGTTGTGCTCTCTGCCCTCATCAGTGGCTCCCAGCATTATGGATGGCGCCTACTTGTACGGTGTCGGTTGTGTAGATCAGTGGTTGGCCCAACGCTGCAGCGTGCCGCAGGTCACCACCAGTCGCCAGGCCGCGGCTGCTCACCTGGCCCAGGGTAAGTTGTGTGGCGTGTGCTTTCTGTCCCCCGGTAAACACACATTCTTGTCATTAGTGTGCGGGTATTGCGTCTGGCTAATTCACGAGTAAGGAGTTCAAGTAGCAACTTTGTGGGGGTGTGGAAGTTCAAGTAGTAATTGTGTGGGAGTTCAAATTAATAACTGTGTGGATGTGTGGGATTTCAATTAATAACTGTGTGGATGTGTGGGAGTTCAAGAAATAACTGTGTGGGATATGAAGCAATAACTGTGTCGATGTGTGGGAGTTCAATTAATTACTGTGTGGATGTGTGGGAGTTTTAAGCAATAACAGTCAGAGTGTAAGAGTTGAAGTAATAACTGTGGGAGTGTAGGAATTCGGGTAATAAACGTGTGGGGTGTAGGAGTTCAGGTAATAATTGTGTGGGGGTGTAGGAGTTCAGGTAATAACTGTGTGGGGATGTAAGAGTTCAGGTAATAACTGTGTGGGGGTGTAGGAGTTCAGGTAATAAATGTGTGATGATGTAGGAGTTCGGGTAATAACTGTGTGATGATGTAGGAATTCGGGTAATAACTGTGTGGGGATGTAGAGTTCGGGTAATAACTGTGTGGGAATGTAGAGTTCGGGTAATAACTGTATGCAAGCACACCCGCGAAGCTGGTCACAGTAGGGTATCTAATGAATCATCTAGTATAAGTGCAGCTCTGATCATCTTACACCATTACACATACTGTCTGTTATCTGCTTGTCTTTGACTTTTTGCGCGCGTGCGTACGCACACAGACACACACACACACACACACACACGCACGCACGCGTATTTCTAGCCTGTCAGCAGATAGGTCTCACTTCCTCCCCCATAGGAACACCGTAGGATGCTGGGACATTCAGCCAATTTATTGGGGGGGGGGGGGAGAGATTTGGTAGGACTGTGGACTTAGCGAGTGGGTGGTATATTATAACGGCTGGATGAGTTAAAAATTTTAAGGGGATAAACCTTGATGGCGACGTAGGGAAATACATTCTTGGCGAATCCATGAGTTTAGGGGGAAATTCTTCTTGGTGGAACTGATGTACCAGTGGCGAGGTAGGGGGTACACAATTTCTTGGTGGAACTGATGTACCAGTGGCGAGGTAGGGGGTACACAACTTCTTGGTGGAACTGATGTACCAGTGGCGAGGTAGGGGTACACAACTTCTTGGTGAATCCATGAGTTTAGGGGGAAATCCTTCTTGGTGGAACTGATGTACCAGCGGCGAGGTAGGGGGTACACAACTTCTTGGTGGAACTGATGTACCAGTGGCGAGGTAAGGGGTACACAACTTCTTGGTAGAACTGATGTACCAGTGGCGAGGTAAGGGGTACACAACTTCTTGGTGGAACTGATGTACCAGTGGCGAGGTAAGGGGTACACAACTTATTGGTGGAACTGATGTACCAGTGGCGAGGTAAAGGGTACTCAACTTCTTGGTGGAACTGATGTACCAGTGGCGAGCTAAGGAGTGCACGACTTCTTGGTGGAACTGATGTACCAGTGGCGAGGTAAAGGGTACTCAACTTCTTGGTGGAACTGATGTACCAGTGGCGAGGTAAGGGGTACACAACTTCTTGGTGGCACTGATGTACCAATGGCAAAGTAGGGGTACACAACTTCTTGGTGGAACTGATGTACCAGTGGCGAGGTAGGGGGTACACAACTTCTTGGTGGAACTGATGTACCAGTGGCGAGGTTCCACGCATTTATGGGGATGAAACTTGGTGGCGAGGTAGGGGGTATAAATTCTTGATGGATTCTTGAGACAATCAGTGAACATCAAGCTAAAAGAATTACCGTGGCTTGGTCAACTATGAGACCTGGAGGTCTGCTTATGAAAATACTGGAGAGCAAAGTCCCAGTGCACTTATAAAGAAAACGTTCTAAGAAAACCTACATCACAGAAGCATGCCAAGACGTTATTGTATCAGAAACATGCTGAGCTCAATGGAGTTGCTCGGAGCAGGGGACAACGGAGGAATATGTTTTGACGGCTGCAGGATCCGTCATCTGACTGACTGGTTTCGTAAATGAGTTGAGTTGAATTAAGAACCGACATCACTACACTCAGGACATTCCCATAGTTCTCCGTCCCCTTGTTCAACAGCCAGCGAAGAGCTATGCTACTAATCTCTCCCACCGTTATCTGATTAAAAGTTCTCCTTTTCTTCCCTCTGTTTTGAGATTCTTCCAGAACCGCTGCCGATCCCCCGCAATCTCATTCTTTCCACATATGGGTTCTCAATCTGTTCCCCCTTCTTCACCTGATCCCACAAGCAAACGACCACCTCCCCTTTGTCCATAGGCAAACAACCACCAAGAGGTGCATTCCCTGCTAGCCTATCAGACTGTTCACCTCCCCCCCCCCCCCCCCCCCCCGCATCCCAGCGACGATAGCAATTCCACACAAAATTTTCCTTTCTCCACCTTACTAAGCATACTCTTTGAATTCTCGTGAATGAATGGATCATTGGCTCTCCGAGGCCAAGGGGTGCAGTCGCTTGCCTCGCGGCCCGAAGTTCGTGGGTTCGTGACCGGAATCCGTCAGTCAGTTCATGAGTGCAGTTTCCTTCGGAGTCTCCTGGAGATCGGCGTTGGAGCCACGGAGTTCTGCTCTGTCCAGCGCTTTGGACAGACCACTCTTTTGAGTCTTATGGGATAAAGCCTGGTGCAATGAAGTCGATCCCCTGGCCTTTAACAATCCCTGTGTATGTATGAATGAATGAATACGAAATACAGTAATCCTGCCACTTCTTGGGGTTGGACCATATCCTGTCTTGGTACGCTAGCACACGAACCACTATACTACCGCTGTTACCGACATAACAACTACCGAGTTATTCTGTCTGAAATAGTCTGTATGTACCTGAAGATGGCCTCCTCACCCCTGAGTGTTTACAGCACATGGGAGAATTTCCGCGGTGATCCAATTCTGCCTTGACCAGATTTATCTCCACTTCATTTGCTGTGACAGCAGGTGTCGCCCTGGAATGTGTACTTATCTCGTCCGCCCAGAGCCTGCCTGCTTCACATTTTCTCATGGCGGCTAGCGCAGGGACTCCCTCCGGCTGCTACCTGTTCTCATCTGTTTGTCTGATTGCTTCTTGAGCCTGTTATTATGTCTGGTGTTGTTGTTCGTTATATTTCTTGTACTTGTTATATCTTCTTGTGCAGTTGTTGCTTTACACAATATCTCAGTGTTGTGCTTGTTATGATAACTTATTATTAATATTATGCCTGTTGTTTTAACTCATACCTCAATGCTCTACTTGTTATGACCCTTTTGTGTCTATTATCATTTCTGTTGTTGTTTTTCGTGTTATGATCTATTTATTGGTTATTCTTTCAGTGTGAGTGCTTAAGTCCCATTCTCTAGAGGACCTGAGAACCACTGTTGGTATGCGGGTTTGTTGGGGGGGGGGGGGGGGGGGTTAGCAGATTTACAGCAAGCATATAATGTGCTGAATAATGAAACATGCACCAACATTTACTTTGAGCTCAGAAAGGGTGGGATGGCACAGAGGCGGTAGTTGAAGAAGGAGATGAAAGTAAAAGACAACTGTTAATGTCATGAGGAGCATTGACAGTGTCAAGATGGCCGCCTTTACTTCCCAAGGTATTTCCTGGTGCCCATATGAGGCTGGGTGGACTTCCGGGTCAGTTACTCCAACCCAGGCTGGAGGCGGGTTCAAACACAAGACCACCAGGCAAGCAGGCCAACCACTGCACCACTGTGGCCGCATGTATTACCACAGTATTCAAATGTAACTACTCACAAAGCAATTCTAATCAATGTGCAACTGAAATATAACGCATTGAATCAGTCTGTCAAGTGCCATCTCCACATTGAAGGTCGGCTATAATGGCTTCAACATCCCCAGCGCTGTGTCTTCAATGTGTATCCTTCCAGTCCCATCTCTTGATGTTATAGCATTGTCTTCCTCTTTGCCAGTAGCAGCTCAATGAGTACATCATTTAGACACAATACCTACTACACACAAGTCCCCTAGCACACACACACACCTACTGTGGATATGTGAAGTGTAAAGACCACCAGCTCTTGCAGGCCTGAGTGCATGGAGGTCTGGGCGGCCAGTCCTCCCCTCCCATAGCCAAAGTCAAGTGCTGACATGGAACTAACGTCAGACCACGCTCTTGTTGTTGTCAGCATCACATCCTGACCATTATGCCAACATGGAACTAACATCAGACCACGCTCTTGTTGTTGTCAGCATCACATCCTGACCATTACACCAACATGGAACTAACATCAGACCACGCTCTTGTTGTCAGCATCACATCCTGGCCCTTACACCAACATGGCCTCTACATCATAACTGACGAGAATTTTTCCGGGCTTCCAGTTACGTGGATGGACTTATTAGGTGGGGTTTCAGTGTGAACTGGTTGGACATGCCAGCAGGCAGACACTAATTGTCAGACCCTCTGAGGTCTGCTGTATTACTTCTAGAAAATTCCGCTGGTTATTTCTGGTTTGAAAATCCAAGTTGTGCGTTTGTTCTGATGTGCTCGGTTGTAGAATAGGTGCCTGGATGTGCTCACACTTGTTGAAGGAAACTACCGCCAGTTTGCCTTGTTATGTGAAGCCCTGGACAATTCCCAGAACTATGGCTGTGTCTGTGTGACATCAACATTGCTTGTCTTTGTAACTTTCAACATCAACATTGCTTGTTTTTGTGACTGCAGATATCAGTATTGCTTGTTTTTGTGACTGTAGACATCAACATTGCTTGTCTTACAGTATTTTTCCATCTGAGTTGAGTTTAATCAACAGACTAACATCACAGCACTCTGGAATTCCCATTCATGCTCCATTCACATCTGCAACAGCCAGCGAAGAGTCCCAGTACTAATGGTACCAGTAGCAGTCTCATTTTGTGTCCACTTAGCCTTTACTCTGAGTTTTCAGTGTTGGCCATATCCTCTGGTCAGTCCCTGCAGTACCATTTTGTCCAAGATGTGATAATATATCTGTTCTTTTACACTATACACACGATCCCAAAGGGCGTGCAGACCCCTGCTTGTTTCCCACCATACCAGCATGTTTGGGAACACATTTGAACTGTTTTCTATTTTCCATTTTTGCTTTGATAACTGTCAGATGCTGGAATCAGTATTGTGTGTTTATGACAGAAGTTCTCAGTGACAGAAACAGCATGCCATATACAGCAGGAACATGTCCCTCAGCACTGTCCTCATGCCATATACAGCAGGAACATGTCCCTCAGCACTGTCCTCATGCCATATACAGCAGGAACATGTCCCTCAGCACTGTCCTCATGCCATATACAGCAGGAACATGTCCCTCAGCACTGTCCTCATGCCATATACAGCAGGAACATGTCCCTCAGCACTGTCCTCATGCCATATACAGCAGGAACATGTCCCTCAGCACTGTTCTTCTACAGGGTCAGTGATGTGGTACAGTCATCACATGTTGTAGGCCTGAGTGCCCAGGGCATAACTGGCCAGTCTGTCCTACTAAGCTGTGCCTATTCATCAAATCACAGCACATCACTAATATATACATACACATATATATATATATGGTTACTTTTTGTGAGATTTGTTATTAGTGTTCTGCTGAGATTCTTCATGTGTGTTCAATGGGAGGATACTAAGAACTTATGGAGATATCTGTGAGCCATGAAAATGATCCTCTACAAACCTAACTTTGTCATTCAATAGTTTGTCTCATAAATCACAGTCTTAAAGATTTCTTGGCAATGCTGTTATCTTGTAAAACCACCTGGTTAAACATTATGGTGCCTGTGCTGTTATCTTTACCAACTGTCTGAGTATAATGGGTCCTGAACAATTATTCCCACATGCTATGTTTAAAAACTATGCAGTTGAACTTTATGATGCGGCTGCTGTTATCTTTTAGAAACCACCCAGTTAAACATTATGATTTCTCTTATGTTAGTATGAAACAATAATCCAGTTAAATACATGCTCCAGATCTTCTGTTATGATAGGAAATGAACATGGTGTTTACTGGTGTCCTCCACAGAACTAATTACAGATCAGCATCTGCAGCAACAGCTCAACTGTCTCAAGCAGCACCAACAGATCCAGCAGCACATGTTGCTGCAGCAGTACCAGCAACAGCGGCAACAGCTGGAGCAGGAGCACGAGAAACAGCTGCAGGAGCACACCAAGGTGGGCCCCTTGTCAGTGTGTTCACACTTGTGTCTGTCATACTGGGCCCAAGCATTCAGTGTCAGCCCATTAGATTCACTCTGACATCCTGTTAGAGACACACAATCAACCCATTAGATTCACTCAGACAGCCTGCTAGAGACACACAGCCAGCCCATTAGATTCACTCCAACATCCTGTTAGAGACACACAGTCAGCCCATTAGATTCATTCAGACATCCTGTTAGAGACACACAATCAGCCCATTACATTCATTCAGACAGCCTGTTAGAGACACACAATCAGCCCATTAGATTCACTCAGACAGCCTGTTAGATTCACTCAGACAGCCTGTTAGAGACACACAATCAGCCCATTAGATTCACTCAGACAGCCTGTTAGAGACACACATTCAGCCCATTAGATTCACTCAGACAGCCTGTTAGAGACACACATTCAGCCCATTAGATTCATTCAGACAGCCTGTTAGAGACACACAATCAGCCCATTAGATTCACTGGGACAGCTTGTTAGAGACACACAATCAGCTACCAGATTCACTCAGACAGCCAGTAAGAGACACACAGTCAGTCTATCAGATTCCCTCAGACAGCCAGTAAGAGACACACAGTCAGCCCATCAGATTCACTCAGACAGCTTGCTAGAGACACAATCAGCTATCATATTCACTCAGGTAGCCAGTAAGAGACACACAGTCAGCCTATCAGATTCACTCAGACAGCCTGTTAGAGACACTCAATCAGCCCATCAGATTCACTCAGACAACCTGCTTGAGACAAACAAACAAACTTTATTTTCTAACATTCTGCCTTTCTATCACTCTCTTTCATACATTATATCAGTGTTTCCAAACCTTTTTTGTACCATGCCCCACTTAACCCTTTCTAAAATTCACCCTCCCCTGCCCCATGCCCCCCCTCAACATATACATTATTTTTAATATTCAAAAATTGAAATGTTCACTAAAGAAACTTGAATGATAGGTTTTAGGAAGAAATCACTAGGTAATTATTGAGCAAACACAGTAAGTAAATTTTCAAAACATATAATGGAGAATTGAAATTCAAGTACAACATAATTTTAATGAAAGATTTTTCTATATTATTTTAATTATTAGTAATTATTTATTATTTAAATTTAGTGAGATCCTTGCGCTTGATGCTTGCTGCAAAGAGATCTTATGTCAGGTTCCAATTTAGTTAACTTCAGTCTCAAGTCTCCCTGTTTTGTTATATTCAGCCGATTTCTTCCATTTTCGAATTGCCCCCCTTAACAGTCTAATTGCCCCCCTGTGGGGCGTGGGGCCCACGTTGGGAAACACTGCATTATATCATTCACACATCATTCAAGGCTAACTGAAAACAGCAACAATATAAAAGATATGCATTATAAAGGCATGGGGAAAATGAAAAATCAATACTACACGACTCAGTAATAGTAATAACTGGTGTGGCACTTGTTATTAGCTATGTGGAATATACTGGCCTACCAAAAGGGGACTGGCTGTTATACTAGGGTTTTATTATTATTATTATTATTATTATTAAGGGGGAAGGTAATCCGTACTGAGATAGTGTTCGAATAATTTGCGATTAATTGTATAGGGATTGGTGATGTCTTTGATATCTTGTGGAAGATTGTTCCACTTAGAGACACAGTCAGCTACCAGATTCACTGAGCCTGTTAGAGACACGCAATCAGTCAATCAGATTCACTAAGACAGCCTGTAAGAGACACACAATCGGCCTATCAGATTCACTCAGACAACCTGTTAGAGACCCAATCAGCCTATCAGATTCACTCAGATAGCCTGTAAGATACATAATCAGCCTATCAGATTCACTCAGGCAGCCTTTCAGAGTCATCTAATCAGACGCAGTCAGGCCATCAGACATATGCAGCTTATCCCATCGTTCACATACAGCTCATACCATAACACTCATATAGCTTTTCCCATAATACACATAAACTCATCCTGTCATACACATACAACTTATCCTGTCATACACATACAACTTATCCTGTCATACACATACAACTTATCCTGTCATACCCATACAACTCATCCTGTCATACACATAAACTCATCCTGTCATACACATACAACTTATCCTGTCATACACATAAACTCATCCTGTCATACACATAAACTCATCCTGTCATACACACACAGAGCATCAGGCACATACAACTTATCCTGTCATACACATAAACTCATCCTGTCATACCCATAAACTCATCCTGTCATACACATAAACTCATCCTGTCATACACACACAGAGCATTAGGCACATACAACTTATCCTGTCATACACATACAACTTATCCTGTCATACACATACAACTTATCCTGTCATACACATACAACTTATCCTGTCATACACATACAACTTATCCTGTCATACACATACAACTTATCCTGTCATACCCATACAGCTTATCTCATAATACACATACAGCTTATCTCATTAGACACATACAGCTTATCTCATTAGACACATACAGCTTATCTCATTAGACACATACAGCTTATCTCATTAGACACATACAGCTTATCTCATTAGACACATACAGCTTATCTCATTAGACACATACAGCTTATCTCATTAGACACATACAGCTTATCTCATTAGACACATACAGCTTATCTCATAATACACATACAGCTTATCTCATTAGACACATACAGCTTATCTCATTAGACACATACAGCTTATCTCATTAGACACATACAGCTTATCTCATAATACACATACAGCTTATCTCATTAGACACATACAGCTTATCTCATTAGACACATACAGCTTATCTCATTAGACACATACAGCTTATCTCATAATACACATACAGCTTATCTCATTAGACACATACAGCTTATCTCATAATACACATACAGCTTATCTCATTAGACACATACAGCTTATCTCATAATACACATACAGCTTATCTCATTAGACACATACAGCTTATCTCATTAGACACATACAGCTTATCTCATTAGACACATACAGCTTATCTCATAATACACATACAGCTTATCTCATTAGACACATACAGCTTATCTCATTAGACACATACAGCTTATCTCATTAGACACATACAGCTTATCTCATAATACACATACAGCTTATCTCATTAGACACATACAGCTTATCTCATTAGACACATACAGCTTATCTCATTAGACACATACAGCTTATCTCATAATACACATACAGCTTATCTCATTAGACACATACAGCTTATCTCATTAGACACATACAGCTTATCTCATTAGACACATACAACTTATCTCATTAGACACATACAGCTTATCTCATTAGACACATACAACTTATCTCATTAGACACATACAGCTTATCTCATTAGACACATACAGCTTATCTCATTAGACACATACAACTTATCTCATTAGACACATACAACTTATCTCATTAGACACATACAGCATATCTCATTAGACACATACAGCTTATCTCATTAGACACATACAGCTTATCTCATTAGACACATACAACTTATCTCATTAGACACATACAGCTTATCTCATTAGACACATACAGCTTATCTCATTAGACACATACAGCTTATCTCATTAGACACATACAACTTATCTCATTAGACACATACAGCTTATCTCATTAGACACATACAACTTATCTCATTAGACACATACAGCTTATCTCATTAGACACATACAGCTTATCTCATTAGACACATACAGCTTATCTCATTAGACACATACAACTTATCTCATTAGACACATACAACTTATCTCATTAGACACATACAGCTTATCTCATTAGACACATACAACTTATCTCATTAGACACATACTGCTTATCTCATTAGACACATACAACTTATCTCATTAGACACATACAGCTTATCTCATTAGACACATACAGCTTATCTCATTAGACACATACAGCTTATCGCATTAGACACATACAGCTTATCTCATTAGACACATACAGATTATCTCATTAGACACATACAGCTTATCTCATTAGACACATACAACTTATCTCATTAGACACATACAGCTTATCTCATTAGACACATACAGCTTATCTCATTAGACACATACAGCTTATCTCATTAGACACATACAACTTATCTCATTAGACACATACAGCTTATCTCATTAGACACATACAACTTATCTCATTAGACACATACAGCTTATCTCATTAGACACATACAACTTATCTCATTAGACACATACAACTTATCTCATTAGACACATACAGCTTATCTCATTAGACACATACAACTTATCTCATTAGACACATACAGCTTATCTCATTAGACACATACAGCTTATCTCATAATACACATACAGCTTATCTCATTAGACACATACAGCTTATCTCATTAGACACATACAACTTATCTCATTAGACACATACAGCTTATCTCATTAGACACATACAACTTATCTCATTAGACACATACAGCTTATCTCATTAGACACATACAACTTATCTCATTAGACACATACAGCTTATCTCATTAGACACATACAGCTTATCTCATTAGACACATACAACTTATCTCATTAGACACATACAGCTTATCTCATTAGACACATACAACTTATCTCATTAGACACATACAGCTTATCTCATTAGACACATACAGCTTATCTCATTAGACACATACAACTTATCTCATTAGACACATACAACTTATCTCATTAGACACATACAGCTTATCTCATTAGACACATACAACTTATCTCATTAGACACATACAGCTTATCTCATTAGACACATACAACTTATCTCATTAGACACATACAACTTATCTCATTAGACACATACAGCTTATCTCATTAGACACATACAACTTATCTCATTAGACACATACAGCTTATCTCATTAGACACATACAACTTATCTCATTAGACACATACAGCTTATCTCATTAGACACATACAGCTTATCTCATTAGACACATACAGCTTATCTCATTAGACACATACAGCTTATCTCATTAGATGCCTTAAAGCTGATCCTCTTATTTTGTTAGAGTCAATTTGATCAACTCTAAGTCAATGTTGGCTCAAACTGAATAACAACTCATAACTTGGATAAATTTCAGAACGATGAAGAAATGATGCGGCAGACAATTCTTGATAAAATGAAACACATTGCTATTTATTAAGCAGCTGTTAACGAGTAACTGTACTTATAGAAATAGTCCTCTACCTGGCCTTTGACACCAGGCAGGCGGCAGAATAAATATAACATTTAACTATCCCTGCGTGTACTACCCGTTGTTTCTCCTCAAGCTTTTGTCACCGGCATTCCTCCTTATCGTCTACCCATCCGTCATGATGCCGTAAGAATCAGTGTGTCTAGGTGACCTCTGCTCAAAGTGGTTTCAGTTGACGTTAATTCATTGTTTGCTCTGCTAATGTCATTTATCCACTATCCTTCCATGAATATCGTTCTCCACTTTCTCCAGTTATGCCAGTGTCGATCCGTCTCTTCAAAAGAGTCCACTGTCCGCCTTCTATCTCTGGAGAAGCTGCCTTAGTCCTTCTCGAACTTAGAAACACATCCGTTCTGCTTGGTGAAATCACAGCGTATCCAATCCTTACGTTTTGTCGTCACGTTGTCATTCCCCTGACGCATTCCCGCATCCCTTGGATTTAGTGCATAGTCGGGAATTCTCTGTCTAGCGCGTTACAGGCACCTGCCTTGTGGCATTAGACATGTATAACCCATTGGACATACATTACACACACAGTCAGCACATTAAACATCCCATCAAACACATTCAGCCCATCAAACGCATACAGCCCATCAAAAACATACAGCCCATCAAACACATACAGCCCATCAAACGCATACAGCCCATCAAATGCATACACCCCATCAAATGCATACAGCCCATCAAACGCATACAGCTCATCAAACACATACAGCCCATCAAACACATACAGCCCATCAAACACATACAGACCACTCAAACACATACAGACCACTCAAACACATACAGCCCATCAAACACATACAGCCCATCAAACGCATACAGCCCATCAAACGCATACAGCCCATCAAACGCATACACCCCATCAAACGCATACACCCCATCAAACGCATACAGCCCATCAAACGCATACAGCCCATCAAACGCATACAGCCCATCAAACGCATACAGCCCATCAAACACATACAGCCCATCAAACACATACAGCCCATCAAACGCATACACCTTAAACACATACAGCCCATCAAACACATACAGCCCATGGAATATACACTCCATCAAACACATACACTCCATCAAACACAAACAGCCCATCAAACACATACACCCCATCAAACGCATACAGCCCATCAAACACATACAGCCCATCAAACACATACACCCCATCAAATGCATACAGCCCATCAAACGCATACAGCCCATCAAACACATACAGCCCATCAAACACAGTCAGCCCATCAAACACATACAGCCCATCAGACAAAACACAGCATTCCCACCTCCACTATAGGCTAGGCATTCAACATCAGAACATGTTTTTGAAAATGTATTCACCAGGTGACATCAAGAAGACAACAAATCCCTATCTACACACAAGTGTAGATCTCCTCTGTTCTCCTGCCATCAGAATTTACATACATTTACAATTTCTCAGTTAATACATGCATGTCACATGACCTTCTCTGTCGGAAAGAATGTCGGTTTGCAGATGTGAACACTGATTGCAGCTTCTGTTGACATCTCAGTTAGTGCATGTATGCTGTTCTGTTTCATACACTTGTCTTTGTTGTGAAACTGTGACACAGTGTGAAAATCCAGGTACAATCCCACAGGATGTTCCCCGCAGGACTTGGTTGATATATCATATTTGAGATAAAGTCATAATAACTTAAGACTTAAGGTACTTGTCATAATAACTCAAAACTCTAAGGTACTTGTCTGTACTTCACCACATCACGGCACATTAGGATGAACTAAACAAGAAGAACATTAGATACCTCTACACACTAGACATGACTCTGTGGTACCAAGGTCCATAAGGAATGCAAAGAGCAGCAACAGTGTGACAATCCATGTGTGCCATAAGAGGCCACTACGGAGGGTTGTTGTGAAACTGCCTAACTCATCCCATGGAAAACTTTAGTTGGAAAATCTAGCCAATCACGAACATGCTACAAAAGGCTGAGCCTGGGCTGGTTGAGGGCCTCGCTCCATTGGGAGATGACAGGCAGGAGGGATACCCCAGAGTACAAGAGAAAATGCTGACCAAGTCAGGAAGGTACGCTGGATAGAAGAGGAAAGAATTGAAAGAGGAAATTTAGTCCTGAATGAGCTCTCCTATATATATTTTTTCTGTTGTGTCCTCTATGTGCTCTCCTATATATAATTTTCCTCTGTGTTACTTCAGAATGTATTAGACGTGATTGTGTTGTGCCTGTTTACAGCAGAGCTGCGATATTTGCACCTTTTGGTGGACACATCTGACTTCTTCAGGCATTTGTAGACAGGGTTAACCTTCCTTGGTCTCCTATATATATATATATGCACACACACACACACTCTCACTCACTCACTCTCTCACTCACTCTCTCTCTCTCTCTCTCTCTCACTCACACTCTCTCTCTCTCTAGACTTGTAAAAACCATATATCGGAAACAGCAAGCTGCTATAAATATTTATACTAAAGTAGGTGTCTCTGTGGCGAAGTGGTCAAGCCGTTTGACTCGTGCTCCGAAGGTTGTGGGTTCGATTCCGGGCCGCACCCTTCGGTTTATGAGTTAAATGTTTCGGAGACTCCTGTGGGTCGTCGCTAAAAGCTACGGAGCTCGTGCTTTCTGCGACGCTTTCCGTGCTGCGGAAAGAGACAGAGCCATATGGGATAAAATCCGGTGCAATGAAGTCGACCCTGTCGACTTTTAAGCGACTATTTTAAGGTAAATATCAGCCTATTAAGAGAGGTGTGCGACAGGGATGTGTAATGTCTCTAGATCTTTTTTCCCTATACAATGAAATTTTTTTTTAGACATTTAGATGATATGAGAGGAATCACCATTGAGGAACATAACATTAGATATGCAGATGATACAGTATTAATTGCAGCCAATGAACAAGATCTACAACATTTAGTAGATGCGGTTATTGTACATAGTGAAGAACTAGGGTTAGAATTAAAATGTAAGAAGACAGAAATTATGATCATCACTAAGAAGAAAGAAATACCACAATGTAATATAAGTGGTAATATTCTAAAACAAGTGAATGGGTACAGCTATCTTGGACCAGCCATAACATCTGATGGGAGGTCTCTTGAAGAGATTAGAACTGGAATCACTATGGCAAAGGTAGCCTTTTGAAAGATGAAAAACGTACTGATCAATAAAATGATATCATTTGCAACGAGAAAATGTGTTGAAGTGCTACATAGAACCCGTACTTTTGTATGGATGTGAAACGTTGTGTGGATGTGAAACGTGGACATTAAGCAGACAAGCTGAAAAACACCAAATGGCAGTGGAAATGTGGTTTGTAAGGGAAATGCAAAGAATATTGTGGACAAACAGAAAACCAATGAGCAAGTCCTACAAGAAGCAAATGAAAACTGTAAACTGATTAGAGATATTAGATGCAGTAGTAGTAGTAGTAGTAGTAGTAGTAGTAGTAGTAGTAGTAGTAGTAGTAGTAGTAGGCCTCTTTCAGCCTTGTAGGACTATAGAGTTGTGCAGCTGGGGAGGCACCTGACAGCTCCGCTGGTGACTGTATAGTCCATTGCGAGAGTGACAATCTCTATCACAATTTCCGCATCTGTAAGACGAGGCTGGTCGCGCAGTAAGTGACTGCATTTTATGCCTGGGCCTCCTATCCTCAGTTTGTTGGATCAGATTGCTCTCAAAGAGCACCAGTCCGTTTGGTACATCTCTTCTCCAGTAACATCGGTCTGGTGCAACTCTTTCCCACGTGTCCGGATCTATGTCTCCATGACACAAGCCTGGGCAATGAATGCGAAGAACCAGCTGTTGCCCAGTAGCAAGTTCCCCCTCTCTACGTCACCAATGTGATTAGATGCAGACAGTCCAAATATTTTTGGTACGTTATGAGAAGACATGAACTAGAGAACTTTTGAGACTGGCTAAAGTTTGAGGAAAAGAATAAGAGGAAGGCAGAGAAATAATTTTCTGGATTTCTTGGCCATGTGACATGGCCGAGACAAGAACACAGAGCTGATCCACGACTCTAGTGATCATATGAGATGGCAAAACATGACTGCCCATGCTTATCGGCATGGCACATGATGATATATTTCCTTCTATTGCGTCCTGTATGTGCTCTCCTATATATATATTTCCTTCCATATGTTCTTTTCATATCAATGAGTGTGTCACTCAGTAGTAATTAACTTGTTAATTCATACATTGGCACTTGGCTATTACAGCCATGGTGGTGTAGGGCTAGTAGAATGTACTCAGCCCCATCAAATGGGAATCTCTGGTCTCATAGGTCAGGCAGCCTTGGTTAATACTGATCATATCACCGCCTGAATGATAATTGGTGAAGAAAATATGACCCTAGCACCATATCTGTGCATGGAGGACACAGAGTTCTGTGTGACCACCTCTGACCCCCACCTATGAGAGCATGGAGGACACAGAGTTCTGTGTGACCACCTCTGACCCCCACCTATGACAGCATGGAGGACACAGAGTTCTGTGTGACCACCTCTGACCCCCACCTATGAGAGCATGGAGGACACAGAGTTCTGTGTGACCACCTCTGACCCCCACCTATGAGAGCATGGAGGACACAGAGTTCTGTGTGACCACCTCTGACCCCCACCTATGAGAGCATGGAGGACACAGAGTTCTGTGTGACCACCTCTGACCCCCACCTATGAGAGCATGGAGGACACAGAGTTCTGTGTGACCACCTCTGACCCCCACCTATGAGAGCATGGAGGACACAGAGTTCTGTGTGACCACCTCTGACCCCCACCTATGAGAGCATGGAGGACACAGAGTTCTGTGTGACCACCTCTGACCCCCACCTATGAGAGCATGGAGGACACAGAGTTCTGTGTGACCACCTCTGACCCCCACCTATGAGACATCCTGTATGCACATGGGCTGATAGTTGCGCTGCAGCTAGCAAGGCTTTGTGTGGTGTTGTGTGTATGTACAATATGTTCTGTGTCTGTCTTGTCAATGAGATGGGATGTGGAGATGCCCTTGTACAAGCCACATCTGTGGTCTGACACAGGCGGAGTGGGTGCTGGGTTGGTGTACATTTTCAGCTGTAACTGGACTATACACATCAGAAGTCGCTATGTCTGTGTTGTGCTATTGTGAGAATAGGGAGTGGTTTTGGGGGCAGAAAGGACAGTTATTGATAAATTAGGAGGTATTTTATGTAAGACACACTTTGTTGTCTCTGGCAGTGTATGTTACTGAGCCTAGTGGCTGGCCTGCCAGCCTGGGGGAGGGGGGGCGTGTTTGAGTACACAGCAGGGCAGGGATTTAAACAAATACATTACCTGGGCTTCCAGGTAGGTACAATCTAATAGGTACCTGAGATATGATGGGAAGTAAAGGAGACCTGCATAATGTTGCCCACATCACCCACCTTGTTGCCCACATCACCCACCTTGACAAGAGACCTTCATGATGTTGCCCACATCACCCACCTTGATAAGAGACCTTCATGATGTTGCCCACATCACCCACCTTGACAAGAGACCTTCATGATGTTGCCCACATCACCCATCTTAACAAGAGACCTTAATGATGTTGCCCACATCACCCACCTTGATAAGAGACCTGTATGATGTTGCCTACATCACCCACTTCGCTTCTTGCCCACATCACCCATCTTGTTGCCTTCATCACCCACCTTGACAAGAGACCTGCATGATGTTGCCTACATCACCCACCTTGACAAGAGACCTGCATGATGTTGCCTACATCACCCACCTTCTTGCCCACATCACCCACCTTCTTGCCCACATCACCCACCTTGTTGCCCACATCACCCACCTTGACAAGAGACCTTCAAGATGTTGCCCACATCACCCATCTTGACAAGAGACCTTCATGATGTTGCCCACATCACCCATCTTGACAAGAGACCTTCATGATGTTTCCCACATCACCCACCTTGACAAGAGACCTGTATGATGTTGCCTACATCACCCACTTTCTTGCCCACATCACCCACCTTGTTGCCTTCATCACCCACCTTGACAAGAGACCAGTGTGTAGGACCAATATTTCTCACAGAGTTCATGACATGAGACCAGTGTGTAGAACCAATATTTCTCACAGAGTTCATAACAAAAGGCCATTAACAAACAAACTGCTTGTTCATAACAATATTTTCCTTCAATGAATTTGAATAATAAATACTGATGTTTGCATATTCCTCATACGTTTGTAATGGATATTTATGTTTGTTGTCTTAGATAGCCTCATAGGTGATGTACGAATAAAATAGTTGTATGATAGAGAGATCAGAAAAGCAGAACGTTAGAAGGGCCATTTCTCAATTCTTTGAAAATAAAGTTTGTTCGTTGATATACTGATAGCACTTGGACATTTGCATGTGAACCATACATGACCACTCCAAGAGAGTCAACTGACCTGCACCATACAGGGCAGTCTCAGGCAGCATTGTTAAGAGTTAAATAACATTGTGGTTGTTGTAAGAGTTAAATAACACTGTAGTTGTTGTAGTTACTGTATTATAGTGGTTATTGAAATAATTACGTCTACACTGTTACAGTTACTAGGACAGTATTTTGTCCCCTGAACTGTCATTATTTTGTCACCTGAACTGTCATCATTGTGTGGAGAATAACTTTCCTGTAATGATGGCAGTACAGGAGCAAACTGTATCATGGAAGCTGTGCTAGTTGCTTAACCGCTGTATCATAGTACCTTGTTTGTGTCTGTTTACTCCAGTATTTACGTCACAAGCAACTGCTGCAGCAGGAGCATGAGAAACAAGTCAAGGAACACATCCAGGTCAGTCTTCATTTTTGTTGTCTTTTTGCTGGCCTTGAACTCGCGTAGTCCACATACTCGCTCTGCTTTTAATGGCACTGGACTGATTTTTGCGTGTGGATTAGTTTTCCCTATTACTAGTGTCCCTCACCATCAGGCGAACCTACTCCAACTTCTCAGGTGCTTGTAATTTACGTCCCCAAGTCAATGACAGGAAGTAAACAGTTTAATCCAATGACCGGTACATGAGTTGAACCCACTACATCACCATTAGCACACCAGAAATTTAAGAGTGAACTTCTTATATCCATTCTGTCATGCTTTCCAATGTTCATTTCTTTGACTTTCCCTTGTAGATATAAAGAGGGCTTCACGAGTTCCACACAGAGCAGCATTTTTTCTACATCC
The DNA here is from genome assembly GCA_963921405.1 of Cepaea hortensis. Lineage (NCBI taxonomy): Eukaryota > Metazoa > Mollusca > Gastropoda > Stylommatophora > Helicidae > Cepaea > Cepaea hortensis. The sequence goes on from OY992878.1 coordinate 9,621,997, forward strand.
TCCTCACAGTTCTGTACCATTCCTGCAGTGTCATGCGTGTGTACCTGAAGTTCTTTTGTATATTTTATGTGGAAGAAATGAGGAGCATACTTCATGTTCTTTGGGCTTAGGCATTTCAGAGTCAAGACTTGTTTCTTGTTGTTGTTGCATGAACTCTGTTATCAAAGATGTTCATTATTATAGCCTCTTTTTTTTTTTTCTAAAACATTTGTGCACTGCTTTTTTGTTTTGGTCTTAGTTTCTTTGTGTCTGTTTAGAGCAGAGCTCTAGGCTTTCATAAGAGCAGAGCAAGACCAGAGGCCAGCCAAGGCCTTCATTAGTGAAGAGCTGAAATATTTGTGTTTTCTGGCATTTGTTGACTGGTTTAGCCTTGCAAGTATATCCTAGGATGTTTGATAGATGACATTTGGTGGATGTTTGAACCAGTTGTCATTCCATAGGGTTCTCATTTGGTGGACACTTAAACCATTTTGACAAGTTAGCAGGGAATGCCTTCGATGGAGATCATTTGCTCATGACTTGGGGATGTTCTAATGAGTGCCTGAATGGTTTCTGATCACTGCATTTCTAGGGGCCACCATCTCCAAGACCCCTGCCAGTTAAGCTTGGGCCAGTGATGGTTATGTTATGTGCAGTGTACCACTGTAATTCCAACCAAGAAAAAGCAACTTAAGCCATGGATTACATCAGACATGTTCGAATTAATAAAACAATGAAGGGAGCTGAAACAGAAAGGAGGTGAATCCGATAACAACAGGATGAAGTATAAATCTTTAACTCGAGAAATAAGAAAGAACACATGAAAGGACAAAAATCAATATATACAGGATTACTGTACCAGAATAGAGCAATATCATAAGACTGAAAGAGATTACGAAATGTTCAAAGAAATTAAGTTATTGACAAGAAATGTTCAACCTCAATTGAATGTTATCTGTGACAAGATGGGAAATACCTTAACAGAATCTAGACAAATTCTAGAAAGATGGCAGGCGTACTGCAGTGGAATGTATGATATGAGTGACAGTGAGGATATGAATGAGATACATGAGCCAATGACAGCAGAGACAGAACCTGAACCCCCATTAGATGAAATTGCATGAGCAATAAAGAACCTGAAGAATGGTAAATCACCTGGATGTGATGAGATACCAGCTGAACTAATTAAAGCGGAAGAGAAGAACGCATACAAATTTATCACACATTATGTAAAAAGATATGGAAATATGGTATATGACCAAAAGATTGGAAGAGAACTATCTTCATCCCAATACCAAAAAAGGGCAACCTGAAATTATGCACCAACTATAGAACTGTTGCCCTGATCAGTCATGCAAGTAAAATTATACTAAAAATCATAATGGCAAGACTTCGTAAGAAAATGGAAGAAGAAATTAACGTGGTTCAAGCTGGATTTAGACAAGGAAGAGGAACAAAGATCACATTCTCAATATGCGTTTAATAATAGGGAAGTGCAGAGAATTTAATGTAAACCTATTCTCATGTTTTGTGGATTATTCAAAGGCATTTGACCATGTACAACATCAGAAACTTTGGGAAATCATGAGGAATATGGGCTTTCCACCACATGTAATACAACTTATAAGAATGCTCTATCTAGACCAACAAGCGGCGGTTAGAATAGATGGCGAGACATCAGATTGGTTTAACATCAAGCAAGGAGTCCGTCAAGGATGTGTGCTGTCCCCCTATTTGTTTAACCTGTACGCCGAAAATATAATGAGAAATGTAAAAGATGATATAAATAGGGAGCTGTATGATGCCCTAAATATTGGTGGTCTTGACATACCAGAGATTCGGTATGCTGATGATATAGTATTGCTATCCACAACACAGACTGGTATAGAAAACCTAATAGCCTCAACCCAATTGAGTAGTGAAAATCACAACTTGTATCTTAACATTGCAAAAACAAAGATAATGCATACAGATAAAAACCACTATGGAGAAAGAAATATGTTAACGAGGAAAAGTTGGAGATGGTGGAAAATTTTTGAATATCTTGGGTCATTGATTACCAACAACAGTGACACAATGAAAGAAATTAAACGACGACTATCAATTGCTCTTCAAAGACTAAAACAACTGAATAAATTATGGAGTGGGACAGACAGAACTACAAAAATTAGATTTTTAAGAGCATGCATCTTTCCCATTGCAACATACGCCTGTGAGACATGGACACTTACTAAACAAGCTGAACAGCACATACATGCCTTTGAATATAAATGTTATAGACGAGTTCTAAGAATATCTTGGGTAAAGAAAAGAACAAATGCATCCATACTTCAAGAGCTGAATATTGAAGAAGAGGATAAAACAAAGAAAATTTAAATATTTTGGTCACTTGAAACGTCACGAAAATTTGGAGAGAATAATAATGGAGGGGTATATGCCTGGGAAGAGAGGAAGAGGAAGGCCAAAGAGAAGATGGGTGCAGGATGTGGCGGATGATCTCCAGATGGGTGTATCGGATGCGGGACATCTTGCTTATGATCGAGAGATTTTCGGGAAGGTTGTTATGGGAGCGAGGTTCTGTAAAGGACATGCTGCTGAATGAATGAATGAATGTACCACGAGGACATAGGGCAGAAGTATTGCATGGGGTTCTGTAAAACCAGCAAAGAGCTTGCTGGTGCCTGAGGTGTGGTACATTGCAGATGTCCCTTTATATGCATCATGACGGCCTTAACTGTCCCCTGTACCTGTGGCTGAAGTCAAGATACCATGTTCACTTTTATATATGGGGAATGTTAATGACTTTGTTTTCATCCCAGTAGGCAGGCAGCACTCAATCATGCGTGTGTTGCCTCTAAGTGTGAATATATGGCTTGATCATTTCATGTCTTCCACCATGATGGAGATTTTCTGTGACTTTCTTTTAGTCTCAAAACATGCAAAGTGCATGGGCATTGGCGGCTTCATCACATTGGAGTTAATAAACCTCCGGGGGGTGGGGGTGGGGGGGGGGGGGGTGTGAAGGGAAACCACCTCAACCCAATGCCGTTTGTCATGACCATAGAACATTTGAATGATGCTCTATCCTTTAGCTTTCACTGTGCAGGCTGAGGCCCTTGTGTTGATGTAACTCCTCGTTTTCACTGTGCAGGCTGAGGCCCTTGTGTTGATGTAACTCCTTGTCTTGATGTCCAGGTCTTTCTGGAGCAGCAGCAGCAGCAGAAGAAGCTGGAGCAGCAACGGCTGGAGAAGGAGATGTACGAGCAGGAAAGGTTGCAGCAGATTAAAAACAAGACCAAAGAAGAAGAAAGTGAGAACAGCTTGGGATACATCTTCTGTTGTCTCAATCCTCATGTTTATAGTCTTGAGTTCCTTCATCTGTCTCATTAAACACTCCTCACTCTTAAACCTCTCTCTCTCTCTCTCTCTCTCTCTCTCTCTCTCTCTCTCTCTCTCTCTCTCTCTCTCTCTCTCTCTCTCTCTCTCTCTCTCTCTCTCTCTCTCTCTCTCTCTCTCTCTCTCTCTCTCTCTGTGTGAGTTTGTGTATGTTAGTATAAGTGATTTTGTGTGTGTGTTTTATGTATGAATTAGCATATATGTGCATGTATGTATGAGTGAATGTGTGTAAGTGGGTTTGTGATTGTAAATGGGTATTTGTGTTGTGAGGGAGTGTGTATGGGTGTGTTATTGTATGGGTGTATGACTGAGTGTTTGTGTAAGTAATGTATACATGTGTGTATGTAAGTTTGTATGTGTGGGTGTCTGTGTGTTTGTTTGCCTGTAATATGTATTGTTTATGTTCACAGCATTCATTTTATAATGTTTATTTCATGTGAATGTAACATACACAATAGATAATTGATGTGTGAAATACGAGTAGTTGAAAGGGCTGAATGTAAGAAGGCTCGCAGACCAATTTTTCACCCTTTGAAAATAAAGTTTGCTCATTCATTCTCTCTCCTCTTTCTCCTCTCTCTCTCTCTCTCTCTCTCTCTCTCTCTCTCTCTCTCTCTCTCTCTCTCTCTCTCTCTCTCTCTCTCTCTCTCTCTCTCTCTCTCTCTCTCTCTCTCTTCTTCTTCTTCTTCTTCTTCTTCTTCTTCTTCTTCTTCTTCTAATGTATGCCCTTTTCCATCCATCACGTGCCATGCCGGTAAGCGTGGGCGGTCATGTTCTGCCATCTCACTCGATCAACAGAGTCGTGGATCAGTTCCGTGTTTCTGTCTCGACCATGCCACAAGGCCAAGCCATCCAGATACTTGTTTCTAGGTCTTCCCCTTGGTCTGTTCCCCTCGATCTTACCAGTTGTCACCAAGTTCTCCAAATCATTTCTTCTCATAACATGCCCAAAAAATTGTGACTGTCTACGTCTAATGTCTCTGATCAGTTTACGATCTTCATTTGTTTCTTGAAGGACTTGTTCATTGGTCTTTCTGGCTGTCCATGGTATTCTTTGCATTTTCCTCAGAAACCACATTTCTACAGCCATCAGATGTTTTTCAGCCTGGCTGCTCATTGTCCAAGCTTCACATCCATATAAAAGTACAGGTTCTATGTAGCATCTCAACACTCTTTTTCTCGTTTCAATTGACATCTTTTTATTGGTCAGTATGTTTTTCATCTTGCTAAAGGCTACTTTTGCCATGGCGATTCTTGTTCTAATCTCTTCAAGGCATCTCCCATCAGATGTTATTACTGTTCCGAGATAATTGTACCTGCTCACTTGTTGAAGAATATTCCCATTTACTTGTATATTACATTGTGGTATTTCGTCCTTCCTAGTGACGACCATAATCTGTGTCTTTTTACAATTTAATTCTAACCCTAGTTGTTCACTGTGTGTAACAATCGCATCTACTAAATGTTGCAGGTCCTGTTCATTGTCTGCAATCAAGACTGTATCATCTGCATATCTAATGTTATTGATGCATCGTCCCCCAATGTTGATTCCTTCCATATCTTCAATATTTCTGAAAATACTTTCACTGTACAGGGAAAACAGATCTGGAGACATTACACATCCCTGTCTCACACCCCTTTTAATAGGCTGATATTGGCTTACTTCATTATCAACTCTTATGGCAGCTTGTTGTTTCCAATATATGTTTTTTACAAGTCTAAGATCTTTTCCATCAATTTGTAGATCTTCAAGCATCCTTATCATGTTGACATGTCTCACTTTATCAAAAGCCTTTGTGTAGTCAATAAAGCAAAGGTGTAGATCTTTGTTTACTTCTATAGAACGTTCGATTATGTTTCTCAGTATATACACAGCATTTACTGTACCCTTGCCTTCCACAAACCCACATTGTTCTTCTCCTATTTCAGGTTGTATTTTCCTCCTAACTCTTTGCATGATAATTCTTAGCAAAATCTTCGTGATGTGACTCATTATACTAATTGTTCGATGTTGATCACATTCCAAGGCTCCTGATTTCTTTGGGATTGCAATAAATACAGAATTACATAACTCATGAGGTATATTTCCAGTATCATATATTGTATTAAGCAGACTGGTAACTTTATCTATTCCATATTCTTCTAAAGCATTAATCATTTCTGTTGTGACGCTGTCTGGACCGGGGGTTTTGCCAGATTTCATATGATTAAGAGCATTCTGAACCTCCATCTTCAAAATTGCTGGCCCTTCATTGTTATTTTGAACAATATATTGTTCGTCTCTGCTATCGTCATAAAGGTTTTTCACGTAATCTGACCATACATGTAAAATCTGATCTTTTTCTATTATGACTCTTCCATCTTTTGTCTTTAGGCAGCCTGCTGATGTACGTGTTCTTTGATTAGTAATCTCCTGAATTCTTTTGTGCATTAGTTTCGCATTTTTACTGTTGTGTTGTTTTTCAATTTCTCTGCAATTTTTCTCAAGCCATGTTTCTTTAGCCTCCTTACATAAGGTTCTGACTTTTCTGTGAATTTCTTCATATTTGGCAGGATTATTTTTGTTCTGTCTTCTTGTTTCCATTAGTTGTAAAATTTCTTCAGTCATCCATGTCTTACGGCCAACTTTCTTTACTTTTGGAATAGTTTTTTCTGCTGCACAACTGATTGAATTCTTCAGCATTTCCCATTGATCATCTACATCTTGATGTAGTATGCCCTTTTACTTCGTCTAATTTCACCCTCCTTATTCTAATATCTCTCCCCGTCTTTCCATTATTCTTATAAGTTTATGTCTGACTGTCTACTATATGTTTGTCATGTCTCTCTTTCCTCTGTATCTTTCCTCTAATTTATACACTTTTTCTTAATTTGTGTCTAATTTCACCCTCATGCTAATATTACCCATTTTTTCTCCATTCCTCTTCTAAATATCTCTCTCTCTCTCTCTCTCTCTCTCTCTCTCTCTCTCTCTCTCTCTCTCTCTCTCTCTCTCTCTCTCTCTCTCTCTCTCTCTCTCTCTCTCTCTCTCTCTCTCATGCACTTTCTCAATCACATACACCCTCTCTCATGCACTCTCTCTCTCTCTCTCTCTGTCTTTCGCACACACACCTTCTCTCACGCACTCTCTCTCTCTCTCTCTCTCTCTCTCTCTCTCTCTCTCTCTCTCTCTCTCTCTCTCTCATACACTTTCTCAATCACATACACCCTCTCTCATGCACTCTCTCTCTCTCTCTCTCTCTCTCTCTCTCTCTCTCTCTCTCTCTCTCATGCACTTTCTCAATCACATACACTCTCTCTCATGCACTCTCTCTCTCTCTGTCTGTCTTTTGCACACAGACCCTCTCTCACGCTCTCTCTCTCTCTCTCTCTCTCTCTCTCTCTGTCTTTTGCACACAGACCCTCTCTCAGAGGCTACAAATTTTGAAACATAGGAGGGGGATGAGGAAGAAGATGAAGGAGGAGAAGAAGGTCTTTCCTCTCCTGCTGTACTTGGTATATATTATCCATGCCTGTCAAATATTCCTCCAGGATGCTGGTGTGCTTGTAGCTCAGACACACTCATACTGGTCTCAATCAGATCTGAACTGTCTGCATGTTCACACATAACTGATGCTTCCTTCTGTAGGTGCAATAGCATCATCGGCAGTCAAGTTAAAACTACAGGAATTTGTTCTGACCAAGAAGCATCGTGAGGCAGTCAGCAAGGACCTGAACAACTCGCCGCCACAGTTCAGATCTCACTGGTGAGTGCCTTGCTTAATTCTCTGGCATTATCCTCCAGATTACCATTGCTATAGTTACTGCCTTTATTATGAGTATTATTTCACATCATCATCATGGACCATCCTGATAAACATACATTTATATAACCATTGCATGGAGGAATGTGGTTAAATGGGTATTCTGTTCTGTTGTATAGTTATGGGTTAGGTGGATGATAGACCTGTCTGTGACACCCTTTTTTAGGGGTGTCCAGTTAGTCATGTGTCGAAGTACACTTGTTCCTGCACTATCGTCATCTGGAGGTAACAGGTTTCAATCCTGATATGGTAATTATAGCTTTCAGTTATGTTGTTAGTGTGTTTCTTCTATTTCTGTGAGCGCCAGTCAGTACTTGTCAATTTGTTTATGAGCTGTCTCACGACAATATGTTGTTTGCAGAATCAGAAAATAGATTTGTGCTATAGGCCAGTGCAAATGTGTGTGTCATTTGGTGTCATTTGCTGCCTGATATTTTGACACATATTTGCTTTAGCTGTCAAATATTCTACAAAAACGAATAATGTTTACTGAATGGAAAAGTTGTATGCACGGAAGCTGGAATAGCAAGACTATAAAAGCTACCAACATGCAATAGAAGTTAACGAGATAAAAAGAGGAGTACGGCAGGGATGCATGTTGTCCCCAAGCCTCTTCAACCTATACACAGAAAGATTTTTTAAACAAGTTGAATTGCCTGGACTTAAAATCAATGGAAGAATCATTAACAATCTTAGGTATGCTGATGATACCGTGTTACTGGCAGAAAGCGAGCAAGAGTTGCAAAACCTAGTGGAATGAGTAAACATGCACAGTGTAGAATATGGCTTAGGTATTAACATCCTAAAAACAAAAACTATGATAATTAGCAGTGGAAAGGAAATGTCATCAATGAACATCACAACAAATGGGGAGATACTATAACAAGTAACAAGTTTCCCCTATCTTGGACATGTAATAACAGATGATGGCAGAAGTGAAGTAGAAATCAAAAAGAGAATAGGAATGGCCAAAAATTCTTTCAACAACATGAAATCAGTATTAACATCTAGAAAGATTAACAACGCATTACAAATTAGAATTGTCAAATGCTACATATATTCAACACTATTGTATGGCGCGGAAGCCTGGACATTGAACAAGCAATTAGAAAGTCTAATAGAGGCCTTGAAGATGTGGATATACAGAAGAATGTCGTATTTCATGAAAACTAAAACAATAAAATACAGAGGTTCTAGAAAAACTGGGAATGGAAAGAAATAAAAAAGAGGCAATTGAAATATTTTGGCCACATTAAAAGACATAACACTCTTATAAAAACCATACTGGAGGGCAAGGTTGAAGGCAAGAGGCAGACAACGATACAAGGAAGAAGATAACATCAAGAGATGGACGAACACCAATCTGACAGAATGTACATTCAAGGCGAGAGACGGACAGTGTTGGAGATCCATTGCCACCAACCTACATTGTGGAGATGTCACCTGATTGATTGATTGATAAGGAATGTTTAATGAAGGTAATCTGTGAAAAATAATGTGATGTTAATGATGTGATGGGACCTAAAACACCACATTGGTGATGTGATAGGACCTAAAACACCACATTGGTGATGTGATGGGACCTAAAACACCACATTGGTGATGTGATGGGACCTAAAACAATATTATTGATGTGATAAGACCTAAAACAATGCATTAGTGTTGTGAAAAGACCTAGAACACCACACTAATGATATGGTAAGACCTAATATACCACACTTATGATGTGATGAGACCTAATATACCACATTTATGATGTTATAAGTCATAATACACCATATCCATAATGTGATAAGACTAAAAACACCACATTCATGATGTGTTAAGACCTAAAACACCACATTCATGATGTGATAACTTAGAACACCACATTCATGTTCTACTGATGTCAACTACTGACCAAGTGAAGCTGGTGACACCTCATTATTACCGTAGCAAAAACAGCTTAATGTTCTAGCATAGTTTCTATGTAATACCACATTTATGTTTTGTAATGTGACATTAATGATGTATGAAAACTTGTAATGTGACATTAATGATGTATGAAAACTTGTAATGTGACATTAATGATGTATGAAAACTTGTAATGAGTGATATATTTATGGTGGGCATGAAATTGGTCATCTGGTTTATCTTGTAACACTACATTAATGCTCTAGTAGAGAGTGTAACACTACATTAATGCTCTAGTAGAGAGTGTAACACCACATTAATGCTTAGTAACATGGTGTTGGTGTTATTGTAGAATTATAACACAGCATTAATTTTATAGTAGACTTGTAACACCACATTAATGTTATAGTACACTTGTAACACCACATTAATGTTATAGTAGACTTGTAACACCACATTAATGTTATAGTACACTTGTAACACCACATTAATGTTACAGTAGAACTGTAACACCACATTAATGTTCTATTAGACTTGTAACACCACATTAATGTTATGGTACACTTGTAACACCACATTAATGTTATAGTACACTTGTAACACCACATTAATGATATAGTGCACTTGTAACACCACATTAATGTTACAGTAGAACTGTAACACCACATTAATGTTCTATTAGACTTGCAACACTACATTAATGTTGTAGTACACCTATAGTACACTTGTAACACCACATTAATATTCTAGTAGACCTGTAACACCACATTAATGTTCTATTAGACTTGTAACACTACATTAATGTTGTAGTACACCTGTAACACCACATTAATGTTATAGTTGTCTTGTAACACCACTTTAATGTTCTATAACACCTCAAAGATCTTCTTATTCTTTTACTGCTGCGGTAGTGTAGCAGCTAATCGCTTGCTTGCCATACCGGCAGTTTTTGGGTTTCCAATGTGTAATTGACCTGGGCTTGCACCTGGACCCAGCATAAAGTGTTTCCAAACTGTCCTGGGAAAGGCGGCTGGCATGAATTAGGTCACATAAGCCACTGAGTGCAGTTTGGTTGATGAAATCATGGGTCCAGCTCCACAAGCCCTGTGATACCGGCACATAAGCCACTGAGTGCAGTTTGGTTGATGAAATCATGAGTCTAGCTCCACAAGCCCCATGTGCTTGAGTGGTGTACAAGGGGCTTTTATTTCTGTGTTTTGCTGCTGCCTTTTATCTTGTAGTGGAACCTAGACCCTCAACCGTCTCATGCCAGGCCCTCCTCAACTAATCTCTTGCAGTTGCTCTCATGTCTGGCCCATACATCCCAGCTGGGCCTCTAGTGCTCTTCTCTGTTCTTCATGACACTTTACCTCTAGTTCTCGTCTCTGTTCTTTATTACACCTTACTGTGGTCCTAAATTCTCTTCTCCATTCTACATGACACCTTACTGTGGGCCTCTAGTTCTCTTCTCTATTCTACATGGCAATTTATTGTAGGCGTCTAGTCCTCTTCTCTGTTCTATGTGACCCTTGACTGTGTGTCAGGACAGCAATCAGTTTTCATGGAGCTTCTAGCAGCTCATCAGACTTTGGTATAGCTTGCTAACAGCTGTCACAGTTGTTCTAGACTCATTCTCCACTGAGTTGCTGGACTGCCCTTTGCTCACCAAATCAGGACAATGTGTGTGTGCATATGCTACATAAGTATTTGTTGATGGAGGTGACTGCGCAGGGTGAAAGTGAAACACAAGGATAACCTAGTGATTAGAGACAGTAAGTATCTCTCATGACATGTACGGTGGAAGTCTTCTCTCTGGTATGTGGTTTCTTGAACATGTCACTCAACCATAAGTCTAGCTTTATGACTTCATCAGTTTGTTCTTGGGGAAATTGCTATGGTGATTTCCCTTGGTTGTCTATATCCATTCAAGTGATTTACATGCTGAAATATTCCGTTGTGGGAAGCTTTTTAAATTTTGAAAACTTTTGCCCGTGCGTGGCAGATTACAGCCTAGTCTTTACAGTGTTCAATTAACAAGGGATTTTTGACATGTGCACCATGCACACAGGATTTCCTGTTTGTGCACCATCTAGGCATGTAGTTCACTAGTCCAGAATCGGGCGTAATGTGCACCGTCTAGGCATGTAGTTCACTAGCCCAGAATCGGGCGTAATGTGCACCGTCTAGGCATGTAGTTCACTAGCCCAGAATCAGGCATAATGTGCACCGTCTAGGCATGTAGTTCACTAGCCCAGAATCAGGCGTAATGTGCACCGTCTAGGCATGTAGTTCAATAGCCCAGAATCGGGCATAATGTGCACCGTCTAGGCATGTAGTTCACTAGCCCAGAATCGGGCGTAATGTGCACCGTCTAGGCATGTAGTTCACTAGCCCAGAATCGGGCGCAATGTGCACCGTCTAGGCATGTAGTTCACTAGCCCAAAATCAGGCGTAATGTGCACCGTCTAGGCATGTTGTTCACTAGTTCAGAATCAGGCGCAATGTGCACCGTCTAGGCATGTAGTTCACTAGCCCAGAATCGGGCGTAATGTGCACCGTCTAGGCATGTAGTTCACTAACCCAGAATCGGGCATAATGTGCACCGCCTAGGCATGTAGTTAACTAGCCCAGAATCGGGCGACATGTGCACTGTCTAGGCATGTAGTTCACTAGCCCAGAATCGGGCATATTGTGCACCGTCTAGGCATGTAGTTCACTAGCCCAGAATCGGGCATAATGTGCACCGCCTAGGCATGTAGTTAACTAGCCCAGAATCGGGCGTAATGTGCACTGTCTAGGCATGTAGTTCACTAGCCCAGAATCGGGCATATTGTGCACCGTCTAGGCATGTAGTTCACTAGCCCAGAATCGGGCATAATGTGCACCGCCTAGGCATGTAGTTCACTAGCCCAAAATCGGGCGTAATGTGCACCGTCTAGGCATGTAGTTCACTAGCCCAGAATCAGGCAAACAGCTTCTGCAAGTTCTCACTTGTGTGCAGATAATCTACGACTAGTGTTCATGTAATCTGCAACTACATTTGTGTATATGTACAACTTAATGTGTGTACATGTAATCTACAACTATATTTGTGTATTTGTAATCTACAACTAGAATTGTGAATATATAAACTACTACTATATTTCTGTACATATTAACCACAATGTACATTTGTGTACATATATCCTGCAACTAGATTTCTGAACATATAAACTACTAGATTTCTGTACACATAAACCACATCTAAATTTGTGTACATATATCCTACAACTGGATCTGCGTACATAGAATCTGCAACTAGATGTGGTTCTGATCACTGTGTTGTTCCTTGTTAGCTGTGCTGGCCATCTGCTCCATGAGCTTCACTAGTGTTCCAGCCCACATTTGTCTGTGGTTTATATGCCATTGTTGTAGCACGTGATTGTGCACTCAGCCACAAATGTGTGAACTACGGACTAAAACTATGAGCATTAACAAGTTGGAGGAAAATACTTTAGCTCTAAGCCAGCATAAATATATAAGCTTGGCCACATAGTCTGACTGTCTTCTACTTTTGTGAATGAAATGTTTGTGTCTTGTTTCTCTGTGACATTATGTCATTATTGATTCAAAGTCATAGGAATGCTTCTGGCTGGACATATATTATTAATAATTAATTGTGAATTCTTGCTTCAATAAATTATGAATACATGTTTATTGTATAGTGTATGCAATCCATATTTCAGTGAGTGCATCGTTGTGTTCAGATTACTGGTAATTACATATGTTGTTGTTGTATTGTGTGCCCAGTTTAGGCTCACATAATATCATTGGGATGGCACATGATGAGTTAATGTGTATGTTTGTCACACAGTGTACCATATGATGAGTTAATGTGTATGTTTGTCACACAGACAGTGTACCATATGATGAGTTAATGTGTATGTTTGTCACACAGGGTACCACACGATGAGTTAATGTGTATGTTTGTCACCATATGTTGAGTTAATGTGTATGTTTGTCACCATATGTTGAGTTAATGTGTTTGTTTGTCACCATATGTTGAGTTAATGTGTATGTTTGTCACCATATGTTGAGTTAATGTGTATGTTTGTCACTTAGGGTTCCATATCGGGACGGCACATTATGAGTTAATGTGTATGTTTGTCACACAGGGTACCACATGATGAGTTAATGTGTATGTTTGTCACACAGTGTTAATGTGTATGTTTGTCACATAGGGTTCCATATTGGGACAGCACATGATGAGTTAATGTGTATGTTTGTCACACACTGTTAATGTGTATGTTTGTCACCATATGTTGAGTTAATGTGTATGATTGTCACCATATGTAGAGTTAATGTGTATGATTGTCACGTAGGGTACCATATCGGGACGGCACATGATGAGTTAATGTGTATGTTTGTTACGTAGGGTACCATATCGGGACGGCACATGATGAGTTAATGTGTATGTTTGTTACGTAGGGTACCATATCGGGACGGCACATGATGAGTTAATGTGTATGTTTGTTATGTAGGGTACCATATCGGGACGGCACATGATGAGTTAATGTGTATGATTGTCACGTAGGGTACCATATCGGGACGGCACATGATGAGTTAATGTGTATGTTTGTTACGTAGGGTACCATATCGGGACGGCACATGATAAGTTAATGTGTATGTTTGTCACATAGGGTTCCATATTGGGACGGCACATGATGAGTTAATGTGTATGTTTGTCACACACTGTTAATGTGTATGTTTGTCACCATATGTTGAGTTAATGTGTATGATTGTTACCATATGTAGAGTTAATGTGTATGTTTGTTACGTAGGGTACCATATCGGGACGGCACATGATAAGTTAATGTGTATGTTTGTCACACACTGTTAATGTGTATGTTTGTCACCATATGTTGAGTTAATGTGTATGATTGTCACCATATGTAGAGTTAATGTGTATGTTTGTCACGTAGGGTACCATATCGGGACGGCACATGATAAGTTAATATGTATGTTTGTCACGTAGGGTACCATATCGGGACGGCACATGATAAGTTAATGTGTATGTTTGTCACCATATGTTGAGTTAATGTGTATGATTGTCACCATATGTAGAGTTAATGTGTATGTTTGTCACGTAGGGTACCATATCGGGGGCACATGATAAGTTAATGTGTATGTTTGTCACCATATGTTGAGTTAATGTGTATGTTTGTCACCATATGTTGAGTTAATGTGTATGATTGTCACGTAGGGTACCATATCGGGACGGCACATGATAAGTTAATGTGTATGATTGTCACCATATGTTGAGTTAATGTGTATGATTGTCACGTAGGGTACCATATCGGGATGGCACATGATGAGTTAATGTGTATGTTTGTCACATAGGGTACCATATCGGGACGGCACATGATAAGTTAATATGTATGTTTGTCACCATATGTTGAGTTAATGTGTATGATTGTCACCATATGTAGAGTTAATGTGTATGTTTGTCACGTAGGGTACCATATCGGGACAGCACATGATAAGTTAATATGTATGTTTGTCACGTAGGGTACCATATCGGGACGGCACATGATAAGTTAATGTGTATGTTTGTCACCATATGTTGAGTTAATGTGTATGTTTGTCACCATATGTTGAGTTAATGTGTATGATTGTCACGTAGGGTACCATATCAGGACGGCACATGATAAGTTAATGTGTATGATTGTCACCATATGTTGAGTTAATGTGTATGATTGTCACGTAGGGTACCATATCGGGACGGCACATGATGAGTTAATGTGTATGTTTGTCACGTAGGGTACCATATCGGGACGGCACATGATAAGTTAATATGTATGTTTGTCACCATATGTTGAGTTAATGTGTATGATTGTCACCATATGTAGAGTTAATGTGTATGTTTGTCACGTAGGGTTCCATATTGGGACGGCACATGATGAGTTAATGTGTATGTTTGTCACACACTGTTAATGTGTATGATTGTCACCATATGTTGAGTTAATGTGTATGATTGTCACCATATGTTGAGTTAATGTGTATGTTTGTCACACAGGGTACCATATCGGGATGGCACATGATGAGTTAATGTGTATGTTTGTCACACAGGGTACCATATCGGGATGGCACATGATGAGTTACTGTGTATGTTTGTCACACAGGGTACCATATCGGGATGGCACATGATGAGTTAATGTGTATGATTGTCACGTAGGGTACCATATCGGGACGGCACATGATAAGTTAATGTGTATGTTTGTCACGTAGGGTACCAAATCAGGGCTCACTGGACCAGGGATCGCCACCACTCAACCTGTCTCCCCCCTACGCACATCACCTGATGGCCAAATATGAAGATGATTTCCCGCTGCGCAAGACAGGTAGGGCGTGTTTGAATCCTCCAGTAATCATCTGTGTGTGAGTGCCGGTGGTTCCTCATATAAGCATGTTGTGAGTGGGTGAGGGAGAGACACATTTATCAGATTTTTAGGCCAACTGTCTCCTGTTGAATGCACTAATGACTAGATGTGTGCATGGATCTGATCATTGACACTAACTTGTGGTCATGTGCATGCCCGAATGCTCCAGGTTGTGAATGCAAACGGTAACTTAGTTATCTTCCCTGTTGTTGCACATTTGATGACAGATTTAATCCTAACTCAACTAACTCCTTCATTGTGTCGTCATGTTTCAGAGTGCTTGATCATTCATTGCAGGTGAAGTGTTTCTGGTCCTTCGTGATTTGCACAGCTGTAGCCAACCATACTCTACGCTGCTTTTATTATCACCATCACCATCATCATCACCACCATCATCATCATCCTGTCTGGTCTCATGTGAGAAGTGAGCCACTACTGCAGCTGCTGCCATGCAGTAAATCTGTGTCTAAGAATGCTAGATTCCTGCAGTGATGGGTTCAATAGCTGCCATTGTTCTATGATTCATCCTTCTGTCATTTTTATGGGTTCGATAAACTACATACATGAAAAATTACATACACATAAAACAACATACTCGTAAAAATTAAACAGCTGAATTCTGGACGAATAAATAGGATAATTTGTTTCTTTTTCTGTAATTGAATTCCTCCCTTCTTTATAATAAGCCCTGTTCTTTGGGTGTTTTTTTTAAATCTGCTAAGATGTTATTGTTGTTAACCTGCCAAGTAAGTTAAGTAATATTGAAACATAAAGCGCTTATAATGGGGAAAATCATAATCTTGGATTACAGGGCTTTCATTGCCCCTGGATTATCATAATTTCCCTTGTTCATTCTTGTATATTCAGGTTTCTTGTTCTCCAAATCTCTTCCATCTCCGAGACATCCGGTTTTTTGTTTGATCACAAAGCTTCAGTTATTTTCATGTTTTACAAATTATATTCCATTTTTTAAAGATAATTCCACACCACAAACTTATCTCAGTGATTTCACAGGAAAGAAATATTTTAAAATAACATTAAAACAGATTCTCTGTTGCATATTCTTTCCTCTTCTACCTTTAGGTGTAGAAGTATCTTGCAGTCTTGTTTAATGTCTCCTCTTCTACCCTGGGTGTCTTGCAGTCTTACAGTGTTTCCTTATCTACCTCGAGAATTTGAGGTACCTTACATTCTTTCAAGATTGACTCTTCTACTGCGGATTGTGTAGATATATTTGTCACTGTTAGTTTTGACATAAGCTCTCCCGTACACTCATAAGTTGTCTGACTAAAGCTGTCAGGATTGAACTCAAATCATCCACAATAACAAAGTTGTATGCTGTTACTCCACCAAAAAAACATACTACAATGTCAATACAGGAACAGAAACACAGTAGAGAGTATGTATGTTGGCAGGCTACATATTTAAAAGTCCACTGTGAGACTGATCACCAGTAACTTGACATGTGAGGGCAGTTTGAGGCCTGCCCTGTTGGTGGTATCCAGCAGTAGGTTCATTTGTGGATACAGGTTGTCCATGGTAGTTGCAGGGGATTCAGTGTGGCATTGTGAAGGATTTCAATCTTGTGGTAGTTACAGGGGCTTTAATATGGTATTCTGAAGGATTTCAGTTTTGTGGTAGTTACGTGGGCTTTAATGTGGTATTGTGAAGGATTGAAATCTTGTGGTGGTTACAATGGCTTTAATGTGGTGTTGTGAAGGATTTAAATCTTGTGGTAGTTACAGGAGCTTTAATGTGGTATTGTGAAGGATTTCAATCTTGTGGTAGTTACAGGGACTTTAATGTGGTATTGTGAAGGATTTAAATCTTGTGGTAGTTACAGGGGCTTTAATGTAGTATTGTGAAGGATTTAAATCTTGTGGTAGTTACTGGGGCTTTAATGTGGTATTGTGAAGGATTTCAATCTTGTAGTAGTTACAGGGGCTTCAGTGTGGTATTGTGAAGGATTTCAATCTTGTGGTAGTTACAGGGGCTTTAATGTGGTATTGTGAAGGATTTCAATCTTGTGGCAGTTACAGGGGCGTTAATGTAGTATTGTGAAAGATTTCAATCTTGTGGTAGTTACAGGGGCTTTAATGTGGTATTGTGAAGGATTTCAATGTTGTTATAATTACAGGGGTTTTAATGTGGTATTGTGAAGGATTTCAATGTTGTGGTAGTTACAGGGGCTTCAGTGTGGTATTGTGAGGGATTTCAATCTTGTGGTAGTTACAGGGTCTTTAATGTTGTATTGTGAAGGATTTCAATTTGTGGTAGTTACAATGGCTTTAATGTGGTATTGTGAAGGATTGAAATCTTGTGGTAGTTACAATGGCTTTAATGTGGTATTGTGAAGGATTGAAATCTTGTGGTAGTTAAGGGGCTTCAGTGTGGTATTGTGAAGGATTGAAATCTTTTGGTAGTTACAATGGCTTTAATGTGGTATTGTGAAGTATTTAAATCTTGTGGTAGTTACAGGGACTTCAGTATGGTATTGTGAAGGATTTCAATCTTGTGGTAGTTGCAGGGGTTTCAGCATGGTATTGTGAAGGATTTCAATCTTGTGGTAGTTACAGGGGCTTTAATGTGGTATTGGGAAGGATTTTAATCTTGTGGTAGTTACAGGGGCTTTAATGTGGTATTGTGAAGGATTTCGATGTTGTGGTAGTTACAGGGGCTTTAATGTGGTATTGTGAAGGATTTCAATCCTGGGTGCTTGGGAGGAAAGTTTCTAGAGGTACAGATGCCCATGTCCTGCATCTTGGCGTGTTCTGTGGGCAGTCAGAAGAGTGATCGGTTTGTGTGTCTGGGCTGTGGACTAGTGATGGGCTTATACAGGCAGATGATTGTTGTGATGTATATCGAACAACCAACTTCATTTTCTTGGCATATAGAAGATTAGTTTGTGTATCTGGACATATAGAAGATTAGTTTGTGTATCTGGGCACATAGAAAATTAGTCTGTGTATCTTGGCATATGGAAGTCTGTGTATCTAGCCATATAGACTAATGTGTCTCAACTGAATCTAAGCTATATGATATGGAAAGTTGATCACCAGCACTTCATGTGATGTGCGGAGAAGTACACTTCTGAATCAAGAGTCCTTGTAGAGACATCACGGTCACCCACGTGAGATTGTTGACAGTGCACACGTGAGATAGTTCAAGATTGGCAGTAGCTGTGTGAGATAGTTTCAGATTGGCAGTAGCTGTGTGAGATAGTTTCAGACTGGCAGTAGCTGTGTGAGATAGTTTCAGACTGGCAGTAGCTGTGTGAGATAGTTTCAGATTGGCAGTAGCTGTGTGAGATAGTTTCAGATTGGCAGTAGCTGTGTGAGATAGTTACAGATTGGCAGTAGCTGTGTGAGATAGTTTCAGATTGGCAATAGCTGTGTGAGATAGTTTCAGATTGGCAAGTCTGCCTGTCTCATCCTCCGGCCGTTCATTTTTATCTATCTATCTATCTACCTATCTATCTATCTATCTATCTATCTATCTATCTATCTATCTATCCGTCCGTCCGTCCGTCCGTCCGTCCGTCCGTCCGTCTGTCTGTCTGTCTGTCTCTCTGTCGGTCTGTCGGTCTGTCTGTCTGTCTGTAGGTAGGTAGGTATAAGATTGTCTGTGAAGACACAGAGAGGAAACAGCTTCCACGTGATGAACCAGTGCCGACATGCATGTAGCCCATCAGAAGAACCCACAAACGTGCCGCGCGCGTGATTATCGCCTGCTGAAGACGTGAACTTGTGAAGGCGGGCGCCACCGGTCGTCTGCTCATGGGCCTGTAGATTGTCCAGCTCGTCTGGAAATAGCCTCCAGGTAGCGTGTCTTTTACCTTGGCACTGCGTATTTCTGGGGGAAGGGGGACGCACAGGTGTAGGACACAGGTCGGCGGGTGGAGTACAGATAAGTTTCAGAAATCTAAAGTTGTATCATAGAGCAAGGAATGTATATCTGTATCATAGAATAAGGAATGTATATCGTTACCATAGAACAAGGAATGGATATGTGTAGCTTAAAACTAAAAAGTTATACATGTATCATACATAGATGAAGATATACCGAGTGAGATAGGATAGGAGAGTAAGATGAAGATATACCGAGTGAGATAGGAGAGTAAGATGAAGATATACCGAGTGAGATAGGAAAGTAAGATGAAGATATACCGAGTGAGATAGGATAGGAGAGTAAGATGAAGATATACCGAGTGAGATAGGATAGGAGAGTAAGATGAAGATATACCGAGTGAGATAGGAGAGTAAGATGAAGATATACAGAGTGAGATAGGAAAGTAAGATGAAGATGTACCGAGTGAGATAGGATAGGAGAGTAAGATGAAGATATACCGAGTGAGATAGGATAGGAGAGTAAGATGAAGATATACCGAGTGAGATAGGATAGGAGAGTAAGATGACGATATACCGAGTGAGATAGGATAGGAGAGTAAGATGAAGATATACCGAGTGAGATAGGATAGGAGAGTAAGATGAAGATATACCGCGCGCATGAACTATCTAGAGACAAAGACCAGCGTCCGTGCTTTATTAACAGCTAAGCTGCGTGGTCCTTGGTTATGTGCATCAGGTATTCGGGCTGAGTTGATGTAACGTTATCGAGGGCGTAGGAGAGAGAGAGAGAGAGAGAGAGAGAGAGAGAGAGAGAGAGAGAGAGAGAGAGAGAGAGAGAGAGCGCGCGCATGGGTGTAATAATAGTATAATTCACATGTATGGTCACCAGAAATGTTGAGGGATATGTATCAGTAGAGGGAAGCAACTGATGTGAAGCAAACGCCTCAAACAAATGAAGGTACATGTGAGTGAGTATGAGACTGGGGACAGGAAAACAGTGGATGTGTTTCGTTGTTATAGCCGTCCCCTGGGTTAGTACTTCGGTAGATCTAGGTGGAGATATAACCCTGTATGGTTTAGTAGACGGGGATATAAACATATTTTAGTAGATGGAGATATAAACATATTTTAGTAGATGGAGATATAAACCTGTATCCACAAATGTTGATCCGTATTGTATAAATACTTCTGACATAAAAATCTGATTTCCCCTCTACGACGTGACCTGGAAGCCAGATAAACTATACCTCTAGATGTGTAACAGAGGCATTTAACTTTGACATAGAAGGTAAAATAATTTCCCACTATGACCAATCTGACAAGGAAGGTCTACTTTCCCTCTACTGATTCATAGGGCAAAGTTCCCCCTTTTATGCTCGTACAGGGACTGTCTGACCGCAAGATGTCTTCCCTGTACACTGCACAGTATCTGCTAATACAGGGTATACTATACCTGCATCGCTGAGGCAGCTGTTCTTGTTTACAGTTGAATATTTCCTTAGTAAACTCTGTGAGGGACGCGGTGCTTGTCCACACTGCTTCTTTACAATTGAATATACACTTAGTACACTCTGTGAGGGGCGTGGTGCTTGTCCACACTTCTTGTTTACTTTTGATTGAACTCAGTTGCATCATCCTCAAATATCAGATATTTCATTATGTCTCATTTCCTAAGGGACCCGTAATTACTGTATCATCATCCACATCATATAGCGCAGTGGTTCTCAACCTTTGTTGGCTCATGCACCTCATCACCATATGTTCAGAACGTCATTCCCCCCCTCCACCCTTTCGTATTTCCTCCCTATAAATCCCCCCTCCCTGCCCCTACACAGTATACGTAAAAATGGAAGCTAAATTTAATAACACATACTAGAACAAGTCTCAAACTACTGAGAGTAATCTTGCCAAGAAATCAACAATCAGCTGAAAGATGCTGATGTTAACAGTGATGTCATGTAAAGAATATGCGAGCAAACAAAAAGAACAAGTCTAAACGTCTACATAAAACGTGATTTGCGGATCTACTTACGTTTTAAAACGAATTTCAGAAGGGCGAAAGTACAGAACCATAAAGTATGGAGGGAAAAACAATATCAAGTTATCGGTTCTTGTATTAACGTGATCTTGAAATAATTTTAATTCCCCCCCCCCCCATGAAACCCTAAACTGCCCCCCCCCCCCCCATGTGTGTGGGTGGGGGGAATTCTCCACCGATTGAGAACCACTGATCTAGCGCCTGACGTGTCTCCATAGCTTCTATTCTCCGGCAGTATGTACCAATTCACATGTAGATATCTTTCTATGACCTTATCAAACACTGTCCAGAACTGCCTCCATCTGTGTCTTGTTGTATGCCAGGGGTTGGATGCTGGGCTGGCACACAACCACCGTGAAACTAACAGTGTGTGCGTGTGTGTGTGTGCAGACAGACAGACACCATACAGCTAACAGTTTGTGTCAAAGCAAACAAACACGTTTCTGGTTTTTCAGCATCCGAGTCCAATATTCTAAAGCTGCGGTCTGCTCTCAAGCAGAAAAAAGAGGTCCGGCGGGCCATGATTACCCACAGTCCTCTGGTGGGCCGCCGAGACAAGGGACCACTTGGCCTGAAAAGAAAAACGCCCCTATCAAGTACGTATGCCTTTACAACCATCCATGTTTCTTTCTTTGACCGGGCTTGTTTGATATTATTTCATGTGCTGGTGCTTGTGGTTAGCAGCACGGGAACACAGTTGTCGGCAAGTTGATTTGTGTTATGTTGTTAGGGTTGTTTATTCGTTATTTTTCGTTTAATATGCCACGTTTATTTGTAAATCACATACTTGATAAACATTATTACAGTAGAAGTGCGATTGATGTCTTAGATGTGTTTCAATCAGTACCTACTATTGAACAGTTGCTCAGAGGTACTTCTGGTGTAAAACCAGCCTGCTCCTCCGATGGATCTCTTCTCATTTCTAGGTGAAATAACGTCGTGTATAGATGATGATGATGATAGATAGGAGCTTTGACGTGTGATTTGCAAATGGCTGTCTGGCCGCTGTTCACGTTTCCATATTAGTCTGGTGATGATATTTATCGTGGTTTTATGGCCTGTAAGTTCTGGTTGTATTCGTGAACCTTGAAGCTTGTCTGAGTTTCTTCTTGTGAGGTTTGACTGTGCCATCTCTACCATCATGTAGATGATGTCTGTGTTTGTTTGTTTGTTTTTCTGGTGAAGTCTGCAGCGCCAGTTCCGTCTGCAGCGCCAGTTCCGTCTACAGGTTTGCGTAATAGGTTTAAATCCATCTCTGGTCACCTCATTGACAAATCTTAGAGCAAGGCCTGTAGTCGTAGTATGGTCTGCATTCCCACAATCCATAGAGGACACTGCGAAGATGCAGTCGTAGAATTGTGCTGTAGAAAAGGCTGGCACCTGCAGTTGTGAACATCATCATCATCTCAGCCAGCGTACACTGTATATCTTCGATGCCAAGTCAGTCATATTTCTGGTGTCCTTGTGGTTTCTTCTAAAGTCTCTCAACTTTATGTTTGTCATTTCGGGGTTTCTTTTCTGGGCATTCCTGTTTTCAGTCCGCGGGTTGCTGTTCGTTTCCTGATCATGTTTAATTTATTTCTGTTATAAAACTCTCGCAGCTTATAGCCCGTATCTCGCGTCTGAGATTAGCAAACGAATGCTATTTTCGCCCCGTGTTAGAAAATGTAAGCAGGGAGGACGATGAGGACAATGGATGTAAACAGATTGACTCTGATAAAAATGGGTCACAAAAGGCATGAGGCAGCGGCTGATGACGCAGTTTGTCTATTTAAGTGTGGAACCAAAACCAGGTTGTTGGTGTCTGGCTGAGGCCAGCATTGTACCGCCGATAGATATCTGCTCCGTTATCACAGGCCAGGAATAGGACAGGCTTGTTCGCCTCCCAGTGGAGGGAAAGGCAGCAGGTGAAGGGCAAGGGGCATTAATCAGTGCATAGCTACCGCCACGTGAGATTAAGCATTTGCGGGTTGCCGTGACAGGAACAGGTGGTCGGGCGGTTAGAGTACCGGAAAACAATCCGCGACAGAAGCAGATAGTCGGACGGTTAGAGTGCTCGAAAAAAAAAATGAATGTTGGCCGAAACTCGTACACATGAAAGATTTGCATCAGCTTGGGGAAGTAAAAACGAAAGCAAGTTTAAAACAAGAAACCATCCTCTTGGCTTGCATTCAGCTCGCCTCCAGAAAACAGGTTGCTTGTAGACTTAGGTCCCTGTCATTGGACGTGACCTCTGTTAGATCAGGTTGGTCAATCTTCTGTTGCCCGATGGGTTTTGAGGGAGGCTAAGTTGCAAAGATAGCACCATAAACGCCTGAAAGAGGCAGTCTTCATTGTTTGGTCACATAAGAAGAAGGCAAAAACTGGAACATGTTGTGACAACTGGAAAGATTTGTGTCGCGGAAGGGAGTCAACTCACGAGCTGATGCTTGCCTTTGGAAATCGCAAAAGGTGGAGAAGCGTGATCGCCCGCGCTAGCCGGTAAGGCACGTGCCCGATTCATTGACGTTCGGGTGGTTTGGGCACTGACGAGGGCTTGTATTATCTGAGTGGGTTTGGCGTAGACTTTATCACAACCTGGTACCAATATACCATCAATCGACCCACATTCGGTAGTTGTCTCTTCAAGTGTACGCTAGACCTGGCTAATGATCACACCTAATATGATGGCGGGTTGGCAGCGCACTTCATCTTTGAGTTTGGCACTGTCGTCATTTGAAGGCGAAAAGTTCGAATCTCCTTGTGCATATGGCATTCCGTGTGTGTTTTCTTGTGCATACTGTGATCTTTACTGCCTTCCTTTACTTGTATACTAGCCAAGCAATCAGTGCTTATGAATTTATGTCCACTACTATGTATCTTCTTATGGCCCATGGTGTTGGTGATCATGTCTTTTGTCTCGTGTGCTGCACATCATTTCTGTTATCGACATTCACCCATGCCATGATGGTGTATTGTTGCGCACGTAAAAAATCCATTGGCAGTTGGAAATCGAACAAGAGTAGCCTAACGGCGCTGCCCGGGCAACATTTCGAGTTAAAAATCTACCCAAAGTATTTCAGGATCCTCGCCGGTGCTACGGAGTTCGTGCACTGGGCTGAGTTTCTCCAGACTCAGGTTTGAGTTAGGAGGAGAACGGAGCACTTATGTGTTACACTCGTGTGCCGTGATGTTGATCCATCGACTAAACTAAACTATCCGGCATTTTGTCTCTGTCTCCTCTTTCTTCTCCAACCCTGCTGATTTCCCGTTACGGCATACCCCAATTTTCCCTCTCTCATGACATGCCCAAACAATGTGGACTCGTTTTCTGATATGAGTAATCCGTTCTCTTTGTGGGTTCATTTCTTCCATGACATCGTCATTACTTTTGTATCCTTCCACAGAACTTCTTCCATGACATCGTCATTACTTTTGTACCCTTCCACGGAACTTCTTACTAAACTAAACTAAACGTCATTACTTTTGTATCCTTCCACGGTGGTCTCATCAATTTTTCTATAAAACCACATCTCCACAGCTTCCACATAATTCCTCACTAGTCGCCCAGTTGTCCATGATTTGCTTCCGTGCATAATTGCTCGACATAGTTCTTAAGAACTTTTTTCCCTCGCCTCGATTGACACAGATTTTAGATATATTGCAACAAATAATACGCATCTTGTGAAATGCTGCTATTCTTGGTCTGTGTTACACTTAGCTTCATTAATGCGTCTTCCATCTGCTGTTATTAAAGTACCCAAATATATTAACTTGTTCCAGACTATTTCCATCCACTTTGATGTTGCATTTGTGAAGACATGTTTCACTGTAATTACCATTACTTCTGTTTTTTCTGTTATCCAAAAACCGCTGTTTTGATATCTAAATATACCAATTATGTCTAAACAAGTTACATTAGTGAGTTTTGACTATCCCAAAAGAATGTCAATGATAAGGATTCCAGTCAACAAGATTCAGATAATGATGTGTGTAGGTGGAGATGGTTGCAGAGCTGTAGATTCCCCCGCTGGGAGCTGCGATAACCGACCTGTGCCCGGCCAGCTAAGATGGCGCGTGTATCTATTTTTGTCTGGCGTGCTATTGGGAACAGTTTACTTTTAGCTTGGCTAACATGACCTGCCTTGACCCCGTGGATTGCGCATGCGCTTTATATTGTGCAGGCTGGAATTTTTGTACCCCTCCCTCCTGTGCTTGTCTCTCCTCCCCCCAGTTGTGCATTGAGCCTGGCTATTTTCAGTTGTGTGAAATTTTAACCTGTCGTATTAAAATAACACCCTGGAATAGATGCATGCTTACTTGCCAGGCACAATTACAATCACTGAGCAGTGGCACTAAACTATTTATCTTGGTCAGCGATCTATTTTTTTGCCTGGTACCGACAGGCGTCGGCGATCTTTGGTCTTGTTGCTTGCAGGCGAATTGAAAAGTGGCTGTAGTAGTATCAGTAATGTAGGCAAGAATAGTTCAAGTTAATAATGGTTTTGAAACAACTCAACTAACAGTTTCAGACAGAAGGCTATCATCAGTGAAAATGAGTGACAGAAGTGAGCATGCACAGCACATGTATGGGTTTAACCGTGGTGAATGTAAATGTAAACCACGGGAAAACGAAGTGTATGTTGGCTTAAAATTACAATACACAATAAGAAAAGCCAGAAAGTTGCTAAGACTTCAGCACACAACAACAAAAGGCAACCTACAGTAAAAACGTTTCCTTATTGATGAGGCCAAGATCTTGAGAAGTTTGTGGCCAAAAACACCATCCGACTTTTACTCAACATTATATATGGTGTTAAAATCTCAAATTTACACTGAGACATTGTTCTCAATGGATGGACATTGGACATCTTCAACACCGGGAACTACTAAAACCTCATAAACTGATGACAACTCCGGAACTGTTAAAACCCCAGGAACAACTAAAATCTCTGGAACTATTAAAACCCCAGGAACTGCTAAAATCACAGGAACCGTCAAACCCCCAGGAACTAATAAAACCTCAGGAACTACTGAAACACAGGAACTACTGAAACCACAGGAACTGCTAAAACCACAGGAACTGCTAAAACCATAGGAACTAATAAAACCTCAGGAACTGCTAAAACCTCGGGAACTGCTAAAATCCCAAGGAGCTGCTAAAACCCCAGTAGCTACTAAAACCCCAGGAACTGCTAAAACCTCGGGAACTGCTAATACCACAGGAATTGGCAAAACCCCAGGAACTACTAAAACCTTAGGAACTAATAAAACCACAGGAATTGTCAAAGGCCCCCCCCCCCCTCCCAGGAACTGCTAAACCCACAGGAACTGTCAAAACCCTAGGAACTACTAGAACCTCAGGAACTGCTAAAACCCCAGGAACTACTAAAACCACATGAACTTCTAAAACCCCATAAACTAATAAAACCTCAGGAACTTCTAAAACCCCTGGAACTGCTAAAACCTCAGGAACTACTAAAACCCCAGAAACTACTAAAACCTAAGGAACTGACAAAGCCTCAGGAACTGACAAAGCCTCAGGAACTGACAAAGCCTCAGGAACTGACAAAGCCTCAGAGCAGCTAAATTTCCACATTGGAGGTTGGAACCCTCTGTACTTAACGATTTATTGATAGGTCAGTTCAACGCCCAACTGTGGAAGTGTTCCCAACCAACACAGGTCTGGAGTCCGTGCAGCATCACAGAATGGGAGGAAGAGACTGTGTAAGTGAATGTGCCTGGCCGTGTTAACCCTGGTATGCTTGGTCCTGGACAGTGTGGGTCCACAACCTTGTCCCCAATATACCACAGTGGTATGTACAACTGTTTGTGGTTGATCCCTGACAGTGTGGGTCCACAACCTTGTCCCCAATATACCACAGTGGTATGTGGTTGTGGATGTGGAACTGATCACAGTGGGTTCTAACCAGCATGGCTGCCACATACAGCTAACCATCCCACATCAGAGGCAATCAGATCAACACTCTTGACTTCTACTGAGAGAGACTGAAATGTTTATGGGCTGGTTCAGAGTGCAGTGACTTGGATTGTACATCATGAATGATCAACTTAGGACTCTGTGCTCTGCTGTTATTTTGCTTTTGTTCTAGTTATTTTGTTGTTGTTGTGGAACTGATCACAGTGGGTTCTAACCAGCATGGCTGCCACATACAGCTAACCATCCCACATCAGAGGCAATCAGATCAACACTCTTGACTTCTACTGAGAGAGACTGAAATGTTTATGGGCTGGTTCAGAGTGCAGTGACTTGGATTGTACATCATGAATGATCAACTTAGGACTCTGTGCTCTGCTGTTATTTTGCTTTTGTTCTAGTTATTTTGTTGTTGTTGTTGGTCATCATGGATATTTTAATATTAGTTTTAAACAGTCTATGATTTGCTTCTTTTTTAAGTTATAAGTGTCTTTGCCTGGCAATTAACCATGTATCTGTGATATTGTTTCTGTCGCTGATGTAACTGGATGACCAGTCATTGCACACATTCAAGTGTCAGTGTTGAATTGTTGCATGTGAAACTGTTGTGTGTGTGTATACTAACTGCATTGAGCCTGACCTTTTGTCATGGCTGAGTGACCCCAGCCATGCCATGCCCTTGCTTGTTTCTTGTGCACACTGACCAGCAATGTTCATGTTGTTGCTGTCTGTCAGCTTCATGTTCATGTACAGACATCAGTTACAATAGGAACACATACAATTATAGAACAGGTGACTTGTCTTCTGCTCATGTTTTCACAAGTGTGTCTGAGCGCTGTCTGTCTGTCTGTCTGTCTGTCTGTCTGTCTGTCTGTCTCTTTCTGTCTTTCTCTTTCTCTGTCTCTATCTCTCTCTTTGTCTGTCTGTCTCTCTCTCACTCACTCTCTCTCTGTTGAGAGAGATAGAGAGAGAGATGGAGAAAGACAGAGTATGTATGTATAAGTAAACTTTTGTTAGCAAGTTTGTGATTGTGAGTATATGAGTATGCGAGGGATTGTGTATATGTGTGTTATTGAGTCGGTGCATAACTGTGAGAGTTTGAGTAAATGATGTAGGTATAAATAAATGCAGGTATGTATGTATGTGTTTATGCGTGTGTATGTGTGTCTGGCTGCCTGCCTGTCTCATAATATGGCAATATGTTGGTTTATGTTTACAACTTTCATTTAGCAATGTTTTTTTTTTCTCTATGTAAATGTAACTATTAGCATGCATAATAATTACCTGCATAGTCTCTCTCTCTCTCTCTCTCTCTCTCTCTCTCTCTCTCTCTCTCTCTCTCTCTCTCTCTCTCTCTCTCTCTCTCTCTCTCTATCTCTCTCTCTCTCTCTCTCTCTCTCTCTCTCTCAAAACTGAATTTAAGAATCCCCATCACTGCAAGAATCCCCATCACTGCACTCAAGATATTTCCACACATGCATCCCCACTTGAAAAGTCTCTTTCTTCCCCCCCCCCTCCTCCCCACCGCACAGTAGCATCCCCTCCTCTGTCCCAATCTCTGGGGTATTTTCTAGATTCAAACACTGCTCTGCTTCCTAGATACTTTCTGAACACTGTTACAGTTATTTCTCTTTCTCTCATTTCTCTCCTTTTTGGTTTATTTCCAGAATGACATTTTGTTTTCATCAATTCTTTTTCTGCTTTCTCCTCCTCCTGCTGCTCCTGCTGCTGCTGCTGCTGCTCCTCCTCCTCCTCCTCCTCCTCCTCCACCCCTACTTTATATTCTTGTAACTAATTAGGTATCAGCATTAAAACACTGCAGACATTCATTGTCACTAGAAATAAATGCCAGAAAATGTCATGTAGGGAGTGGGACTGCTTGCTTTACTGGGTTGATGTGTACAGATAAACACCACTGATGTGGCTGGAGGGGATCAGTAGGATGTCTAGTGTTGCCTCCAGTCTCCCTGAAGCCTTCTAAATCATGTGTGTTTATTTGCTGTAGTCCATTTTTAATTGGTTTGGTTTTAGACTTATTTGTTTGCTGAAATATTTCTTCATTGCAATCATATGTTCATGTTGATTAACGTATATGCCTTGATATTTTATTGCGCTTGAAAATTTATGATTTTAAGTTGTGATATTTGTTCTGTGTATTTGTTTGGCCATGCCTTATGTTGCATAGATGTTATTTATGTAGAGTTCATATTGTTGTTGCTGTGTAGCTGGCAGTAACCTTTATATATGTCAGCATATTGTGTATGTTGACCTATGGGTTTTATATGTACATACATACATATCTTTGTTCCAATAATAGAAAGTATATGTATTGGCTTTATATTAATTACAAAAATGTGTCTGTTAAACACCATCAAGCGAATATATTGCCATATTATGGGATATACATATATGTTTGCATCAAATTTGTGTACATTTTAACTTGTGACATATTACACATATATAGAGTGGGACATATATATGCATTGGAGGTTGGATCATCAGATAGTATGTTGAATATAGAATTTTACCTTCCAGGTAATTGATTCATTACTTTGAACACAACGCTACAGGGTATCTTAAAGATAGCATCTGCTATTATCCTATAACCCTATCTGTGAGCTGGTTGGGTGGGTGGGTTTGTTGAGTGGATGGGTGGTTGGTAGGGTGGGGTTGGGTGTTTCAGTAGGTGGGTGGGTGATTGAGTGGGTGGGTGGTTGGTATGGTGGGGGGGTTGGTTGGGTGGGTGATTGAGTGGGTGGGTGGTTGGTACGGAATCCTCTAGCAGGCCATTGAGTTTAACACTTATGTACAGCATGTCAGAGAAGTTATCATTGTTGATGACATGACATAAATGTCATCTCTGGACACCATGACAGGAATGGCAGCTCTGTAGATAACATGATATAAATGTCATCTCTGTTGTTAAGATGATATAAATGGCTTCTCTGTAGATACAATGACATAAATGTCATCTCTGTGGACAACATAACAGGAATTTCATCTCTATGGACAACATGAGAGGAATGTCATATCTGTAAATGACATGACATAAATGTCATCTCTTGACACCATGACAGGAATGGCAGCTCTGTAGATAACATGATATAAATGTCATCTCTGTTGTTAAGATGATATAAATGTCATCTCTGTAGATACAATGACATAAATGTCATCTCTGTGGACAACATAACAGGAATTTCATCTCTGTGGACAGCATGAGAGGAATGTCATCTCTGTAAATGACATGATATAAATGTCATCTCTGTGGACAACATGACAGGAATATCATCTCTGGACAAAATGACAGGAATGTCATATCTGTAAATGACATTATATAAATGTCATCTCTGTGAACAACATGACAGGAATGTCATCTCTGTAAATGACATGACATAAATGTCATCTCTGTGGACAACATGACAGGAATGTCATCTCTGCAGATAACATGACAGGAATGTCATCTCTGTAAATGACATGGCATAAATGTCATCTCTGTGGACATTGAAAACATAACAGGAATGTCATCTCTGTGGACAACATGACAGGAATGTCATCTCTGTAAATGACATGACATAAATGTTATCTCTGTGGACAACATGACATGAATGTCATCTCTGTAGTTAACATGACAGGAATGTCATTTCTGTAAATGACATGACATAAATGTCATCTTTGTGGACAACATGACAGGAATGTCATCTCTGTGGACAACATGACAAGTATGTTACCTTTGTGGTTGGTTGGAAAAGGTAAAACAGTATTCAGAGGCAAGAAAGACATAAAAAAAACAATATTGTGAGGTAAGAAAAAACTTGGGCGTGGGGGGAGAGGGGAGGGGGGGGGGGGGCTTGATTGAGAGGTAAAAAAGAAATTTTTAAAAATGATTGAGAGGTAAGAAAGAGGAGGAATATGATTGTGAGGCAAGAATGAAATAAAAACTATGATTGAGGCATCAAAAAAAAAGACCATTTTGAGAGGTAAGAAAGACAAACATGATTCAGAGGTAAGAAAGACAAAATATGATTAAAAAATCAGAAACAAAATAAATAATTGAGAGATAGAAAAGAATTTAAGAAAAAACACAGGAGCTACCACTGTAATATACAGATGTCATGTATGTGAAACTATGGCAAGGACCTGTAATGTAAACCACTGTCTTCATGATTGTCGCTGTCTTCATGATTGTCACTGTCTTCATGATTGTCACTGTCTTCATGATTGTCGCTGTCTTCATGATTGTCGCTGTCTTCATGATTGTCACTGTCTTCATGATTGTCGCTGTCTTCATGATTGTCACTGTCTTCATGATTGTCACTGTCTTCGTGATTGTCACTGTCTTCATGATTGTCACTGTCTTCATGATTGTCGCTGTCTTCATGATTGTCGCTGTCTTCATGATTGTCGCTGTCTTCATGAGTCAGAACTCCTATAATCGTGTTTCTCCTCTAGTAGATACTATGATCTGTCAGAGAGCATCTACAACACATGTTGTCTTGTTTCTTCTCCAGTAGATACTGGCGTATGCAGCAGTAACCCAGACTCGGGCCCGAACTCTCCGCCAGGTGCTACCTCTGTGACCAATGGAAGTTTATCCTCCCTTCATTCAAAAGAGGTAAGCGTGGCTAGTCTTTCCCACACACCATACAACATGTCATGGTGACAGTTTAAGATGCAGTATTTAAGGGAAATACCCGGTCGCCAGCATGGCGGTTAGGCGTTGAGCCGATAAGGCCTGTGGCGTGCTTATGCTTGTGGCTACGGTTTGCAATCGCATTTTCCTCATGTTGGACTGGTAGTACATGGTTCTGTCGCTCTGCTACTGAGTGAGTGTGTGGGCGAAACCGTGAGCTGTGAAATTCGCGTGGAATGCTTTTACATCCGTCCTGTACAGTGAACTGCATGTTTGGAACAATGGCTACCGGCGGTTGCTGAATTGACTGTTTTGCCCTTTCGGTTCACGAGTGCTTTTTTTGGGAGTCTGCGCTGAAGCTGTGGAGTTTGTGCTTTGTGCGACACTTTTGGTGGGTCACCCTGCAGTAAGAGACCAAGCCATGTGAGAAAACCCAGGTCAATGAGGTCTTTCTGGTGACTGCCGAGTCCATCACCGATGAACTATGGTATTCGTGGATGAATTTTGTGTTGGCATTCTGTCGGCGGCATTATGCACAGTGTACCTGTGCGGGCTGTTGGATTGCCGAGACTCCTGTCTGTTCCACTTTTCACATTCGACAGTGGGGAGCATTTTGTGTGATATCCGCTGGCACCGGAATGGAGCATAATGGGGACGACCCGTTGCCGTGAAGTTGGAACCTCGACTAACTAACTAACTAAGGGAAATATCCGATCAAACCACTCACCATCTTCACATTGGAAATCTGCTGTAATAGATTAGATCACTAGTATATTCTTCTTTCACTCTTATAACTGTCATTTACTGCCAATATAGTACCTTGCGGTGTATGGCAGAGGGGTCTTTGAGCCTGAGGAATAAAGGCCGCCTGGCTAGTGCAGTCGCCGCGAACTGTGCAGGTTAGGATTTTCTTTTTGCCCCCGACAGAAAAAAATCCCATACCTTACCGAGGGATCGAACCCGGGTCTCCCGAAGGAGAGTCCGACGTTCTAGCCACTCGGCCAGCCGCTCCTCTTCACTCTTATGCTACAGTATAATGTCATCTACACTCTATCTGTTCATGTTATCACCTGAGTTTAACTATTCTTTTCCCACTTTTCACATTATCATCCGAGTTGACCCATTGTCTTCTTCTTTCCCCTCCATCTTTTCATGTTATCACCCAATTTAAACTATTCTCTTCCTTTTTTCCCCTCTATATTTTCATGTCATCATTGATTTAAACCATTGTCTTCCTTATTTTCATGTTCACATCTGATTTATACCATTGTCTTGCTCTTTACACTTCTTGCTTCCATGTTAACACCTGATTTAGACCACTGTCATCTTTATTCCCCACTATCTATTCATGTTGTCACCATATTTTAAGAGTTTGTTTTTCTTATTCCACTGCATCTTTTCATATTATCATAAAAATGACATCAAAACATGATTAATGCTGAAAACCTTTCAAATTAGAAAATTTTTTAAAAAGTATGATTAAATTCTAGCAAATTGAAAGCTACTAAAGTCAGAGCCCATGAAACATCCATCCATCCTTCATGTGCCATGCTGGTAAGCATGGGCAGTCATGATTTATCATCTCACTCGATCACCAGTGTCGTGAAACAGCTCAGTGTTCTTGTCTCAACCTTACCACATGTCCAAGCCATCCAGGTATTTACTTCTCTGACTTCCCCTTGTTCTCTTCCCCTCGATCTTGCCAGTTGTCATTAAGTTCTCCAATTTTCTCATCCTGTGACCAAAAAATTTGACTGCCTGTTACTCACATTTAAAATCTTTCAGCTCCTGGACAAGCAGGCTGCATAGGCTACTGTCCAGGCTCAGTTTCAGAGTGAGAAAAACTACCCCCACATGAATATTTGTAGCATGTGTGATTCTGGTACCACAGAGTTTGTGCACTGTACTGAGATTCTCCATGTATGATCTGTGCAAGGTGGCTGGGGTATTTATTTAGATGTCTTTTTCTTTTTTTAAGTTTAAAAAGGCAAGAGGTGCGACTTCATTGCACCAAGTTTGATCCCATATGGCTCAGTCTCTTTCCACAGGGTGGCCTGCCAAAGCTCGAACTCTATAATTCCAGCAACGACCCCCAGGAGTTTATGAGAAAATTACACTCGTGAACCGAATGACTTAACCTGGAGTTGACACCATGACCTAGAGAGCGAGAGGATGGCACAGCATACCCACTTCGCCATGGGGACTCACTCATATAGATATCTGTGCAATGAAAGTGATCCTTTACCCCACACACAAACACATTGATATGGAAGGCAGTGGAAAGCACCACATGAATGCCTGAAGGAAGCGTTTATGAGCAGTCACAAAGCTAGATTTCTAATAAGAGTGTCAGGTTCAAAACTTCATGGTAGTTTTTGGACAGAATAACCTGACAGGAAATATCAAATAGAATTGGCAGGAACAACTGGTAAGGGAATGAGTCTTGATGCATGTCCAGGGAAAGGAAACAAGATAAGCTGGCTAGGGAATGAGTCTAGATGCATGTCTAGGGATAGGAAACAAAGAAAGGAATACATGTCTTGTTTGGATAAAAAGGTACTTCACTTTAGTTGCGATTGTCTGCTCTGTTGTTTGATTCCTTGCTTTTTTATTTTCAGGAAAGCCTGGGTTATGTTTTCAATCCGTTCCAACCCAACCTGGCATACCCGAGTGCAGAACTGTTATACACGTCCCCCTCCATGCCCAACATCTCACTGGGTCGGCCGCCTACATCTGCATCGGTAGGGATTTTCTTTTTTAATTGGCTTTATCATTGCTTTCATCTCTTTAACAGGCATGAAGACTCTGCTATACTAGTTCTCATTGAGGTGTCAATGGGTTATCCCTTTGCACATACGGCCATAGGCAAATGTAGTTTAAAAATGAGTGTTTGCAGGAGGGAAGGAGACAAATAGTGAGTTTGCACAAAAGGAGAAAGTTAGAGTTTTGCTGTAGAAAGGGATATGATGAGTGAAATTTGCTGAAGGAAGGGAGACAATTAGTTTTTGCAGGACTAAGAGAGAGAATGAGTTCTGCAGGAGAATGGGAGGTAGATAGTGATTTTTGTTGGAGGCAGATAGTGAGTTTGCAGGAGATAGAGAGACAGTGAGTTTTTCATTTGAAAGGTAAGGGAGATAATTAGTGATTTTTGCAGGTGAAAGGAAGGCATATAGTAAGTTTGAATGAGAAAGAGAAGCAGTGGGTGAAATTGAGAACAGAGTAGAGATGAAAACTAAACAGATCTTGGCACCCCAGAAACAGCCATGCTTGTGACATATGCAGAAATTATGTAAAAACTTTTGTTTGTGACACAGCTGCACACTTGGACTAATCCAATTTACTGTATCCACTGACAGGGATCGCCAGTAAGCACCGAAGAGGAATTGAGAGTTGCTATGTCAGCGCGACTTGGCATTGCCTTACCTGGAGCCGCACATCTCATGGCTGGAGCACTGCCAGGATACTTCTCTGCTCTGCCTGGTCAGTACACAGGCTTGTCTGTCTGTCTGCTTGTATGTTGGTAGTGTTTATAATCAGTCTTTTAATGTGACTAAAATATTTGATGTGTCTGTTTTTAATGTTCTCCATAAGCTCTCTTTACATTCTCAGCTTCTTCACCACGTCCGTTGTTTGTCATCAAGTGCTATGCCAGCTGGCGTAGTCGTTCATGTCTCTCTACATATCTCGGTCTTTGGTGTTCTGGAGCAACCCTGCTGCTGATATTCTTCCTTTCCACTATCTCAATCCACCAGCATCATATCTCTTGGTTGGCCTCTTCCTCCGCAGTTGCCTCCATGAAATGAGGACTATTATTCTGTGTGCCCATATTTCAGGGCCAGTTTGAAACAGAAATTCTCAAAGGATATGAGTTTTGGGTTATGTCCTTCGCATTCTGTGCCATGAAATTATTAAATGAGCTCATAAAAACCATGCCTGGTGATGATTTAGTATTACAAGAGCAGTTGGTGTTAGAAATTACTAGCAGGTTAGCTGTGTACTAAAATTATATTTATGGCATCTGTGGCCTAGCGGTGGTGAAAGTAGATTCACAATCCCAACATCCCAGGTTTAAGGTCAGCTGCAGGCCATTTGGGAGCAGATCGCTTTGGGTTTGTTTTCACAATCATGTGTGCACCAGCCATTCAGAAAGCAATGGCAAACTACTGGATGTAAAGTTGCAAAGGAAATCACAAGCAGCTAATAAATGCTGGCAGTGGCCTGTAAAGGACACAATTAACTATAATTATAATAGTTTGTGAAACCATTTGCTGGTGTCTTATCAGAGGGTTTGACAGAGCTGTAAAGGACATACAACTAACTATAATTATAATAGTTTGTGAAACCATTTGCTGGTGTCTTATCAGAGGGTTTGACAGAGCTGTAAAGGACATACAAATAACTATAATTATAATAGTTTGTGAAACCATTTGCTGGTGTTTTTTCAGAGGGTTTGACAGAGATGTAAAGGACATACGACTAACTATAATTATAATAGTTTGTGAAACCATTTCCTGGTGTTTTATCAGAGGGTTTGACAGAGATGTAAAGGACATACGACTAACTATAATTATAATGGTTTGTGAAACCATTTGCTGGTATCTTCTAGAGGGTTTTACAGAGCTGTAAATTAGTAATTATTTTCAAACAAATACCATCAATCGTTGTCATAAGCAGAACCACTAACAATCATTGAGAGAGCCAAAAAGACACCAATTATTATTGTCAGACAGTAAGAAAAACATTCATACTAGATATAATATGAAGTGAATAGCTTTTGGCTGTAATGCATATTGTACATAATCACTGATACTATTTGAATGTAATGCTTGTGTTACCACAGTAATCAGAGATTCACTACCAAGTCTGTTTATATGGCAGGGTTTCAACCATGTAAAAGTGGAGACTTCAGCAGATTTGAGAGTGCATTTATTGTTAGTCGATCACAGTATGTTAAACACATTTTCTTTGTTGGCCATATGTCCAAAACTCTACAGCTTCTTTGTAATGAATGAGGCAGGATGTGTATAGCCCAACGACTATATGTGGTTTCCAACATAGTTTTTCCTTCTTGATTGGTATGTGTTCTTCTACCTAGTTTACTTATTGACTTTCATGTAGCTTGGCACCCACACTGACATTAGAACGTACATTTTGATTTGTCTTAGTGTCAATAGTTCTTTCACAGATGGAGTAGGTACATTTTGATTTGTCTTAGTGTCAATAGTTCTTTCACAGATGGAGTAGGTACATTTTGATTTGTCTTAGTGTCAATAGTTCTTTCACAGATGGAGTAGGTACATTTTGATTTGTCTTAGTGTCAATAGTTCTTTCACAGATGGAGTAGGTACATTTTGATTTGTCTTAGTGTCAATAGTTCTTTCACAGATGGAGTAGGTACATTTTGATTTGTCTTAGTGTCAATAGTTCTTTCACAGATGGAGTAGGTACATTTTGATTTGTCTTAGTGTCAATAGTTCTTTCACAGATGGAGTAGGTACATTTTGATTTGTCTTAGTGTCAATAGTTCTTTCACAGATGGAGTAGGTACATTTTGATTTGTCTTAGTGTCAATAGTTCTTTCACAGATGGAGTAGGTACATTTTGATTTGTCTTAGTGTCAATAGTTCTTTCACAGACGGAGTAGGTATTGGGGTGGTTACCGCACGCCAGATCTCTCCTGCTAGGCCGTATAAATACTGTATTTGTCCACACATACCCACCTCCTGACTACTTTTTTAGTTTCTGTTTTTTTTTCCTGGGCTGTGACTTTACTAACTCTGGTTTTGTTATTGTTCACATCTCCTTTTTTAAATGTTTCTTTCTTCTCTTTTTTTTTAAGGACTGGGCATTATCCATGCTATATGTTTTCATTCCCTTTTTCCAAGGTCTTCTTTACCTGATTCTTTCCTCTGTGAGGGTAATCTTTCTCTAATGGCGTGAGAACAGCACTGTTTTACCAGTTTTGAAGCTTTTTGTTTGCTCCCTTCTATCTTGTTTCACATGATCCCAAAGTACATTGTTATAACATTGCAGGTGCCACTTCTGAAGGTTTTAATTGAAGAGCTTCCTCTCAATAGAGTTATGTTTCTGTCCTTGTCCTTCAACTTGTTCATGGCTCATTTGATTTTGCAGCTAAAGTTATCTATGAGATGAGATAGCCGGTTCGCACCTACAGATCATTGTTATAACAAAGCTACCAGGCATGTATTTTGTCACTGAATGAATCATCCATCATTTATGAATGTAAGTGTGATCTTGTGTGTTTTGTCTCTTCCTGCTCAGTTCTAGACGGAGAGTACCCCCCAGGGTCAGCGCCAGCAGCATACCTGGTACCCCAGGCCAAACTGTCACCATCTTCAGTGGCCGCGGCGGCCACCTCGCCTCTAGCTAGTCCATTCATTCCAGCAACAGTCGGGCCCACAGCTCCACATCCAGCTCACAGATTACATAGGTCAGTGGACATTTATCCTGCCCTATGCAATGACAGCTTTTCATAGATATGATCTATCCTTACGCTAGGGTACATCCCAGCCAGGCCATCCATGTGTGGTGTGCTGAATCATGACCTGGTTACATCCTGTGTGTGTCTCTGCAGATGTGAAGTTCCAGTACCTGCACACCCAGCTAGTTTCTCAGCTTTGAGAGGGGTAGCAGAGCTCAGCAACACAGTCCTATCAGAGATGCTGCTTTGGTCATGGGGCTGGAGGAAAGTCTGTACCAACCTGATGGACACACAGATGCTGCTTCGGTCACTGGGCCGGAGGAAAGTCTCTGTACCAACCTGATGGACACACAGATGCAAACCGTATCCCCAGTGTGTTGGACTTCAGTGTTAACATGCAAGACTGTCAGAGGATCCCCAGCCAGCTAACCTGATCTGTGTCAACAAGGACATACTGAATGCATGCAGCTCATTTGGTCTAGTGGGTAGCACTTACCAAGTGGTTGCCACTAGTGAAGAATACACTCTATGACATGAGCTGGCCTCATTATGTCTTCATTATCATGTGCCATGTTGATAAGCGCAGTGATCTTGTTTGCCATCTGATCACGAGTCATGAATTGTTGAATCATAGTGTACTGGGGATGTATGATTGTGGTTTCTCTTTAACTTCCACAAGTTTGTCCATAGTTTAACAGCACTGCCCATTGTCTAGAGAGATGAACCCATCAAGGCGCTACATGGGAGAGATCAGCACACATATTTTGGCTGATGGTCATATCACTTAACTGAGCTATTTCCCTGTTTCCTAGCTTTGAACTCAAGCGAGGCCACCTTTGTGCTACTACAAGTAGTTGCCACAATTTGGAGAGTGCATTGGACTGATGTTTGTATATAGATTAGTTTCCTCTATTACCAATGTCCCTCGCCATCAGGGACATACCACTCTAACTTTTGAGGTACTTGTAATTTATGCTCCCAAGTCAAGGGTGAGAAATCAAAATTTTAGTCCAACTGACCAGTGTAGGGGTTGAAGCAGCTACCTCACATCAGTATACCGGAAGTTTATGAGCGAGTGCTCTTATCAATTCATTGATCCTGACCTCCTTATAAATGAACTAAAGCACTAGGAAATAAGCCACGTGCACCTGGCTCCTGTAAGTGTGTGTTTGTGCTTATATTAGAAATGTGTTTGAATTCTCAGATGTCATTAATGTTATAACTTGCAGGCATCGGCCGTTAGGACGCACGCACTCTGCCCCTCTCCCACTAGGAATGTTCCATCAACAACAGAATCTTCTACTGCAACAGCAGCATGAACAGTACATCAAAGATCAGAAGCTTTACGTTAAACAGGTCAGTACAAGATCACACACTGTATGTCTGTCAGGTCAGTACAAGATCACACGCTGTATGTCTGTCAGGTCAGTACAAGATCACACGCTGTATGTCTGTCAGGTCAGTACAAGATCACACGCTGTATGTCTGTCAGGTCAGTACAAGATCACACGCTGTATGTCTGTCAGGTCAGTACAAGATCACACGCTGTATGTCTGTCAAGTCAGTACAAGATCACACGCTGTATGTCTGTCAGGTCAATACTGTCTGTAGTAGTCCATGATAGTGTCTGTCAGGTCAGTACAAGATCACACGCTGTATGTCTGTCAGGTCAGTACTGTCTGTAGTAGTCCATGACAGTGTCTGTCAGGTCAGTACTGTCTGTAGTAGTACATGTCAGTGTCTGTCAGGTCGGTACTGTCTGTAGTAGTACATGACGGTGTCTGTCAGGTCAGTACTGTCTGTAGTAGTACATGTCAGTGTCTGTCAGGTTAGTACTGTCTGTAGTAGTCCATGACAGTGTCTGTCAGGTCAGTACTGTCTGTAGTAGTCCATGACAGTGTCTGTCAGGTCAGTACTGTCTGTAGTAGTACATGACAGTGTCTGTCAGGTCAGTACTGTCTGTAGTAGTACATGACTGTCAGGTCAGTACTGTCTGTAGTAGTCCATGACTGTCAGGTCAGTACTGTCTGTAGTAGTCCATGACAGTGTCTGTCAGGTCAGTACTGTCTGTAGTAGTACATGTCAGTGTCTGTCAGGTCGGTACTGTCTGTAGTAGTCCATGACAGTGTCTATCAGGTCAGTACTGTCTGTAGTAGTCCATGACAGTGTCTGTCAGGTCAGTACTGTCTGTAGTAGTCCATGACAGTGTCTGTCAGGTCAGTACTGTCTGTAGTAGTACATGACAGTGTCTGTCAGGTCAGTAATGTCTGTAGTAGTACATGACTGTCAGGTCAGTACTGTCTGTAATAGTACATGACTGTCAGGTCAGTACTGTCTGTAGTAGTCCATGATAGTGTCTGTAAGGTCAGTACTGTCTGTAGTAGTACATGACAGTGTCTGTCAGGTCAGTACTGTCTGTAGTAGTCCATCACAGTGTCTGTCAGGTCAGTACTGTCTGTAGTAGTCCATGACAGTGTCTGTCAGGTCAGTACTGTCTGTAGTAGTCCATGACAGTGTCTGTCAGGTCAGTACTGTCTGTAGTAGTACATGACTGTCAGGTCAGTACTGTCTGTAGTAATCCATCACAGATTAGAAGCTGTATGTTAAACAGGTCATTGCCATATAGTAGTACATCAAAGATCAGAATATATATATTAAACAGAAACATTCAAGATCAGAATATATATGTTAAAGAGAAACATTGAAGATCAGAATATATATGTTAAACCGATACTTCAAAGGTCACTATATATATATATATATCTATATATATATATTTATATATATATATATATATATATATATATATATATATATATATATATATATATATATATATATATATATATATAGTGCGGGGGGAGGGAGATTCTGCTTTCTAAACGACCAGTTCCCATACCAATTCGTTATCACCCAGAACTGCGCAGTCTGCTGCCAAATCATGCGCAGCTGTGTTTTGAACGTGGGTAAGAGGGATTACGAACCGCATCCATAACCCCTTCCCGCGGAGACCGGCATATTGATATATACGTTCAACAGATACATCAAAAGTTAGAAATTATATGTTCAACAGATCAAAGATCAGAAATTGTATGTTAAATATGAATTTCAAAGATCAGAAGCTTTATTAAATTAGTCAAAATGTTGTCAGTTGATCTATAAGTCTGTTCATTTGATGCATAAATCTGTTCATTTGATCCAGGCAGCTGTTGACTTAGATCACACAGCTTTGCATTTCTCACTGCTGTTGAGCGATCAGAGGTTAACTCGTTAACTGTTTCCACACAGCTATTGTAAATTGTTAATGTATTGTTTGATCAATTCTCAATGTGAATGTAATGGTTGAATGTTTGCAGCACATCAGACAGACAGTGTTACAGCGGTCAGGAAGTAAGAGTCATATGGAGAATGTAGATGAGGAGACCGAGGTCCGGCTAGCGCAGGTCAGTCAGGTAACAATCATCCAACAATCTGAACATCACTTCAAGACTGTCATTGAAATGTAGATGTTGTAGCATAGTGGAAAATGGATTAGGCTTATCATGACAGCACCTGCCCCATTTCTTTGGATGGAATCTATCTAGAGGGAGCAAACTTGACACACATGCATGCTGGGGTCGGACACACTGACCTTATGAGGTGCATGACCAGATGTGATGGCACTTCCCTGGACAGAGGAACAGTGAAGTGGGTGAAGGTCACAACAGATGGGGTTGAATCCTTCCTTGAGAACTGTGTTTTCTAACCTCCATTGGCTGTGGGGTCAACCCAGTTTTGTGAAATGGAGACCAGAGATATCTTTAGGATGGGAAAGATAAAGAAGGGAGCTGGTCCACTCACCTCTCAAAGCTGTGCACAACTAAATATGAAGACTTATCACCTCACATTCCTACAGTATCCGTCTGAAGTTAGTTGATTGACCATTTGTATAAGTGAAAGCTGGCTTCAAATGTTCAATCATTCCCGCCCCCCCCCCTGTGTAACTGCATAACAGCTCAAATGTTCAATCATCCCCCCCCCCTGTGTAACTACATAACTGCTCAAATGTTCAATCAATCCCCCACCCCCTGTGTAACTACATAACAGCTCAAATGTTCAATCAATCCCCCACCCCCTGTGTAACTACATAACAGCTCAAATGTTCAATCATCCCCCCCCCCCTGTGTAACTACATAACAGCTCAAATGTTCAATCAATCCCCCACCCCCTGTGTAACTACATAACAGCTCAAATGTTCAATCACACCCCCCCCCCCCTGTGTAACTTCATAACAGCTAAATGTTCAATCACACCCCCTCCCGTGTAACTATGTAACAGCTCAAATGTTCAATCACACCCCCTCCTGTGTAACTACGTAACAGCTCAAATGTTCAGTCATCTCCCCCCCCCCCTGTGTAACTACATAACAGCTAAATGTTCAATCACACCCCCTCCTGTGTAACTACGTAACAGCTCAAATGTTCAATCACACCCCCTCCTGTGTAACTACATAACAGCTCAAATGTTCAATCAAGCCCCCACCCCCTGTGTAACTACATAACAGCTAAATGTTCAATCAATCCCCCACCCCCTGTGTAACTACATAACAGCTCAAATGTTCAATCAATCCCCCACCCCCTGTGTAACTACATAACAGCTAAATGTTCAATCAATCCCCCACCCCCTGTGTAACTACATAACAGCTCAAATGTTCAATCACACCCCCTCCTGTGTAACTACGTAACAGCTCAAATGTTCAATCACACCCCCTCCTGTGTAACTACGTAACAGCTCAAATGTTCAATCACACCCCCTCCTGTGTAACTACGTAACAGCTCAAATGTTCAATCAAGCCCCCACCCCCTGTGTAACTACATAACAGCTAAATGTTCAATCAATCCCCCACCCCCTGTGTAACTACATAACAGCTCAAATGTTCAATCACACCCCCTCCTG
Organism: Cepaea hortensis; assembly: GCA_963921405.1. NCBI lineage: Eukaryota > Metazoa > Mollusca > Gastropoda > Stylommatophora > Helicidae > Cepaea > Cepaea hortensis. Next base: position 9,665,297 of record OY992878.1, read on the forward strand.
TGTAACTACGTAACAGCTCAAATGTTCAATCACACCCCCTCCTGTGTAACTACGTAACAGCTCAAATGTTCAATCACACCCCCTCCTGTGTAACTACGTAACAGCTCAAATGTTCAATCATTCCCCCCCCCCTGTGTAACTTCATAACAGCTAAATGTTCAATCACACCCCCTTCTGTGTAACTACGTAACAGCTCAAATGTTCAATCAATCCCCCACCCTCCTGTGTAACTACGTAACAGCTCAAATGTTCAATCATTTCCCCCCCCCCTGTGTAACTTCATAACAGCTAAATGTTCAATCAATCCCCCACCCCCTGTGTAACTACATAACTGCTCAAATGTTCAATCATTCCCCCCCCCCCTGTGTAACTACATAATTGCTCAAATGTTCAATCAATCCCCCACCCCCTGTGTAACTACATAACTGCTCAAATGTTCAATCAATCCCCCACCCCCTGTGTAACTACATAACTGCTCAAATGTTCAATCAATCCCCCACCCCCTGTGTAACTACATAACTGCTCAAATGTTCAATCAATCCCCCACCCCCTGTGTAACTACATAACTGCTCAAATGTTCAATCAATCCCCCACCCCCTGTGTAACTACATAACTGCTCAAATGTTCAATCAATCCCCCACCCCCTGTGTAACTACATAATTGCTCAAATGTTCAATCAATCCCCCACCCCCTGTGTAACTACATAACTGCTCAAATGTTCAATCAATCCCCCACCCCCTGTGTAACTACATAATTGCTCAAATGTTCAATCATCCCCCCCCCCTGTGTAACTACATAATTGCTCAAATGTTCAATCAATCCCCCACCCCCTGTGTAACTACATAATTGCTCAAATGTTCAATCAATCCCCCACCCCCTGTGTAACTTCATAACAGCTCAAATGTTCAATCAGTCCCCCACCCCCTGTGTAACTTCATAACAGCTCAAATGTTCAATCAATCCCCCACCCCCTGTGTAACTTCATAACTGCTCAAATGTTCAATCATCTCTCCCCCCCCCCCCTGTGTAACTACATAACTGCTCAAATGTTCAATCAATCCCCCACCCCCTGTGTAACTACATAACTGCTCAAATGTTCAATCAATCCCCCACCCCCTGTGTAACTACATAACAGCTCAAATGTTCAATCAATCCCCCACCCCCTGTGTAACTTCATAACAGCTCAAATGTTCAATCAATCCCCCACCCCCTGTGTAACTACATAACTGCTCAAATGTTCAATCAATCCCCCACCCCCTGTGTAACTACATAACAGCTCAAATGTTCAATCAGTCCCCCACCCCCTGTGTAACTTCATAACAGCTCAAATGTTCAATCAATCCCCCACCCCCTGTGTAACTTCATAACTGCTCAAATGTTCAATCATCTCTCCCCCCCCCCCCCCGTGTAACTACATAATTGCTCAAATGTTCAATCAATCCCCCACCCCCTGTGTAACTACATAACTGCTCAAATGTTCAATCAATCCCCCACCCCCTGTGTAACTACATAACTGCTCAAATGTTCAATCAATCCCCCACCCCCTGTGTAACTACATAACTGCTCAAATGTTCAATCAATCCCCCACCCCCTGTGTAATTACATAACTGCTCAAATGTTCAGTCAACCCCCCCCCCCCCCTCCCCCTGTGTAACTACATAACTGCTCAAATGTTCAATCATACTCCCCCCCCCCCCCCCTTGTGTAACTACATAACAGCTCAAATGTTCAATCAATCCCCCACCCCCTGTGTAACTACATAACTGCTCAAATGTTCAATCAATCCCCCACCCCCTGTGTAACTACATTACTGCTCAAATGTTCAATCATTTCCCCCCCCCCCTGTGTAACTTCATAACAGCTAAATGTTCAATCAATCCCCCACCCCCTGTGTAACTACATAACTGCTCAAATGTTCAATCAATCCCCCACCCCCTGTGTAACTACATAATTGCTCAAATGTTCAATCAATCCCCCACCCCCTGTGTAACTACATAACTGCTCAAATGTTCAATCAATCCCCCACCCCCTGTGTAACTACATAACTGCTCAAATGTTCAATCATCTCTCCCCCCCCCCTGTGTAACTACATAATTGCTCAAATGTTCAATCAATCCCCCACCCCCTGTGTAACTACATAATTGCTCAAATGTTCAATCAATCCCCCACCCCCTGTGTAACTACATAACTGCTCAAATGTTCAATCATCTCTCTCCCCCCCCCCCCTGTGTAACTACATAATTGCTCAAATGTTCAATCAATCCCCCACCCCCTGTGTAACTACATAATTGCTCAAATGTTCAATCAATCCCCCACCCCCTGTGTAACTTCATAACTGCTCAAATGTTCAATCAATCCCCCACCCCCTGTGTAACTTCATAACTGCTCAAATGTTCAATCAATCCCCCACCCCCTGTGTAACTTCATAACTGCTCAAATGTTCAATCAATCCCCCACCCCCTGTGTAACTTCATAACTGCTCAAATGTTCAATCAATCCCCCACCCCCTGTGTAACTTCATAACTGCTCAAATGTTCAATCAATCCCCCACCCCCTGTGTAATTACATAACTGCTCAAATGTTCAATCAATCCCCCACCCCCTGTGTAATTACATAATTGCTCAAATGTTCAATCAATCCCCCACCCCCTGTGTAACTACATAATTGCTCAAATGTTCAATCAATCCCCCACCCCCTGTGTAACTACATAATTGCTCAAATGTTCAATCAATCCCCCACCCCCTGTGTAACTTCATAACTGCTCAAATGTTCAATCAATCCCCCACCCCCTGTGTAACTTCATAACTGCTCAAATGTTCAATCAATCCCCCACCCCCTGTGTAATTACATAACTGCTCAAATGTTCAATCAATCCCCCACCCCCTGTGTAATTACATAACTGCTCAAATGTTCAATCAATCCCCCACCCCCTGTGTAACTACATAACAGCTCAAATGTTCAATCACACCCCCTCCTGTGTAACTACGTAACAGCTCAAATGTTCAATCACACCCCCTCCTGTGTAACTACGTAACAGCTCAAATGTTCAATCACACCCCCTCCTGTGTAACTACGTAACAGCTCAAATGTTCAATCAAGCCCCCACCCCCTGTGTAACTACATAACAGCTAAATGTTCAATCAATCCCCCACCCCCTGTGTAACTACATAACAGCTCAAATGTTCAATCACACCCCCTCCTGTGTAACTACGTAACAGCTCAAATGTTCAATCACACCCCCTCCTGTGTAACTACGTAACAGCTCAAATGTTCAATCACACCCCCTCCTGTGTAACTACGTAACAGCTCAAATGTTCAATCATTCCCCCCCCCCCCTGTGTAACTTCATAACAGCTAAATGTTCAATCACACCCCCTTCTGTGTAACTACGTAACAGCTCAAATGTTCAATCAATCCCCCACCCTCCTGTGTAACTACGTAACAGCTCAAATGTTCAATCATTTCCCCCCCCCCCCTGTGTAACTTCATAACAGCTAAATGTTCAATCAATCCCCCACCCCCTGTGTAACTACATAACTGCTCAAATGTTCAATCATTCCCCCCCCCCTGTGTAACTACATAATTGCTCAAATGTTCAATCAATCCCCCACCCCCTGTGTAACTACATAACTGCTCAAATGTTCAATCAATCCCCCACCCCCTGTGTAACTACATAACTGCTCAAATGTTCAATCAATCCCCCACCCCCTGTGTAACTACATAACTGCTCAAATGTTCAATCAATCCCCCACCCCCTGTGTAACTACATAACTGCTCAAATGTTCAATCAATCCCCCACCCCCTGTGTAACTACATAACTGCTCAAATGTTCAATCAATCCCCCACCCCCTGTGTAACTACATAATTGCTCAAATGTTCAATCAATCCCCCACCCCCTGTGTAACTACATAACTGCTCAAATGTTCAATCAATCCCCCACCCCCTGTGTAACTACATAATTGCTCAAATGTTCAATCATCCCCCCCCCCCTGTGTAACTACATAATTGCTCAAATGTTCAATCAATCCCCCACCCCCTGTGTAACTACATAATTGCTCAAATGTTCAATCAATCCCCCACCCCCTGTGTAACTTCATAACAGCTCAAATGTTCAATCAGTCCCCCACCCCCTGTGTAACTTCATAACAGCTCAAATGTTCAATCAATCCCCCACCCCCTGTGTAACTTCATAACTGCTCAAATGTTCAATCATCTCTCCCCCCCCCCTGTGTAACTACATAACTGCTCAAATGTTCAATCAATCCCCCACCCCCTGTGTAACTACATAACTGCTCAAATGTTCAATCAATCCCCCACCCCCTGTGTAACTACATAACAGCTCAAATGTTCAATCAATCCCCCACCCCCTGTGTAACTTCATAACAGCTCAAATGTTCAATCAATCCCCCACCCCCTGTGTAACTACATAACTGCTCAAATGTTCAATCAATCCCCCACCCCCTGTGTAACTACATAACAGCTCAAATGTTCAATCAGTCCCCCACCCCCTGTGTAACTTCATAACAGCTCAAATGTTCAATCAATCCCCCACCCCCTGTGTAACTTCATAACTGCTCAAATGTTCAATCATCTCTCCCCCCCCCCCTGTGTAACTACATAATTGCTCAAATGTTCAATCAATCCCCCACCCCCTGTGTAACTACATAACTGCTCAAATGTTCAATCAATCCCCCACCCCCTGTGTAACTACATAACTGCTCAAATGTTCAATCAATCCCCCACCCCCTGTGTAACTACATAACTGCTCAAATGTTCAATCAATCCCCCACCCCCTGTGTAATTACATAACTGCTCAAATGTTCAGTCAACCCCCCCCCTCCCCCTGTGTAACTACATAACTGCTCAAATGTTCAATCATACTCCCCCCCCCCCTTGTGTAACTACATAACAGCTCAAATGTTCAATCAATCCCCCACCCCCTGTGTAACTACATAACTGCTCAAATGTTCAATCAATCCCCCACCCCCTGTGTAACTACATTACTGCTCAAATGTTCAATCATTTCCCCCCCCCCCCCCTGTGTAACTTCATAACAGCTAAATGTTCAATCAATCCCCCACCCCCTGTGTAACTACATAACTGCTCAAATGTTCAATCAATCCCCCACCCCCTGTGTAACTACATAATTGCTCAAATGTTCAATCAATCCCCCACCCCCTGTGTAACTACATAACTGCTCAAATGTTCAATCAATCCCCCACCCCCTGTGTAACTACATAACTGCTCAAATGTTCAATCATCTCTCCCCCCCCCCCCCCTGTGTAACTACATAATTGCTCAAATGTTCAATCAATCCCCCACCCCCTGTGTAACTACATAATTGCTCAAATGTTCAATCAATCCCCCACCCCCTGTGTAACTACATAACTGCTCAAATGTTCAATCATCTCTCTCTCCCCCCCCCCCCCTGTGTAACTACATAATTGCTCAAATGTTCAATCAATCCCCCACCCCCTGTGTAACTACATAATTGCTCAAATGTTCAATCAATCCCCCACCCCCTGTGTAACTTCATAACTGCTCAAATGTTCAATCAATCCCCCACCCCCTGTGTAACTTCATAACTGCTCAAATGTTCAATCAATCCCCCACCCCCTGTGTAACTTCATAACTGCTCAAATGTTCAATCAATCCCCCACCCCCTGTGTAACTTCATAACTGCTCAAATGTTCAATCAATCCCCCACCCCCTGTGTAACTTCATAACTGCTCAAATGTTCAATCAATCCCCCACCCCCTGTGTAATTACATAACTGCTCAAATGTTCAATCAATCCCCCACCCCCTGTGTAATTACATAATTGCTCAAATGTTCAATCAATCCCCCACCCCCTGTGTAACTACATAATTGCTCAAATGTTCAATCAATCCCCCACCCCCTGTGTAACTACATAATTGCTCAAATGTTCAATCAATCCCCCACCCCCTGTGTAACTTCATAACTGCTCAAATGTTCAATCAATCCCCCACCCCCTGTGTAACTTCATAACTGCTCAAATGTTCAATCAATCCCCCACCCCCCTGTGTAATTACATAACTGCTCAAATGTTCAATCAATCCCCCACCCCCTGTGTAATTACATAACTGCTCAAATGTTCAATCAATCCCCCACCCCCTGTGTAACTACATAATTGCTCAAATGTTCAATCAATCCCCCACCCCCTGTGTAACTTCATAACTGCTCAAATGTTCAATCAATCCCCCACCCCCTGTGTAACTTCATAACTGCTCAAATGTTCAATCAATCCCCCACCCCCTGTGTAATTACATAACTGCTCAAATGTTCAATCAATCCCCCACCCCCTGTCTAATTACATAATTGCTCAAATGTTCAATCAATCCCCCACCCCCTGTGTAACTACATAATTGCTCAAATGTTCAATCAATCCCCCACCCCCTGTGTAACTTCATAACTGCTCAAATGTTCAATCAATCCCCCACCCCCTGTGTAACTTCATAACTGCTCAAATGTTCAATCAATCCCCCACCCCCTGTGTAACTACATAACTGCTCAAATGTTCAATCATCTCTCCCCCCCCCCCCCTGTGTAACTACATAATTGCTCAAATGTTCAATCAATCCCCCACCCCCTGTGTAACTACATAATTGCTCAAATGTTCAATCAATCCCCCACCCCCTGTGTAACTTCATAACAGCTCAAATGTTCAATCAATCCCCCACCCCCTGTGTAACTTCATAACTGCTCAAATGTTCAATCAATCCCCCACCCCCTGTGTAACTACATAACTGCTCAAATGTTCAATCAATCCCCCACCCCCTGTGTAATTACATAACTGCTCAAATGTTCAATCAACCCCCCCCCTCCCCCTGTGTAACTACATAACTGCTCAAATGTTCAATCATACTCCCCCCCCCCTTGTGTAACTACATAACAGCTCAAATGTTCAATCAATCCCCCACCCCCTGTGTAACTACATAACTGCTCAAATGTTCAATCAATCCCCCACCCCCTGTGTAACTACATTACTGCTCAAATGTTCAATCATTCCCCCCCCCCCTGTGTAACTTCATAACAGCTAAATGTTCAATCAATCCCCCACCCCCTGTGTAACTACATAACTGCTCAAATGTTCAATCAATCCCCCATCCCCTGTGTAACTACATTACTGCTCAAATGTTCAATCATTTCCCCCCCCCCCCTGTGTAACTTCATAACAGCTAAATGTTCAATCAATCCCCCACCCCCTGTGTAACTACATAACTGCTCAAATGTTCAATCAATCCCCCACCCCCTGTGTAACTACATAACTGCTCAAATGTTCAATCAATCCCCCACCCCCTGTGTAAAACTGCTCAAATGTTCAATTATCTCCCCCCCCCCCCCCGGTGTAAATACTTAACTTCTCAAATGTTCAATCATTTCCACCCCCCCCCCCTATGTATAACTACATAACTGCTCAAATGTTCAATTATCTCCCCCCCCCCCACCCCCCATGTTAATACATAACTGCTCAAATGTTCAATCATCCCCCCCCCCATGTGTAACTACATAACAGCTCAAATGTTCAATTATCCACCCCCCCCCCCCCATGTGTAACTACATAACAGCTCAAATGTTCAATCATCCCCCCCCCCCCCTGTGTAACTACATTACTGCCCAAATGTTCAATCATCCCCCCCCCCATGTGTAACTACATAACTGCTCAAATGTTCAATCAATCCCCCACCCCCTGTGTAACTACATTACTGCTCAAATGTTCAATCATTTCCCCCCCCCCCCTGTGTAACTTCATAACAGCTAAATGTTCAATCAATCCCCCACCCCCTGTGTAACTACATAACTGCTCAAATGTTCAATCAATCCCCCACCCCCTGTGTAAAACTGCTCAAATGTTCAATCAATCCCCCCCCCCCCCCCGTGTAATTACATAACTGCTCAAATGTTCAATCATCCCCCACCCCCCTGTGTAACTTCATAAATGTTCAATCATCCCCCACCCCCCTGTGTAACTTCATAACTGCTCAAATGTTCAATCATCCCCCACCCCCCTGTGTAACTTCATAACTGCTCAAATGTTCAATCATCCCCCACCCCCCTGGGTAACTTCATAACTGCTCAAATGTTCAATCATCCCCCACCCCCCTGGGTAACTTCATAACTGCTCAAATGTTCAATCATCCCCCCCCCCCCATGTGTAACTACATAACTGCTCAAATGTTCAATTATCTCCCCCCCCCCCCATGTAAATACATAACTGCTCAAATGTTCAATCATCCCCCCCCCCCATGTGTAACTACATAACAGCTCAAATGTTCAATCAATTTCCCCCCCCCCCCCCCCCCCCGTGTAATTACATAACTGCTCAAATGTTCAATCATCCCTCGCCCCCCTGTGTAACTTCATAACTGCTCAAATGTTCAATCACCCCCCCCCCCCACCCTGTGTAACTTCATAACTGCTCAAATGTTCAATCATCCCCCCCCCCATGTGTAACTACATAACAGCTCAAATGTTCAATCAATCTCTCCCTGCTGTGTAATTACATAACTGCTCAAATGTTCAATCATCCCCCGCCCCCCTGTGTAACTTCATAACTGCTCAAATGTTCAATCACCCCCCCCCCCTGTGTAACTTCATAACTGCTCAAATGTTCAATCATCCCCCCCCCCCCATGTGTAACTACATAACAGCTCAAATGTTCAATCAATCTCCTCCCCCCCCCCTACCGTGTAATTACATAACTGCTCAAATGTTCAATCATCCCCCGCCCCCCTGTGTAACGTCATAACTGCTCAAATGTTCAAACATCCCCCGCCCCCCTGTGTAACTTCATAACTGCTCAAATGTTCAATCATTCCCCCCCCCCCCCCCCCCATGTGTAACTACATAACAGCTCAAATGTTCAATCAATCTTTCTCTTCCCCCCCCCCCCCCCGTGTAAATACGTAACTTCTCAAATGTTCAATCATTTCCACCCCCCCCCCCCCTATGTATAACTACATAACTGCTCAAATGTTCAATTATCTCCCCCCCCCCCCCCCCCCGTGTAAATACGTAACTTCTCAAATGTTCAATCATTTCCACCCCCCCCCCCCCCCTATGTGTAACTACATAACAGCTCAAATGTTCAATTATCTCCCCCCGCCCCCCATGTGTAACTACATAACAGCTCAAATGTTCAATCATCCCCCCCCCCCCTGTGTAACTACATTACTGCTCAAATGTTCAATCATCCCCCCCCCCCATGTGTAACTACATAACTGCTCAAATGTTCAATCAATCCCCCACCCCCTGTGTAACTACATTACTGCTCAAATGTTCAATTATCTCTCCCCCCCCCCCCCATGTGTAACTACATAACTGCTCAAATGTTCAATCAATCTTTCTCTTCCCCCCCCCCCCCCCGTGTAAATACGTAACTGCTCAAATGTTCAATTATCTCTCCCCCCCCCCCCCCCCGTGTAAATACGTAACTTCTCAAATGTTCAATCATTTCCACCCCCCCCCCCTATGTATAACTACATAACTGCTCAAATGTTCAATCATCCCCCCCCCCCCCATGTGTAACTACATAACAGCTCAAATGTTCAATTATCTCCCCCCGCCCCCCCATGTGTAACTACATAACAGCTCAAATGTTCAATCATCCCCCCCCCTGTGTAACTACATTACTGCTCAAATGTTCAATCATCCCCCCCCCCCATGTGTAACTACATAACTGCTCAAATGTTCAATCAATCCCCCACCCCCTGTGTAACTACATTACTGCTCAAATGTTCAATCATTTCCCCCCCCCCCCTGTGTAACTTCATAACAGCTAAATGTTCAATCAATCCCCCACCCCCTGTGTAACTTCATAACTGCTCAAATGTTCAATCAATCCCCCACCCCCTGTGTAAAACTGCTCAAATGTTCAATCAATTCCCCCCCCCCCCCGTGTAAATACGTAACTTCTCAAATGTTCAATCATTTCCACCCCCCCCCCCTATGTATAACTACATAACTGCTCATATGTTCAATCATCCCCCCCCCCCCATGTGTAACTACATAACAGCTCAAATGTTCAATCAATCTTTCTCCCACCCCCGCCGTGTAATTACATAACTGCTCAAATGTTCAATCATCCCCCGCCCCCCTGTGTAACTTCATAACTGTTCAATCATCCCCCGCCCCCCCCCCCCCTGTGTGACTTCATAACTGCTCAAATGTTCAATCATCCCCCGCCCCCCTGTGTAACTACATAACTGCTCAAATGTTCAATCATCCCCCGCCCCCCTGTGTAACTTCATAACTGCTCAAATGTTCAATCCCCCCCCCCACCCCCCTGTGTAACTTCATAACTGCTCAAATGTTCAATCATCCCCCGCCCCCCCTGTGTGACTTCATAACTGCTCAAATGTTCAATCATCCCCCGCCCCCCTGTGTAACTACATAACTGCTCAAATGTTCAATCATCCCCCACCCCCCTGGGTGGCTTCATAACTGCTCAAATGTTCAATCATCCCTCGCCCCCCTGTGTTGCTTCATAACTGCTCAAATGTTCAATCATCCCCCACCCCCCTGTGTAACTACACAACAGCTCAAATGTTCAATCATCCCCCACCCCCCTGTGTAACTACATAACTGCTCATATGTTCAATCATCCCTCGCCCCCCTGTGTTGCTTCATAACTGCTCAAATGTTCAATCATCCCCCACCCCCCTGTGTAACTACACAACAGCTCAAATGTTCAATCATCCCCCCACCCCCCTGTGTAACTACACAACAGCTCAAATGTTCAATCATCCCCCCACCCCCCTGTGTAACTACACAACAGCTCAAATGTTCAATCATCCCCCCACCCCCCTGTGTAACTACACAACAGCTCAAATGTTCAATCATCCCTCGCCCCCCTGTGTTGCTTCATAACTGCTCAAATGTTCAATCATCCCCCACCCCCCTGTGTAACTACACAACAGCTCAAATGTTCAATCATCCCCCCACCCCCCTGTGTAACTACACAACAGCTCAAATGTTCAATCATCCCCCCACCCCCCTGTGTAACTACACAACAGCTCAAATGTTCAATCATCCCCCCACCCCCCTGTGTAACTACACAACAGCTCAAATGTTCATGCAGCATGTCCTGGTTTGGTTTGTCACTGGTCAAGCCGGTCAGTACCATCTGTAGTAGTACACCAATGATCAGAAGCTTTATGTCAGACAAACCGTCTCATACTCCCTTCAATTATTATTATCTCATCTCATCAAATCCTGTTCATTTCAAATCATCATCGAAAGATCAAAGAAGAAAGTGGCAGAACAGAATCACTGGTAGCCATCTCGAATGAATTTATTCTTAACAGTTGTATCATCATCATGTGCCATGCTGATATACTGTCATGATTTGCAATTCACACGTTCACTATCTCAGATCTGGTCTGTGTCCTTGTCCCATTTATGCAACTTCGTCAAGTCATCCAGGTGTTTTGTCTTCCTCTTGCTCTTTTCCCATCACATTTGCATAGATACATACTTATATGTTATTTTTTATGGTAGGAATTTTTAACCATAAAGATTTTATCAAAATAATTTGATTTGTTACAAAAAATATAATATAAGATATTAAAATGTACTATTATAGAAAGAGTTGTTACAATCTTGCAGGAAATGAAAGAATGTAGAGAGGCCGAAAGTATGGACGGTAAGATGGAAGAGGCACCTATACAAGGCCCTCTTGTAGCATCAGCAGTCACTGGGTCCGTCCCTGCAGCCAGCCAGAGATCGGGACAGTCATGCGCTGCTGAGTGTCCACCGTGATACACAGAGGGTCCGGCATAAAGGTCCGTCTCACCATAGGCCACTGTCTCGTACTCAGTCCAGTCCGTTGGTCGCTTTTTCAGTCCCACCACAGTCAGCGCAGGACTCTGGTCCTGTCACATACACCTTTACCACAGGTCAGTCTCGCTCCTGGTCACTGCTTGTGTAGGACTCCAATGTACTGACATGTTCATTTGACAGAAGTACTCAGTGTAGCCTTTCTACTTGCCACAAGTTGTATTGGAGATCTAGTGGAGGGTGTGTGTGCGTGCGTGCGTATGTGCAGTTGTTATGGGAGTGTAGTGTTGGGAGAGTTGCCTGCCAGTTTCTACTATTTTCTTTCCACCGAATGAAGAATGATCTATCACATCTATGTATCTGTCCACCAAATGAAGAATAATCTATCACATCTCAGTATCTTTCCACTGAATAATGATTGATCAGTCACATCTATCTATCTTTCCACTGAATGAAGAATAATCTATCACATCTATGTATCTGTTCACCGAATGACAATTGATCAGTCACATCTCTGTATTTTTCCACTAGGTACACTGATCAGTAATATATATATATATATATCTTTCCACTATAGGTAGATTGATCTGTCATATCTATATATCTTTCCACTGAATAAAAAATAATCACATCGTGTTTCAGTCACAAATAGAATAAGCTGATTTGTTATAGATGGTTTTCATCGTGATAGGTATAAAAATGTTAATGAGTATGATATGTAAATATTGTGTTGTTAATGACATACATGTTACAGATCATGTTATATGATATAAATGATACTTATTACAATGGTAGGTATATAAGTGTTAAAAGTTATGCTCCAGGGTATAAGAGGAAAGGCCGTAAAATAATATGGTAATGATACTGATATAATGATCAGGTCTTAGATTTGACTGAGCTACTTTATGACAGTAGACGGAATACCCTTTCTAAATTAGTGCTGAATGTTAGGCGGCACTCACCAAATCCAACACCCTGCATTGTGCCAACGTCTTCAGGTGGAGGAACTTAATTGGGAGGGTACAAACTTTATCCAGGTGCGAGGAAATGTAACCTGAAACTAAATGTCACAGCAGGACAGACCAGACCTTAGGCCTTGGTCAGCAACTGGTCTAGGATTAAAGTTCCTACAGGTGGACAGTTAGAGCATTGCTTTGCTGATCCGGCAGCTTCTGCAGCTTGTCTTGTTCCAGATGTATTGGTGTTGCCATTTCTCTGGAGTAAACTAGGCAAGCAGAGAGAGGGATCATGCGGCATGGGCAACACATGGTAATCTAGGCAAGCATAGAGAGATACCATGCTGTATGGGCAACACATGGTAATCTAGGCAAGCATAGAGAGATACCATGCTGTATGGGCAACACATGGTAATCTAGGCAAGCATAGAGAGATACCATGCTGCATGGGCAACACATGGTAATCTAGGCAAGCATAGAGAGATACCATGCTGTATGGGCAACACATGGTAATCTAGGCAAGCATAGAGAGATACCATGCTGTATGGGCAACACATGGTAATCTAGGCAAGCATAGAGAGATACCATGCTGTATGGGCAACACATGGTAATCTAGGCAAGCATAGAGAGATACCATGCTGTATGGGCAACACATGGTAATCTAGGCAAGCATAGAGAGATACCATGCTGTATGGGCAACACATGGTAATCTAGGCAAGCATAGAGAGATACCATGCTGCATGGGCAACACATGGTAATCTAGGCAAGCATAGAGAGATACCATGCTGCATGGGCAACACATGGTAATCTAGGCAAGCATAGAGAGATACCATGCTGCATGGGCAACACATGGTAATCTAGGCAAGCATAGAGAGATACCATGCTGCATGGGCAACACATGGTAATCTAGGCAAGCATAGAGAGATACCATGCTGTATGGGCAACACATGGTAATCTAGGCAAGCATAGAGAGATACCATGCTGTATGGGCAACACATGGTAATCTAGTCAAGCATAGAGAGATACCATGCTGTATGGGCAACACATGGTAATCTAGGCAAGCATAGAGAGATACCATGCTGTATGGGCAACACATGGTAATCTAGGCAAGCATAGAGAGATACCATGCTGTATGGGCAACACATGGTAATCTAGGCAAGCATAGAGAGATACCATGCTGTATGGGCAACACATGGTAATCTAGACAAGCATAGAGAGATACCATGCTGTATGGGCAACACATGGTAATCTAGGCAAGCATAGAGAGATACCATGCTGTATGGGCAACACATGGTAATCTAGGCAAGCATAGAGAGATACCATGCTGTATGGGCAACACATGGTAATCTAGGCAAGCATAGAGAGATACCATGCTGTATGGGCAACACATGGTAATCTAGGCAAGCATAGAGAGATACCATGCTGCATGGGCAACACATGGTAATCTAGGCAAGCATAGAGAGATACCATGCTGCATGGGCAACACATGGTAATCTAGGCAAGCATAGAGAGATACCATGCTGCATGGGCAACACATGGTAATCTAGGCAAGCATAGAGAGATACCATGCTGCATGGGCAACACATGGTAATCTAGGCAAGCATAGAGAGATACCATGCTGCATGGGCAACACATGGTAATCTAGACAAGCATAGAGAGATACCATGCTGTATGGGCAACACATGGTAATCTAGGCAAGCATAGAGAGATACCATGCTGTATGGGCAACACATGGTAATCTAGGCAAGCATAGAGAGTTACCATGCTGTATGGGCAACACATGGTAATCTAGGCAAGCATAGAGAGATACCATGCTGTATGGGCAACACATGGTAATCTAGGCAAGCATAGAGAGATACCATGCTGTATGGGCAACACATGGTAATCTAGGCAAGCATAGAGAGATACCATGCTGCATGGGCAACACATGGTAATCTAGGCAAGCATAGAGAGATACCATGCTGCATGGGCAACACATGGTAATCTAGGCAAGCATAGAGAGATACCATGCTGCATGGGCAACACATGGTAATCTAGGCAAGCATAGAGAGATACCATGCTGCATGGGCAACACATGGTAATCTAGGCAAGCATAGAGAGATACCATGCTGTATGGGCAACACATGGTAATCTAGGCAAGCATAGAGAGATACCATGCTGTATGGGCAACACATGGTAATCTAGGCAAGCATAGAGAGATACCATGCTGTATGGGCAACACATGGTAATCTAGGCAAGCATAGAGAGATACCATGCTGTATGGGCAACACATGGTAATCTAGGCAAGCATAGAGAGATACCATGCTGTATGGGCAACACATGGTAATCTAGGCAAGCATAGAGAGATACCATGCTGTATGGGCAACACATGATCTCTACAGTTCAGAACAGCTTCTGCTATGGAGAGGTATAACTCCATCCCTGGTCTGGTTGTGGTTATGCCTTTTGTTAAGCATAGTATAACAGCTTGGACAGTGAGCAGTCAAGCTAAACAACATCTGATGGCTGTGGAAATGTGGTTTCTGAGGAAAATGCAAAGAATACCATGGACAGACAAAAACCAATTAACAAGTCCTTCAAGAAACAAGTGAATATTGTAAACTGATTAGAGACATTAGACATAAACAGTCAACATTTTTTGGGCATGTTATGAGAAGAAATGAATTGGAGAACATGGTGACAACTGGCAAGATTGAAGGGAAGAGACCAAGGGGAAAACTGAGAAGTAAATACCTGGATGGCTTGGCCACATGGCATCATCGAGGCAGAAACGTGGAGCTGATCCAAGACTCTGGTGATCAAGTGAGATGGCAAAACATGATCACCCATGCTTATCGGCATAGTACATGATGGATGGATGGATGTAACAAACACCTGTCAAGACATGACATGCCAGTGAGTGAGTGAATTGTAGCAGATCACATTGGTATAGATTACCA
Source organism: Cepaea hortensis (assembly GCA_963921405.1). Taxonomy (NCBI): domain Eukaryota; kingdom Metazoa; phylum Mollusca; class Gastropoda; order Stylommatophora; family Helicidae; genus Cepaea; species Cepaea hortensis. Next base: position 9,680,990 of record OY992878.1, read on the forward strand.
CCAGTAAAAGTACACACTCCTCCTAATTTGCTGTGGAGCTTTTGGTGGTCCCTGCAGTACTGACCAGGTTGTCTCTTGCACAGGTCTGGCCTATGACACAGCCATGTTGAAACACAGATGTACGTGCAATGATCATCAGAATCACCTTGAGCATGCCGGCCGTATCCACAGTATATGGAGCCGCTTGACCGAGACAGGACTGGAGGAGAGGTGTGAGGTAAGTCTCTAGTTTTCTTCATGAATCAGGAAGTCCTTGTGGACTAGAGGAGAGATGTGATATAAGTCTGTAGTTTGTTTCATGAGTCAGGAAGTCTATGAATGAATGAATGAATGAATGAATGAATGAATGAATGAATGAATGAATGAATGAATGAATATTTTTATTTCCAAAGGGTTAATAATTGGGCACGCAGGCCCGTCTGACATTCTGCCCTTCTTCACAATTTCCTCTCATACACTCTTTCATTCAACATCACTTATGAAGCAAATTTTTGACAACAAAAGAACAATAGCATTATAAAGCATGAAAAATAATCAATAACAAATGACTCACTGAGGCAATGTTTAACATGGGCATTATAAATACCTAAGGAAGGTGTAACGTGCCATACTATGCGGACTGGAAGAGATATGTGGTATAAATCTGTAGTTTGTTTCATCAGTCAGAAAGTCTATGAGGACTAGACGAGAGATGTGGTATAAGTCTGTAGTTTGTTTCATCAGTCAGGAAGTCTATGTGGACTAGAAGAGAGGTGTGGGGTGAGCTTCCTTCCTCATCCTCTTCCCTTCCCAACGGCATCTCTAGCTAGGATTGAACTTGGTTCTGGAGGTGATAGGGTCAGTTGGAGGCAGCGGGTCCCATCTTTTATGTTGGTAGATGAATTGATTGTTTGCTGCTTGCTTGCTTGTGTTCGCTGGCTATGAACTCCAGCGTGAAGTCCTGTATGTCGGATGAAGACATCCTGTTGTCCAACATCAGTGTGATGTCATACCCGACTGAGGTTTGCGTGAGTATCCATTGTCCCATGTCCTGGTAAACGAACCTTGCCTCACATAAATCAGCGAAGCACTAGATTCTCTCAAATCCGGCAAGGCACCTGGAAAAGATAGTATTCCACCTGAGATTTTAAAGTGTAGCAAAGAAACAATCATCCCAGAACTGTATGCAATATTTCAGCTCTGCTGGAAAGAAAAATCAATACCACAAGATATGAAAGACGCAAACATCGTTACCCTTTATAAAAACAAAGGCGACAGAAGCGACTGCAACAACTATCGCAGCATTTCCCTACTCAGCATTACAAGCAAGATTTTTGCCAGAGTAATCCTTAAAAGATTACACATTCTTGCTGAAAGAATCTACCCCGAATCGCAGTGTGGATTTAGACCCAACAGGTCCACCATCGATATGATTTTCTCACTCCGGCAGCTCCAAGAGAAGTGCAGAGAACAGAGGAAGCCATTATATATTGCCTTCATCGACCTCACAAAGGCATTTGACCTCGTGAGCAGAAGCGGCCTTTTTAAGGTCCTTGAAAAGGTTGGATGTCCACCCACCCTTCTTAGTCTCGTGAAATCATTCCACGAAAACATCCAGGAGACCATTTTATTTGACGGCTCAACATCCCAGTCATTCAGCATCAGCAGCGGAGTAAAGCAGGGCTGCGTGCTTGCGCCTACACTCTTTGGTATCTTCTTCGCCGTTCTCTTAAGGCAGGCATTTGGGACTGCCACTGAAGGCATATACCTCCACACAAGATCTGATGGCAAACCTTTTAATCCATCAAGACTCAAGGCAAAGACCAAAATAACATCAACATGCGTAAGAGAACTACTTTTTGCAGATGATGCAGCACTGACTACTCATACAGCAGAAGATCTCCAAAGGCTCATAGATCGTTTTGCAGCCGCATGCAAAGACTTTGGGCTCACCATTAGCCTAAATAAAACACAGGTGATGGAACAAGATGCTGGTGCGCCTCCGTCAATCAAAATTTCTAATTACGAACTGAAGGTCGTCCACGAGTTTGTGTATTTGGGGTCGACAATATCAGATAATCTTTCATTAGAGACTGTAATCGACAGACGCATTGGAAAGGCAGCCACAACATTTTCCAGGCTAGCTAAAAGAGTTTTGGAGAATAATACACTAACAGAGCGTACAAAAGCTCAAGTATATAAAGCTTGTGTTGTTAGCACACTACTCTACGGGTCTGAATCCTGGACCCTGTACTCAAGACAGGAAAAGAAGTTGAATTCCTTCCACATGAGATGTCTGAGACGTATCCTGGGCATAACATGGAAAGACCACATAACAAACAAACAGGTGCTTGAAAGAGCAGATATTACCACAGTGCACACCCTCCTCAAGCAGAGATGCCTTCGGTGGCTGGGCCACGTATCTCGAATGGAGGATGAACGTATTCCCAAAGATCTCCTTTATGGAGAACTAGTCACAGGAAAGGGGCCAACCGGAAGACCCCAAATGCGATATAGGGATGTGTGTAAACAAGATATGAAAACCATTGGAATAGATCCAGACACGTGGGAGAGAGTTGCAACAGACAGATGCTCCTGGAGAAGAGATGTACGAAACGGACTGGTGCTCTTTGAGCGCAATCAGATCCAAAAAACTGAGGATAGGCGGCACAGGCTTAAAGAGCAGTCACTTACTGCGGGACTTGCCTTGTCTTACAGATGCGGAAACTGTGACAGGGATTGTCACTCTCACATTGGACTATACAGTCACCAGTGGTGCTACCAGGCACCTCCCAAGCGGCACAACTCTATAGTCCTACAATGGACTATACAGTCACCAGTGGTGCTGCCAGGCACCTCCCAAGCGGCACAACTCTATAGTCCTACAATGGACTATACAGTCACCAGTGGTGCTGCCAGGCACCTCCCAAGCGGCACAACTCTATAGTCCTACAATGGACTATACAGTCACCAGTGGTGCTGCCAGGCACCTCCCAAGCGGCACAACTCTATAGTCCTACAATGGACTATACAGTCACCAGTGGTGCTGCCAGGCACCTCCCAAGCGGCACAACTCTATAGTCCTACAATGGACTATACAGTCACCAGTGGTGCTGCCAGGCACCTCCCAAGCGGCACAACTCTATAGTCCTACAATGGACTATACAGTCACCAGTGGTGCTGCCAGGCACCTCCCAAGCGGCACAACTCTATAGTCCTACAATGGACTATACAGTCACCAGTGGTGCTGCCAGGCACCTCCCAAGCGGCACAACTCTATAGTCCTACAATGGACTATACAGTCACCAGTGGTGCTGCCAGGCACCTCCCAAGCGGCACAACTCTATAGTCCTACAATGGACTATACAGTCACCAGTGGTGCTACCAGGCACCTCCCAAGCGGCACAACTCTATAGTCCTACAATGGACTATACAGTCACCAGCGGTGCTGCCAGGCACCTCCCAAGCGGCACAACTCTATAGTCCTACAATGGACTATACAGTCACCAGCGGTGCTGCCAGGCACCTCCCAAGCGGCACAACTCTATAGTCCTACAATGGACTATACAGTCACCAGTGGTGCTACCAGGCACCTCCCAAGCGGCACAACTCTATAGTCCTACAATGGACTATAAGTCACCAGTGGTGCTGCCAGGCACCTCCCAAGCGGCACAACTCTATAGTCCTACAATGGACTATACAGTCACCAGCGGTGCTGCCAGGAACCTCCCAAGCGGCACAACTCTATAGTCCTACAATGGACTATACAGTCACCAGCGGTGCTGCCAGGAACCTCCCAAGCGGCACAACTCTATAGTCCTACAATGGACTATACAGTCACCAGCGGTGCTGCCAGGAACCTCCCAAGCGGCACAACTCTATAGTCCTACAATGGACTATACAGTCACCAGTGGTGCTACCAGGCACCTCCCAAGCGGCACAACTCTATAGTCCTACAATGGACTATACAGTCACCAGCGGTGCTGCCAGGAACCTCCCAAGCGGCACAACTCTATAGTCCTACAATGGACTATACAGTCACCAGCGGTGCTGCCAGGCACCTCCCAAGCGGCACAACTCTATAGTCCTACAATGGACTATACAGTCACCAGTGGTGCTACCAGGCACCTCCCAAGCGGCACAACTCTATAGTCCTACAATGGACTATAAGTCACCAGTGGTGCTGCCAGGCACCTCCCAAGCGGCACAACTCTATAGTCCTACAATGGACTATACAGTCACCAGCGGTGCTGCCAGGAACCTCCCAAGCGGCACAACTCTATAGTCCTACAATGGACTATACAGTCACCAGCGGTGCTGCCAGGAACCTCCCAAGCGGCACAACTCTATAGTCCTACAATGGACTATACAGTCACCAGCGGTGCTACCAGGCACCTCCCAAGCGGCACAACTCTATAGTCCTACAATGGACTATACAGTCACCAGCGGTGCTACCAGGCACCTCCCAAGCGGCACAACTCTATAGTCCTACAATGGACTATACAGTCACCAGCGGTGCTACCAGGCACCTCCCAAGCGGCACAACGCTATAGTCCTACAATGGACTATACAGTCACCAGCGGTGCTGCCAGGCACCTCCCAAGCGGCACAACTCTATAGTCCTACAATGGACTATACAGTCACCAGCGGTGCTACCAGGCACCTCCCAAGCGGCACAACTCTATAGTCCTACAATGGACTATACAGTCACCAGCGGTGCTACCAGGCACCTCCCAAGCGGCACAACTCTATAGTCCTACAATGGACTATACAGTCACCAGCGGTGCTACCAGGCACCTCCCAAGCGGCACAACTCTATAGTCCTACAATGGACTATACAGTCACCAGCGGTGCTACCAGGCACCTCCCAAGCGGCACAACTCTATAGTCCTACAATGGACTATACAGTCACCAGCGGTGCTACCAGGCACCTCCCAAGCGGCACAACTCTATAGTCCTACAATGGACTATACAGTCACCAGCGGTGCTACCAGGCACCTCCCAAGCGGCACAACTCTATAGTCCTACAATGGACTATACAGTCACCAGTGGTGCTACCAGGCACCTCCCAAGCGGCACAACTCTATAGTCCTACAATGGACTATACAGTCACCAGCGGTGCTACCAGGCACCTCCCAAGCGGCACAACTCTATAGTCCTACAATGGACTATACAGTCACCAGCGGTGCTACCAGGCACCTCCCAAGCGGCACAACTCTATAGTCCTACAATGGACTATACAGTCACCAGCGGTGCTGCCAGGCACCTCCCAAGCGGCACAACTCTATAGTCCTACAGGACTGAAAGAGGCCTACTACTATGTGTGACTTATTGGTGTGCAGACTGGTGGTTCCTCCCCGTGCAGGCAGATACTCTTCGACTTCGGAAGAATCCGCGATCCTACTACGTTAGCCAGGACCCCGAAGGAACCTGTTGCCCAGGACGCACGACTAGGACTTGTTAGTAGGTCTTGGCCAGTATAAAACCTGACCCTGGTGCCTTGGAAACACTTCTGCGTCCCAGTAGATGAATTGATCTGACTGATGGTTTCTTCATTGCATTGGCACCTTTCCGTCTTGACAGACGATAGTTTGGTACATTGTGCTTCAAAAAGGCTTAATAACTACGACCCATGGCGGTGGCGAGTGTGGCCGGTAAGGCCAATTCTTGCTGCAAATGTTTCCCCACAGTAGATGCATGGGAAAACATGGTCATTTCCACCATTGTGCACCATCTTACGTCTCTCACGCTCTGTGTGTGCTTTATCTGCCTCTCCATAGCACAAAGCCTGGGCTAAAATAAAGAAACCATGTGTTGCCCATGCAGCATGATCCCTCTCTCGGCCTGCCTAGTTCACTCCAGAGGAAAGTTAACACCTATACATCTGGAACAAGACAAGCTGCAGAAGCTGCTGGATCAGCAAAGCAATTCTCTGTCCGCCTGTTGGAGCTTCGATCCTAGACCAGCTGCCAACCAAGGCTTAGGGCCTGGCCATGACTTATTTTGTCTTTGGGTTGCATTTCCTCGCACCAGGATAAGGCTTGTACCCTCCCAATTGCGTTCTTCCGCCCGAAGCCGTTGGCACAATGTGGGGGTCGGGTTTGGTAAGCGCCGCCCAACATTTGGCGCTGACAGAAAACAGGTAGTACCGTCTACTGTCATACGGTAGCTCAGTCATATCTGACTAAGACCTGACTGACAACTGTCATGCACATCCACAATATTACATAACAGATGGGGACCAATCACTGTTAGATGCAACAATTGATTTCTTCATGGTAGTAGATGAATTGATGTGACTGATGGTTTCTTCATGGTAGTAGATGAATTGATCTGATTGATGATTTCTTCATGGTAGTAGATGAATTGATGTGACTGATGGTATGCTGGCCTCACAAATGACATCACACTGATGTTGGACAACAGGATGTCTTCATCAGACATACAGGACTTCACGATCTGACTGATGGTTTCTTCATGTTAGTAGATGAATTGATCTGACTGATGGTATGCTGGCCTCACAAATGACATCACACTGACATCACACTGATGTTGGACAACAGGATGTCTTCATCGGACATACAGGACTTCACGCTGGAGTTCACTGTTTTGTTTTTAGTAGAATTTCATGTTCTTTGTTGAGTTGGTTGATTCTGTTATGATGCTCATGTTGTCCCCAGAGAGTTCGAACTAGAAAGGCCACCATAGAGGAGTTACAGAGCTGTCACACAGAAACATACTCACTGATCTTTGGAGGGAATCCGTACAACAGGCAAAAACTGTACGGTGAGTACATAATTCTTGATCCTCATCTGGTATGTCTTTGATGAGCTAATTTCATAATTTCATTGTACATGACCCAGTACTCGTATCTTTTTGGGGGACCTAGGTTCCATTTTACTACTGACCTTTGAAATATGGGCACACAGAATAACATGGGCATATGGAATAATTTGGGCATACAGAATCATATGGACATACAAAATAATAGGCCTCATTTCATGGGGGAAACGGGAGGTGGTGAAGAAGGAATTTTATCAGATGTCATATTCATCTGTAGTTTCATCAACTGCCATATTCATCTATGTTTTCCTCAAATGTCACGTTCATCTGTGGCTTCATGAATCTAACAGAGAGTTCCAGTAAGAAGTTCTGCCTGTTATACTGTGGTGGCGTAGGAGTGGACTCTGATACAGTATGGAATGAAGTATACACAGCCACAGCAGCAAGGACGGTAAGTTGTAGCCACCATAGTTGTTAGTGGTGATGGTGTGGTAGTTGTCAGTGATTGTTGTCAGTGATGGTGTGGTAGTTGTCAGTGATGGACCCTACCTCAACTACAGGTTTGTTGCTAGAGGTCATCATGATAGAAATGTATCACACTCACCTACAACTGTGGAAGCCTGAGACTCAAATCATTGGTCTCTCACTAGTCTCAGTTTGAGAGACACCGTGGTGCTTTCCATGTAGGATGCTGGTATGTGTGGGTTGTCTGGGTTCACTTTTCTCACATGATCAGCGAGGGGTCCTAGTGTCTCCATCGGTCCATCTGTTGAACATGTCCATATGGCACTTGCTAGTTTGGTGATGTGTTAACAAAGAGGAGCGTGTGGCCTGCAAGGTTAGGGTGCCCATCTTGCATATAGTTGGACAAGTGTTCTGTGCTTCACTAAGTCCAAGAGATTGTGTTTTTGGAGCCAGCTGTACACCGCATAGTAATTACTTGCACCAGGGGCCAGTCACCTCACTCTGCCTGAAAAACACTCATACGTGGAAAGTGGAAAACACTCATATGTGGAAAGTGGAAAATACTCAAATGTCAAAAACACTCACCTTGGAAAACATACAGCCTGTAAACCACTAAATTTGGAAACCACTAGCAACAGTACACATTTCGTAATGGTATATTTTTTTAAGTTGTTTCAAGATTGTAGGTATATATATATATATATATTTTTTTTTAAAGATTTTGTGTGTAGTTTTATTGTTGTTTTTCTTTAGTTGTTTCAAGACTATGTGTAGTTTCTTTTTTTGGTTTGTTTCAAAACTGTGTATGTAGTTTTATTGCTGTTGTTTTTTATTGTTGTTTCAAGGCATTGTGTGTAGTTTTATTTGTTGTTGTTAGTTGTTTCAAGACTGTGTGTAGTTTTATTGTTGTTTTATTTAGTTGTTTCAAGACTGTAGTTTCATTTTTGTTTTTGTTTCAAAACTTTGTGTGTAGTTTTATTTTATTTTTTTCACTGTTAGTTTGTGTGTGTGTGGTTTTAAGAGATTATGTAAATATTGCTACAAGAGATTGTGTGTGTTTACCACGAGGTATTATGTGAGTGTAGATGTGTGTGCGTGCACATGTGTGCAGATTTAATGTCATATATCTGAACATACTCATGACTTTCTGCGTGTGTCACCTCAGGCTGCTGGTTGTGTCATCGAGCTGGCTTGTAGGGTTGCAGCTGGTGATTTAAAGGTCAGTCATCACTGTTTTTATTGTGTCATCTGAACCTCAACGCCGAGTCAGATACTTTATACTTACATCAGCACTGACTCCTCTGTCTCAACTCTCACCAACACTGACTCCTCTGTCTCAACTCTGTACTTACACCAGCACTGACTCCTGTATCTCAACTCTATACTTACACCAGCACTGACTCCTCTGTCTCAACTCTATACTTACACCAGCACTGACTCCTGTGTCTCAACTCTATACTTACACCAGCACTTACGCCTGTGTCTCAACTCTATACTTACACCAGTACTGACTCCTCTGTCTCAACTCTATACTTACACCAGCACTGACGCCTGTGTCTCAACTCTATACTTACACCAGCACTGACTCCTGTATCTCAACTCTATACTTACACCAGCACTGACTCCTCTGTCTCAACTCTATACTTACACCAGCACTGACTCCTCTGTCTCAACTCTCATCAGCACTGACTCCTGTGTCTCAACTCTGAACTTAAACCAGCACTGACTCCTCTGTCTCAGCTCTATACTTACATCAGCACTGACTCATTTGTCTCAACTCTATACTTACACCAGCACTGACTCCTCTGTCTCAACTCTCATCAGCACTGACTCCTCTGTCTCAACTCTATACTTACACCAGCACTGACTCCTCTGTCTCAACTCTCATCAGCACTGACTCCTGTGTCTCAACTCTGAACTTAAACCAGCACTGACTCCTCTGTCTCAGCTCTATACTTACATCAGCACTGACTCATTTGTCTCAACTCTGTGCTTACACCAGTACTGACTCCTCTGTCTCAACTCTATACTTACACCAGCACTGACTCCTCTGTCTCAACTCTCATCAGCACTGACTCCTGTGTCTCAACTCTCATCAGCACTGACTCCTGTGTCTCAACTCTATACTTACACCAGCACTGACTCCTCTGTCTCAACTCTATACTTACACCAGCACTGACTCCTGTGTCTCAACTCTCATCAGCACTGACTCCTCTGTCTCAACTCTATACTTACACCAGCACTGATGCCTGTGTCTCAACTCTATACTTACACCAGCACTGACTCCTGTATCTCAACTCTATACTTACACCAGCACTGACTCCTCTGTCTCAACTCTATACTTACACCAACACTGACTCCTCTGTCTCAACTCTATACTTACACCAGCACTGACTCCTGTGTCTCAACTCTCATCAGCACTGACTCCTCTGTCTCAACTCTATACTTACACCAGCACTGATGCCTGTGTCTCAACTCTATACTTACACCAGCACTGACTCCTGTATCTCAACTCTATACTTACACCAGCACTGACTCCTCTGTCTCAACTCTATACTTACACCAGCACTGATGCCTGTGTCTCAACTCTATACTTACACCAGCACTGACTCCTGTATCTCAACTCTATACTTACACCAGCACTGACTCCTCTGTCTCAACTCTATACTTACACCAGCACTGACGCCTGTGTCTCAACTCTATACTTACACCAGCACTGACTCCTGTATCTCAACTCTATACTTACACCAGCACTGACTCCTGTGTCTCAACTCTATACTTACACCAGCACTGACTCCTCTGTCTCAACTCTCATCAGCACTGACTCCTGTGTCTCAACTCTATACTTACACCAGCACTGACTCCTCTGTCTCAACTCTCATCAGCACTGACTCCTCTGTCTCAACTCTATACTTACATCAGCACTGACTCCTCTGTCTCAACTCTCATCAGCACTGACTCCTCTGTCTCAACTCTATACTTACACCAGCACTGACTCCTCTGTCTCAACTCTATACTTACATCAGCACTGACTCCTCTGTCTCAACTCTATACTTACACCAGCACTGACTCCTCTGTCTCAACTCTATACTTACATCAGCACTGACTCCTCTGTCTCAACTCTCATCAGCACTGACTCCTGTGTCTCAACTCTGAACTTAAACCAGCACTGACTCCTCTGTCTCAGCTCTATACTTACACCAGCACTGACTCCTCTGTCTCAACTCTCATCAGCACTGACTCCTGTGTCTCAACTCTGAACTTAAACCAGCACTGACTCCTCTGTCTCAGCTCTATACTTACATCAGCACTGACTCCTGTGTCTCAACTCTGAACTTACACCAGCACTGACTCCTGTGTCTCAACTCTGAACTTAAACCAGCACTGACTCCTCTGTCTCAGCTCTATACTTACATCAGCACTGACTCTTGTGTCTCAACTCTGAACTTAAACCAGCACTGACTCCTCTGTCTCAGCTCTATACTTACACCAGCACTGACTACTCTGTCTCAGCTCTATACTTACATCAGCACTGACTCCTGTGTCTCAACTCTGAACTTAAACCAGCACTGACTCCTCTGTCTCAGCTCTATACTTACACCAGCACTGACTCCTGTGTCTCAACTCTGTGCTTACAACAGTACTGACTCCTCTGTCTCAACTCTATACTTAACACCAGCACTGACTCCTATGTCTCAACTCTATACTTACACCAGCACTGACCCCTGTGTCTTAACTCTGTGTTTACACCAGCACTGACTCCTGTTGCAACTCTTGCCAGCACTAACTCCTGTCTCAACTCCTAAGTGTGCTTGTTCTGATGAGACTGCTGCTGCTTCTGTCTGCCCCAGACAGCTAGTTCTTGGCATGTGTAGCCACATCTGTCGGAGGAGCAAATGGATCACCATGGTCTGGCAAGAATGCGACAGCGAGGAGTGACGAGAGGATCTGGCCGATGCTCGACGCTCAGAGGAAAGACGAGACGGACATATAATCAGATTGCTACTGGTACTATTGGTGTTGGAGCTCTTCGCTGGCTGTTGAGAATGGGAACGGAGCGCCTATGGGATTGGCCCGAATTCTGTGATGTCGGTTCCTAGATCAATCAATCAATCAATCTGTCTGCAGTCACTTGTTTTTGTTACTGACTGTAGCAATCATCTTCATTTCTTGACTTTTTTTAACATTTTCGTTTACCAATTTGAATTTTAAGTTTTTATTTTGAAAATTACAGAAAAAATGCATTGCATTATTAATTGTAGTTTTTGTTTGAGGTTGTTTATAAAAAATTATTGTATATCTTTTAAAATTATTTCCTCCATCTTTGTTGTGTTATTATGTAATTACTCTGGTTCATGTAGTTTCCATCGGGTGATTTCCAAGTGTAGCATTCTTGGATGTTGCTTAAATATGGTGTTTGTCAATGGAAGGCTGTTTTCAAGGCAACATTTGATTAGTTTCTGTCCTCTCTCATTTCTATCTCCTAAATCAAATGGACTTTGTACCTTTCCTTCTTCTTCCATTCTTTCAATTCCAAATTTTGTGTTGAAATTCTCCTCATTACATGTCTCTTTTATTTTGTATGCTTTTTCTAATATTTCTTGTAGACTGCTGTAAATTTTCATTCTCTTCTACTGCAGTTGTTGGTGCATAGACTTGTATAATTGTTGTGTTCCTTTTCTTTGTTTGTGAGAGGTCAGTATAATGTTCATGTATTGTTTTAAAGCCCCAGCAATTATTAGATGCAATGTAATTCGGTGTCAAGAATGAGTTGTTTAGCTTACACCGAACATGCGCCTGATTGTTTTTTTTCTTCCAGATATCTGTTAACTAAGAAATCTGGTGTGTATTTTCAGAATGGCTTTGCTGTAGTACGACCCCCTGGCCATCATGCAGAGCAGGACACGCCGATGTAAGAATTTCAGATATATTTGTGACTAGATGTCTGTTTGTCCATCCTGTTTGTGAATTATCACTATCCATTGTGCATGTGAATTATAATTATCCATCCTGTTTGTGAATTATCACTAGTCACCCTGCACATGAATCCATCCTGCCTATGAATTATAACTATCCATCCCCAGGTGTGAATTTATCTATCCATCCCTAGATGTGAATTTTATCTATCCATCCCTAGATGTGAATTTTATCTATCCATCTCTAGATGTGAATCATACAACTTATTTATGTGAAGATGTTCTCGAGCTTAGTGTGGAATTTGTCTCCCTATGATGCTTTCAGTTGGTATTATTGTTTTAAATCTGGTCATTGTTACAATTTTAATGCTGCTTATTATTACTGTTTTAAAGCTGGTTAATGGTACCATTTTAAAGCTGGTTACTATCTTAAAGCTGGTTACTGTTCCTGTTTTAATACTGGTTATTGTTACTGCATTAATGCTGGTTATTGTTCCCATTTAAAACTGGTTATTATTACTGTTTTAAAGCTAGTTTCTGTTTTAGTTATTGTTACTGTTTTAAATCTGGTTATTGTTGCTTTTTTTAAAGATGGTTATTGTTACTGTTTTAAAGCTGGTTGTTGTTACTGTTGTAAAGTTGATTCTTTAAAAGTTCTGTCACAACAATACTACTGTTTAGTTCAGTTATCATCATTGCACGCTGATGTCCATTGATGTTCTGATCTCTGGTAGTATAAATCTATTGTCACTGATGTTAGCAGTTTATCTTACACAATATTTGCCAGTGATGTTAGCAATCTGTTATCTTACACAATATTTGCCAGTGATGTTAGCAATTTGTTATCTTACACAATATTTGCCAGTGATGTTTGCAATTTGTTATCTTACACAATATTTGCCAGTGATGTTAGCGATTTGTTATCTTACACAATATTTGCCAGTGATGTTTTTTTTTGGTGTTGTATATCCCTTACAGGATGTTGCAGTCCACAACAGCATTTTTCAGCTGCTGTTGATGTACTAGGCAAGATTAAGCTCAGTAGTTTGCCATTGCTTTCTGAGTGACCGGCTCACATACCCCGTAAGTTACCGACGCGGCGAGAACCGCTACCAATTCTCGTGCTCATCATGTCACTCACGAGAGTATACAGGATTACAGAGTAAAACGCTAACCCCTAGGCTAGGGAGACAGGCTCCAGTGATCTTAGCAATTTGTTATCTTACACAATATTTCCCAGTCATGTTAGCAGTTTGCTATCTTACACAATATTTTTCAATGTGATGTTAGTTTATGGACTGAATGGTTCGATGTGCAATGAGGATGATCTGTCGACCAACTAACTAACTAACTAATGTGATGTTAGTAGTTTGTTATCTTGCTCAATATTTGCCAGCAATATTAGCAGTTTTTCTTACACACTCACTTCAGATGACATTTTCTGTCTGCAAGACTCTTTTTGCTGTTCCTGTTTCTGCACTTTTTGCTTATGTGTCTATTTCCAGGGGATTTTGTTACTTCAACTCTGTTGCCATCGCAGCCAAGCAGCTGAAGGAGAAACTTCAGCTACAGAAAATCCTCATTGTTGATTGGGTATGATGTTATTAATGTTTTTACTGTTAAAACAATAGATGAGACATTTCATTGTTCTTTTGTTAATTGGGTCTGGGGTATAGACAACCCACATGACAAGAGAAATGTCTCAAGAACATCCAGCATGGACAACCCACATGACAGGAGAAATGTCTCAAGAACATCCAGCATGGACAACCCACATGACAGGAGAAATGTCTCAAGAACATCCCGCATGATCTCTTGAAAAATATTGACCATCAAACTGAATAGAATAACAGTGAAGCTCCAAAGCATGGCAAGCTACCCTCATGGCAACCCACTTAACTGTAGATGACCAGGACATAGAAGAATGTATGACAGCAGCCAGATTTCTTAAACAGTTATATATAACAGACTTTCAGAGTCAGGAACACCATGAGATGGACAGCAGCTGGGAGTCCAGGATATATGCAAGAGGTTGTTAGAGGAATGTTGCTGTCAGCAGTGAGCAGGTGTATATCTGGGCAGTAGAGACTCCAGGATGTATACAAGAGGTTGTTAGAGGAATGTTGCTGTCAGCAGTGAGCAGGTGTATATCTGGGCAGTAGAGACTCCAGGATATATGCAAGAGGTTGTTAGAGGAATGTTGCTGTCAGCAGTGAGCAGGTGTATATCTGGGCAGTAGAGACTCCAGGATATATGCAAGAGGTTGTTAGAGGAATGTTGCTGTCAGCAGTGAGCAGGTGTATATCTGGGCAGTAGAAACTCCAGGATATATGCAAGAGGTTGTTAGAGGAATGTTGCTGTCAGCAGTGAGCAGGTGTATATCTGGGCAGTAGAGACTCCAGGATATATGCAAGAGGTTGTTAGAGGAATGTTGCTGTCAGCAGTGAGCAGGTGTATATCTGGGCAGTAGAGACTCCAGGATATATGCAAGAGGTTGTTAGAGGAATGTTGCTGTCAGCAGTGAGCAGGTGTATATCTGGGCAGTAGAGACTCCAGGATATATGCAAGAGGTTGTTAGAGGAATGTTGCTGTCAGCAGTGAGCAGGTGTATATCTGGGCAGTAGAGACTCCAGGATATATGCAAGAGGTTGTTAGAGGAATGTTGCTGTCAGCAGTGAGCAGGTGACTATCTGGGCAGTAGAGACTCCAGGATGTATGCAAGAGGTTGTTAGAGGAATGTTGCTGTCAGCAGTGAGCAGGTGACTATCTGGGCAGTAGAGACTCCAGGATATATGCAAGAGGTTGTTAGAGGAATGTTGCTGTCAGCAGTGAGCAGGTGTATATCTGGGCAGTAGAGACTCCAGGATATATGCAAGAGGTTGTTAGAGGAATGTTGCTGTCAGCAGTGAGCAGGTGTATATCTGGGCAGTAGAGACTCCAGGATGTATGCAAGAGGTTGTTAGAGGAATGTTGCTGTCAGCGGTGAGAAGGTGACTATCTGGGCAGTAGAGACTCCAGGATATATGCAAGAGGTTGTTAGAGGAATGTTGCTGTCAGCAGTGAGCAGGTGACTATCTGGGCAGTAGAGACTCCAGGATGTATGCAAGAGGTTGTTAGAGGAATGTTGCTGTCAGCAGTGAGCAGGTGACTATCTGGGCAGTAGAGACTCCAGGATGTATGCAAGAGGTTGTTAGAGGAATGTTGCTGTCAGCAGTGAGCAGGTGAATATCTGGGCAATAGAGACTCCAGGATATATGCAAGAGGTTGTTAGAGGAATGTTGCTGTCAGCGGTGAGAAGGTGACTATCTGGGCAATAGAGACTCCAGGATATATGCAAGAGGTTGTTAGAGGAATGTTGCTGTCAGCAGTGAGCAGGTGAATATCTGGGCAATAGAGACTCCAGGATATATGCAAGAGGTTGTTAGAGGAATGTTGCTGTCAGCAGTGAGCAGGTGAATATCTGGGCAGTAGAGACTCCAGGATGTATGCAAGAGGTTGTTAGAGGAATGTTGCTGTCAGCAGTGAGCAGGTGAATATCTGGGCAATAGAGACTCCAGGATATATGCAAGAGGTTGTTAGAGGAATGTTGCTGTCAGCAGTGAGCAGGTGTATATCTGGGCAGTAGAGACTCCAGGATGTATGCAAGAGGTTGTTAGAGGAATGGTGCTGTCAGCAGTGAGCAGGTGAATATCTGGGCAGTAGAGACTCCAGGATGTATGCAAGAGGTTGTTAGAGGAATGTTGCTGTCAGCAGTGAGCAGGTGAATATCTGGGCAATAGAGACTCCAGGATGTATGCAAGAGGTTGTTAGAGGAATGTTGCTGTCAGCAGTGAGCAGGTGTATATCTGGGCAGTAGAGACTCCAGGATGTATGCAAGAGGTTGTTAGAGGAGTGTTGCTGTCAGCAGTGAGCAGGTGACTATCTGGGCAATAGATGGAACTGCATGGGGTGACATTCTTCACAAGGGCACTGACTTTCTTGGTCCCAGACAGCTGTTTGATATCATATGTGCTAGTTATTAATTAAGTGCCCACTGCAATAGTTGTTAACCCCGCAACTGTCCCTGACAATGGCAGTGTTAGCCCCTAACACAAACATGTATTACATCTAAGTGCCAGCTGCCTGACACTGGCGGAGGGAGAAAGAGAGTGTGTGATGTATGGAGTAAACGTATGAATGTATGCTATGTTGCCTGTTACAGAAATAATTCAGATATATGATGTGTTCTCAGAGAGGAAACAGTCTAAAGTAATACTGCTGAATAGCAAACAGCCGTATAATCTGCAAATACCAATACTCAACATTTCTGCTTTCTGGCCAGATGTCCAGAACTTTGCAGTCAAAGTTGGCTAGGCTCAATGTTCCTGACCGATGTGCTGTCAGACATGTTGCCCTTGTCAGATCAGACATATTGTATCCATGTTATATATTTCTCTTGTGTGTGGTGTCAGACCATGCAGGTAGGTGTCAGGGGAGATGACGAGGCTTGCCAGCGGGGCTACCGTGGACAGCGGATTAGCAATGGACTAGTCTGATCTAGTGAATGTTGTCAGAGTGTCAGGACAGTTAAGCCACTCAAATGATGTTAATGCCACCTTGACCAGATTGCAAAAACACCATGTGGAATGGTGTGAAGCCAGACAGGAGTGCTATGTGAAGCCATACAGTAGCGCTATCTGGGGTCCAGATAAGAAAAGTAAACCAACATAGAACTGATGTCGTCAGACACAACACACTGGCGAAGACTGAGCAGGGGATCCAAGCACTCATGGACTGAATGGTTTGATGTGCTGTGAGGATAAGCTGATGACTAACTAACTAGCACTAACTATATATTTCTATGCCTGGTTGTTCACCCATGTGTTTTCAATCATACAGGATGTCCACCATGGCAATGGAACACAAAAAATGCTGTATGATGACCCAAACATCCTCTACATATCGATCCATCGCCATGACAACGGGAATTTCTTCCCAGGCACGGGTGGCCCGGAGGAATGTGGAGAGGGAGCAGGACTGGGGTTCAATGTGAACATTGCTTTTGGTGGCAGTTTGAATCCAGCTATGGGTGATGCTGAATATTTGGCAGCCTTCAGGTAGGTTACATTACTGATACAGCTTCACCTGTTGTCATCATCATCTAGTGCCTCGCTGGCTGGCATAGGTGATCAGTCTTCTCTCACCTCCAACAGAATGTGTGAGTTCCTGAGCTGACATTTTCCATGACTGGCTGTCAAGAATCTTCTCTCACTGTCAACCTTTATCTCTCTTTCCAAAAAAAAAATGTTTCAGTTGTTACAACATGTTCCAGTTTTTCTTTTCTCAAACTGGCCAAAAACAACAACTGCCTGTTTGTCATGTTTGCGCTATCAAAACATTTGTCCAAGCCATTATTAGCATTCTTCTATATAACCACATTTCTTCTAGGGATTGTGTTGCTTGTTCACTTATTGTGTGACATGTATCTGATGCCGCCATATGTCTAAGATTGGTGGCATTTGGAATGAAATACCAGGCTAGGTAGTGGAGTAGAGGCTGGGCGGAGGATAAGTTGCTTTCTTGAGAATCCTCAGAAAGACTCACTGTTAACTCTGATGTCCAGTGCATTCACGTTCAGGTCATCTTTGCTCTGAAAGGGGCTTGCATCTATCGATGTGAGGTTGTTGTAGAGACTTCCTGGTGGTCAGGGGTCGAATCCATTTCAAGGCAAATTTTAAAAATGGGCCTGGGCTTGAACACTAGATCAGCAGTGGGCTCTGCAAGACCTGGCACTTCATATCTGCGGAAACACAACAGTGTGTGACCAAGGCCTGATTCAGCACAGCATGTACTGTCTGTCTGGGACATGGCCCTGGGTGCTGTTGTTACCTCCACATTTTTTAGGTACTTCTTTGTTGAATGTCCGGGGGCTGACCAGGTGAAACATGTGACAAATGAGATACTTATCCACCTAGTTGTTGAATATCCAGGGGCTGACCAGGTGAAACATTTGACAAATGAAATACTTCGGACCTAATTGTTGTCTTCTATATTGTAGATGTCATTTGTACCCTGTGTCACTGGTACCCTAAGTCACTTGTACACCATGTTATGTGTACCCGACCTCATTATGCCATCACCTAGACTAGGTCAGGTACACACACTAACTACAGTATCTGTCGGCAGGTCAGCATGGCCGAATGGATAAGAACACGTGTTCTTAAACATCCGGTGTGCTGATGCCAAGGTAAGGAGTTCAACCCCTACACTGGACAGTTGGACTAAAATGTTGACCTGTCGTCCTTGACTTGGGGACGTTAATTACAAGTACCTCTGAAGTCAGAGTGGGTTCACCTGATGGTGAGCGACACTGTTAATAGGTAAAAGCTAACCCACATGCACAATTCACACATCACTACTATACATAGTGTGTGTGGACTACACTTGAGATAAAAAGCGAGCGAGCGCCCAAAAAACAAGTATCTGTCAGTGGTGGTCAGTTTGTCATGCTGTGCTTTCTCTGGATCCACAGAACCCTGCTGATGCCAATAGCTCGTGAATTCAACCCCGAGTGTGTGCTGGTGTCTGCGGGCTATGACGCGGCTATGGGGCATGCCGCCGCTCTTGGAGGATACCAGGTGTCGCCCGAATGTAGGTCACCGCAATAAACCTGTTTCCTGTGCTGTTTTATGGTCTGTAATGTTGTTTTCATGTTTTATCATTTCTGATGTTTTCTGTGAGGTTTGCTTGGGCAGTTGTCAGTCAGAGACTGAACACCAGGCTACTTGAAACATATTTTGTTTGATGACTGTTTCCCTGAAAAGGAGACAGAACATTCAAAACTGTATTTTGAATAAATAAATTTGTCATTGTTGAAAAATGTGCATGTCTTAAATTTTTATTATAACTTGGTTTTTTGTGTTGAACTCAATTTAGTCACAAATTAAAATGGTGACATTTTTTTCTTTCTGAAGTGTGGTGTATTTGAAGGTTTCCTATGATTTCCAGGTTTTGGTCACATGACCAGGGAGCTGATGTCTCTGGCCAATGGGAAGATAGTTCTTGCACTGGAAGGTGGCTACGACATCACCAGCATCTGTGATTGTGTGGAGCTGTCTGTGCGAGCCCTGCTGGGGGAGGATGTGAGTTCACCACCATTCATAGTCATACCATTCGGTTTTGTTTTTGGTTTTTTTTGTTTGTTTTTTTTTTTTTTTTTTATTTTTTTTTTGGGGGGGGGGGGGGGGGGGGGGGGGGAAGAGAGAGAGAGGTTGTGTGTGTGTGTGTTTTTTTCCCACTGCATTTCTTATCTTCTTATTCTTAGTCATCATCATCTTTTCAAGTCTTCTTGTTTCGTTCTTCTATTCTGCTAATGATGGCTTCTTGAATATTTTATTTCTCATCTCTTTGTGCCAGATGTGATTGCAAGCATTAACTCTTTATCATGATTGTATTCTTATCTTTATCTTCTCTCTTGTCACATCTTCAGCTACATTTCTCCCTTTCATTACTAATCTGTGTCATAGCTTTCTTTTATTTTGGCATAACAATAGTAATGATTATTGATTATATATATATATATATAAAATTTAGACTGCACTTTTTCAATCATGATTATATGTTGCCTATAAATTGGTTGTTTGTTGCTGTTATGTTGAGCTAGCCACGTGTTATATAGAGTGTACATCCTGGGCCTGGTGTTCTCAGGGCCTGTTAGGGAAGCACAGAACAGTAACACTGTAACCCACCATGTATGTCCCCAGCACAGAACAGTAACACTGTAACCCACCATGTGTGTCCCCGGCACAGAACAGTAACACTGTAACCCACCATGTATGTCCCCGGCACAGAACAGTAACACTGTAACCCACCATGTATGTCCCCGGCACAGAACAGTAACACTGTAACCCACCATGTATGTCCCCAGCACAGAACAGTAACACTGTAACCCACCATGTGTGTCCTTGGCACAGAACAGTAACAACTGTACCCACCATGTGTGTCCCCAGCACAGAACAGTAACATTGTAACCCACCATGTGTGTCCTTGGCACAGAACAGTAACACTGTAACCCACCATGTATGTCCCCGGCACAGAACAGTAACACTGTAACCCACCATGTATGTCCCCAGCACAGAACAGTAACACTGTAACCCACCATGTGTGTCCTTGGCACAGAACAGTAACACTGTAACCCACCATGTGTGTCCCCAGCACAGAACAGTAACACTAACCCACCATGTGTGTCCCCAGCACAGAACAGTAACATTGTAACCCACCATGTGTGTCCCCAGCACAGAACAGTAACGCTGTAACCCACCATGTGTGTCCCCAGCACAGAACAGTAACGCTGTAACCCACCACATCACCCACCACATCACCCACCACGTCACCCACCATATCACCCACCACATCACCCACCGTATCACCCACCACAGCACCCACCATATCACCCACCACATCACCCACCGTATCACCCACCACAGCACCCACCATATCACCCACCACATCACCCACCGTATCACCCACCACATCACCCACCACGTCACCCACCACATCACCCACCGTATCACCCACCACATCACCCACCGCGTCACCCACCACATCACCCACCACATCACCCACCGTATCACCCACCACATCACCCACCGTATCACCCACAACATCACCCACCACATCACCCACCACATCACCCACCACATCACCCACCACATCACCCACCACATCACCCACCACATCATCCACCACATCACCCACAACATCACCCACCACATCACCCACCACATCACCCACCACATCACCCACCGTATCACCCACCGCATCACCCACCGCATCACCCACCGCATCACCCACCGCATCACCCACCGCATCACCCACTGCATCACCCACCACATCACCCACCGCATCACCCACCGCATCACCCACCGCATCACCCACCACATCACCCCCCACATCACCCACCACATCACCCACCACATCACCCACCGCATCACCCACCACATCACCCACCGCATCACCCACCGCATCACCCACCACATCGCCCACCACATCACCCCCCACATCACCCACCACATCACCCACCGCATCACCCACCACATCACCCACCGTATCACCCACCACATCACCCACCGCATCACCCACCGCATCACCCACTGTATCACCCACCACATCACCCACCACATCACCCACCACATCACCCACCACATCACCCCCCACATCACCCACCACATCACCCACCACATCACCCACCACATCACCCCCCACATCACCCCCCACATCACCCACCACATCACCCACCACATCACCCACCACATCACCCACCACATCACCCACGATGTGTGTTGTAGAAGGTGACTAAGAAGGCTTGTGCTTAGAAAAGGCTGCCCCATCACATCCAGCCACAACATCCAGCCACAACATCCAGCCACAACATCCAGCCACAACATCCAGCCACAACATCCAGCTACAACATCCAGCCACAACATCCAGCCACAACATCCAGCCACAACATCCAGCCACAACATCCAGCCACAACATCCAGCCACAACATCCAGCCACAACATCCAGCCACAACATCCAGCCACAACATCCAGCCACAACATCCAGCCACAACATCCAGCCACAACATCCAGCCACAACATCCAGCCACAACATCCAGCCACAACATCCAGCCACAACATCCAGCCACAACATCCAGCCACAACATCCAGCCACAACATCCAGCCACAACATCCAGCCACAACATCCAGCCACAACATCCAGCCACAACATCCAGACATCCATGGACAAGTCAAATGGATAGCTTAGAGTGAGTTGAGTGGGGGAGGGGGCTATTCTCCAATGGGGGAATTAAAGACAAAAGTAGGCTGTGTTGATGCGAAGTACAGGTGTGGTTGTGTGTGTACTCGTACACAAACCCAGGCTACATTGTTGAGTGTTTCTTCCACAGTTGCCAACAATCAGAGAGCAGGAGTTGAACAGACCCCCCTGTCAGCCAGCTATTGAGACCCTGAATGCAGCCATACAAATACAAGGTTTGTTGAATGTTGTCTACCACATGAATGTTCTTATTCTTTTTCTCTTTACAGCAAGACAAAGATATGAGATATCCTGCCCCTTCCCTTCCTTTCCACCTTCACACACCACATTAATCTGTGTCTGTATATATAAATAACACTGGATCTGCAACAAGAATCCTCTACCATCATGTCTGGCCAGTCACAGTATTTGGCTCTGAAATATAAATAATGGGTAAACATGATGGAAGACTTGGAGGCATTTAAGGTGTGATGTTATTAAAATATCACAAAATCCGATGGATTGAACATTTGATCTGTGACCAAGTATTGTAAAATATAACAGAATAACGACTTCCTAAAGTAATCAACAAGTAAATGCTCTCATGGCTTAGTCATATCCTAGGGCATGCAGGAATGTTAGCGAGTGGACTGCTGGGCACAGTACTGGGGCATGCAGGAATGTTAGCGAGTGGACTGCTTGGCACAGTACTGGGGCATGCAGGAATGTTAGCGAGTGGACTGCTTGGCACAGTACTGGGGCATGCAGGAATGTTAGCGAGTGGACTGCTGGGCACAGTACTGGGGCATGCAGGAATGTTAGCGAGTGGACTGCTGGGCACAGTACTGGGGCATGCAGGAATGTTAGCGAGTGGACTGCTGGGCACAGTACTGGGGCATGCAGGAATGTTAGCGAGTGGACTGCTGGGCACAGTACTGGGGCATGCAGGAATGTTAGCGAGTGGACTGCTGGGCACAGTACTGGGGCATGCAGGAATGTTAGCGAGTGGACTGCTGGGCACAGTACTGGGGCATGCAGGAATGTTAGCGAGTGGACTGCTGGGCACAGTACTGGGGCATGCAGGAATGTTAGCGAGTGGACTGCTGGGCACAGTACTGGGGCATTCAGGAATGTTAGCGAGTGGACTGCTGGGCACAGTACTGGGGCATTCAGGAATGTTAGCGAGTGGACTGCTGGGCACAGTACTGGGGCATTCAGGAATGTTAGCGAGTGGACTGCTGGGCACAGTACTGGGGCATGCAGGAATGTTAGCGAGTGGACTGCTGGGCACAGTACTGGGGCATTCAGGAATGTTAGCGAGTGGACTGCTGGGCACAGTACTGGGGCATTCAGGAATGTTAGCGAGTGGACTGCTGGGCACAGTACTGGGGCATTCAGGAATGTTAGCGAGTGGACTGCTGGGCACAGTACTGGGGGAAGGAGGAAAACCATTTGTGAAACAGGCATGCACATGCCTAGCAATGCAGACATAATGGGTTTAACAAGAGCAGCACAAAGCAGACATAATGGGTTTAACAAGAGCAGCACAAGGCAGACATAATGGGTTTAACAAGAGCAGCACAAGGCAGACATAATGGGTTTAACAAGAGCAGCACATGGCAGACATAATGGGTTTAACAAGAGCAGCACAAAGCAGACATAATGGGTTTAACAAGAGCAGCACAAGGCAGACATAATGGGTTTAACAAGAGCAGCACAAGGCAGACATAATGGGTTTAACAAGAGCAGCACAAAGCAGACATAATGGGTTTAACAAGAGCAGCACAAGGCAGACAATGGGTTTAACAAGAGCAGCACAAGGCAGACAGTTCGGGCATGAAATGACCAAGAAGCTTCACAACCAACCCTTTGCTGAAATACTTTGATGATCCCTGTGTTGTTTGATGTCTCTGACCAGGCAGGTTCTAGAAATTCTTGTGATGAACTGGCAGTGGGTATCTCATCTAGAGTGGCTAGTGTCAAACTCAGCATGACAGAGCTTTCATATTTCAAGTGATGAAATAGTGACATGAATTTGCCCCGAGTTGGAGGCATGACAGAGCTTTCATATTTCAAGTCATGAAAATAATGACATGAGTTTGCTGCGAGTTGGAGGCATGACAGGTGGTGAAGAAGGGAATGGCCACTCAGATCTAGTAGCTGTGATATCTGTAGCACTAGACACACCCTGTGTGCTGTATCTGCTGTGATATCTGGAGCACTAGACACACCCTGTGTGCTGTATCTGCTGTGATATCTGGAGCACTAGACACACCCTGTGTGCTGTACCTGCTGTGATATCTGGAGCACTAGACAACCCTGTGTGCTGTACCTGCTGTGATATCTGTAGCACTAGACACACCCTGTGTGCTGTACCTGCTGTGATATCTGGAGCACTAGACATACCCTATGTGCTTCATGTGGTTTGTATTTAGCCGTCATGGACTGACAGTGTCATTGTTGTGTGCTTCATGAGGTTTGTATTTAGCCGTCATTGACTGACAGTGTCATTGTTGTGTGCTTCATGAGGTTTGTATTTAGCCGTCATTGACTGACAGTGTCCTTATTGTGTGCTTCATGAGGCTTATACTTAGCCATCATTGACTGACAGTGTCATTATTGTGTGCTTCATGAGGTTTGTATTTAGCCGTCATTGACTGACAGTGTCCTTATTGTGTGCTTCATGAGGCTTATACTTAGCCGTCATTGACTGACAGTGTCATTATTGTGTGCTTCATGAGGTTTGTATTTAGCCGTCATTGACTGACAGTGTCCTTATTGTGTGCTTCATGAGGCTTATACTTAGCCATCATTGACTGACAGTGTCATTATTGTGTGCTTCATGAGGTTTATACTTAGCCGTCATTGACTGACAGTGTCATTATTGTGTGCTTCATGAGGTTTATACTTAGCTGTCATTGACTGACAGTGTCATTATTGTGTGCTTCATGAGGTTTGTATTTAGCCGTCATTGACTGACAGTGTCCTTATTGTGTGCTTCATGAGGTTTATACTTAGCCATCATTGACTGACAGTGTCCTTATTGTGTGCTTCATGAGGTTTATACTTAGCCATCATTGACTGACAGTGTCATTATTGTGTGCTTCATGAGGTTTATATTTAGCCATCATTGACTGACAGTGTCATTATTGTGTGCTTCATGAGGTTTATACTTAGCCATCATTGACTGACAGTGTCATTGTTTTGTGCTTCATGAGGTTTGTATTTAGCCATCATTGACTGACAGTGTCATTATTGTGTGCTTCATGAGGTTTGTATTTAGCCGTCATTGACTGACAGTGTCATTATTGTGTGCTTCATGAGGTTTGTATGTAGCCATCATTGACTGACAGTGTCATTGTTGTATGCTTCATGAGGTTTGTATTTAGCCGTCATGGACTGACAGTGTCATTATTGTGTGCTTCATGAGGTTTGTATTTAGCCGTCATGGACTGACAGTGTCATTATTGTGTGCTTCATGAGGTTTGTATTTAGCCGTCATGGACTGACAGTGTCATTATTGTGTGCTTCATGAGGTTTGTATTTATCCGTCATTGACTGACAGTGTCATTATTGTGTGCTGCGTGATGTTTATATTAGGGACATTCATTTGAAACCCGTTCTAATGGTTTTACTGCAAAAGCATGAAAGAACGAACGAACAAACAAACTTTATTTTAAAAGGGTAACAAATTGGGCACGCAGGCCTGTCTTACATTCGGCCCTTTCAATCACTCATCTTTCATTCATCAAATGTGCATGTTACATTAACATAGGGGAAAAAAACATTGTCAAATGGATTTTGTAAGCATAAAAAATGCATATTACGCATCATACATTCACATGAGAAAACAAAAAAAAACATCAAATGAAAGTTGTAAACATAAACAGTGCATATTGTAATGTTGTGAGACACATCCCCCATCCACCCTCATATCCCGCAGCCACCAACACATCCCCCACCCACCAAACCTCCCCCACCCACCCACACATACCTCCATGCACTCACACAGAACCAGGCAAACATACATGCCGCCACCCACCCACACACTGATCCCCCACCCACACATATTTCCCCATCCACACACACATCCTCACACACCAAGAAGAACATGAAGAAGGAGGAGGAGGAGGAGGAGAAGAAGAAGAAGAAACATTAACTGGTGTGGTAGAATTAAACAAAGCATTCATTTTGAATGAATTATGCACCATGGGTTGGTCAGAAGAAGTTGCCGTAGGCATTCAGGCAAGCATCCCATTACTTAGGTAGACGGCGAATGCTGTCCGCAAAAAAGGATTGTGGTTGCTCACTGAACCAAGTGTTTACCATGTTCATTATGTCTGCATCTGTGTGAAATCGTTGCCCCTTCAGAGCCTTTTTTTTTAGAGGTCCGAACAAATGAAAATCACATGGTGACAAATCAGGACTATAGGCTGGATGTTGCAGAATTTCCCACTTCTTCCTTGCTAATGCATCCTGCACAATCTTTGCGACATGCGGACGAGCATTATCGTGCAACAAAATCACACCATGAGAAAGCATACTGGGTCGTTTATTCTTGATGGCTTTTTGCAGCTTGCCTAGTGTTTGCAAGTAGTGGGTAGAGTTGATGTTGACACCAGGTTCTTTAAAGTCGGCCAACAATAGCCTTTCATGGTCAAAAAATGCGCTCAGCATAACATTACCAGCAGAAACCTGTAACTTGAATTTTTTGCACTTTTGGTGATCCAGCATGCTTCCATTGTATGCTCTCTCTTTTGCTGCTCGGGTCAAAGTGGTTTCACCATGATTCATTGCCTGCCACTATGCGGAAGAGAAATGCATCGCCCTCCACTTTGTAATGCAGCAAGTGGTTCAAACATCATCCTATGCGTTCTCTTTTTGGTGGTCGGTCAACATCCGTGGTACCCACTGTGAACACACCTTACGATATTGCAGTTTCTTATGAATGCCCTTTTGAATTGTCCCAATTGACATCAAATTCTTTCGCTAGCGAACGTATGCTTCGACAATGGCTCATCTGTACTGCTGCATCAATTTTGACGATGGTTTTTTTCTATTGCAACAACATGTGCTTGACCCGGCCGTCGAAGATCTGTCGTGAACTGACATCCTTTCCGAAACATTCGTGCCCAGTCTGTCACTGTTGTCTTCGACACACGTTTGTTACCATACGCTGCCTGCATTCTTCGATGAATGTCCACTGGTTAACATCCTTCAAATGAAAAAAACTGAATCACCGCTCTTTGAGCTTCTTTGGGCGGATTTTGGATCAACCCAGCCATTTTCTCAATGGTCAGAAACAGAACTTGTACATCATGGGACGATAAGCACGTGCTCTTTTATTCATTGGTCAGTACTTATCACATGACTATGACATGATGATGTTCAACATACGCAATTACACACAGTGCGGTACGAACGGATTTCAAATGTATATATATATATATATATATATATATTTAGCCGTCATTGACTGACAGTGTCATTATTGTGAACTACATGATGTTTATATTTAGGTGTCATTGACTGACAGTGTTTTGTCTTGTCACAGCGGAGCACTGGCCCTGTGTGAAGAAGTACGCTGGAACCACACACCACTCGCTGCTGGACTTCCAGAAAGTGGACATGGAGGAGGCCGACACTATCTCAGCCCTGGCATCGCTGTCCATGGTGGCAGGCAAACACAGGTCAGACGTGTGACCAGTTATTGTTACATCAGTGCTTAGTGATTCATCTTGTTATCAGTGCAATAACTAGTGTTTACCAGCGAGACACTAGGAAATTAAATACACACTTCCACATAGTCTGCCTTAGGAAGCTATTGAAGATTAAATGGCAAGACAAGATCCCAAATACTGAAGTCCTAGAAAGAGCGTCCATGCCCAGTATCCACACTACTAATGAAGAATCAAATTTGCTGGGCTGGTCACTTGACTCGCATGCCAGATCACAGGCTCCCTAAACAAATTTTTTACGGCAAGCTACGTTGTGGTAAACACTCCCAAGGCAGCCAGAGGAAACGCTTTAAAGACACTGAAGATCTCACTAAAAGCTTTTGGAATTCATCACGATACTCGGGAGACTGCTGCCAAAGACCGAAATTCGTGGTGTACATCATTACACAAGGGTGCAGTCACTTGTGAAGCGAACAGAACTGTAAGAGCTGTGGAAAAAAGGCTGGACAGAAAAACCACTGCAGGAGATCCTCCTCGTGGGACGTCAAGCATTCTTTTCCCCCATTGTCAAAGAACATTTTGAGCCAAAATAAGCCTTACCAGCCATCTTAGAACTCACGGCTCCATACTTTCAATCCCACTAGATGAAGTGAATGGTCATCATTGTTGATGGACAAACAAACAACAAACAGTTATTCTAGAAGTATTTGATAATCTATGTTATTTTAGTACTAGCTAGTGATTTATGTTGTTATTCTGTCAGTAGTTAGTGATTTATGTTGTTATTCTGTCAGTAGTTAGTGATTTATGTTGTTATTCTGTCAGTAGTTAGTGATTTATGTTGTTATTCTGGCAGTACCTAGTGATTCATGTTGTTATTCTGGCAGTACCTAGTGATTCATGTTGTTATTCTAGCAGTGGCCTGTGATTCATGTTATTATTCTAATAGTATCTAGTGGTTCATTTTAATATTCCAGCAATATCAATGATGTATGTTCTCTAGTATTGATCATTGATGTATGTTCTATAGTATTAATGATTAATGTATGTTCTATATGTATGATAATAGCAGAGAGGAACAGTATGATATTAGATTTAATAATGAAGGACCACCAATTTTGAAGATGAAGGTTCGAAATGTTCTTAAGCATATGAAAGCTGGCAAGGCCCCCGGTGCAGATAACATCACAACAGAAATGATTAAAGCTTTAGAAGAATATGGAATAGATCAAGTCACCAAACTGCTGAACACATTATATGATACTGGAGATATACCTCCTGAATTATGTAACTCTATATTTATTGCAATCCCAAAGAAATCAGGAACCTTGGAATGTCATCACCATAGAACAATTAGTATAATGAGTCACATCTCAAAGATTTTGCTACGAATTATCATGCAAAGAGTGAGGAAGAAAATACAACCTGAAATAGGGGAAGAACAATGGGGGTTTGTAGAAGGAAAGGGTACAGTAAATGCTGTGTATATGCTGCGAACAGTTATTGAACGTGCTATAGATGTAAACAAGGATATACATCTTTGCTTTATTGACTATACAAAGGCTTTTGATAGAGTTAGACATTTCAACATGGTGGATATGCTTTGCAGATCTACAAATTGATGGGAAAGACATTAGACATTAAAAAAAACATATATTGGAAACAACAAGCTGCCATAAGGATTGATAATGAAGTGGGACAATATCAGCCTATTAAGAGAGGTGTTAGGCAGGGATGTGTAATGTCTCCAGATCTTTTTTCCTATACAGTGAAAATATTTTCAGAAATATAGAAGATATAAATGGAATCAGCATTGGAGGACGAAACATCAATAACATTAGATATGCAGATGATACAGTATTTATTGCACACATTGTGCAGGATCTGCAACAATTAGTAGATGCGGTTGTTGCACACAGTGAGCAACTGGGGTTAGAATTAAATTGTAAAAAGACACAGGTTATGGTAGTCACTAGGAAGAACTCAATACCACAATGTAATATACAAGTAAATGGGACTATTCTTCAACAAGTGAATCTGTACAATTATTTCAGAGCAGTCATAACATCTGATGGGAGATGCCTTGAAGAGATTAGAACAAGAATCGCCATGGCGAAAGTAGCCTTTAGCCAGATGAAAAATATTCTGACCAATAAAAAGATGTCAATTGAAACGAGAAAAAGAGTGTTGAGGGGATACACAGAGCCTGTTCTTTTGTATGGATGTGAAACTTAGACAATGAGCAGTCAAGCTGAAAAACATCTGATGGCTGCAGAAATGTGGGTTTCTGAGGAAAATGCAAGGAATACCATGGACAGACAGAAAAACCAATGACCAAGTACTACAGGAGACAAATGAAAATCGTAAATTGATTAGAGAAATTAGACGTAGACAGTCAAAAAATTTTTGACATGTTATGAGAAGAAATGGATTGGAGAACTTAGTGACAACTGGCAAGATCGAAGGGAACAGACCAAGAGGAAGACCAAGAGGAAAATTCCTGGATGGCTTGGCCACATGGCATGGACGAGACAGGAACACTGAGCTGATCCATGACTGGTGATCGAGTGAAATGGCGAGTCGTGACCGCCCACGCTTTCCGGCATGGCACATGATTGATTGATTGTATGTTCTATAGTATTGATCGTTGATCCATATTCTCTGGTATTAATAAATGATGCATATTCTTGTGTATTCATTGATGCATGTCCTCGAGTATTGATGACATCATTTCTATTGTTGCAGAAGCTCTATGGAGCAACAGTCAGAACCGATGGAGGAAGGGACATAAGCAAGCATAACTAAAAGTCTCAAGTTGTGGCCCTCGTTGCCTTAGTAACTAGCACAAACCTTGCTGGCTTTGTCGTCGTTACCTTCGTTGTTGTCCATCTTCATCATCATTGTTGTCCATCTTCATCATCGTTGTTGTCAGTGCTCGTTGTGATCATCATGTGATAGATGCTGACTGCCCACACACACACCCAGCACACACACTACGTTGGCATCATGGGTGTCACATGCACATAAGTATGCTAGATTTGTTATTTTTATAAGTAAAATAACATAATCAGGGACATTAAATAATGTGAAATATCAAGGTCGAGAACTTCTAGATGTACCCTGACTTGGCCTTGTTTGCCGGATGAGCACTGATGTATCCAGAGCTGCTTCTCATCTTCTTTGGGTTAGTGTTAATCCACTTGCGGAATTAGAAAGTCCTCCATACGCAGAATCAGGACTTCATTTGTGAAGGGTTGCTTCGTAAAGTCCTGTCTACCAGTGTGTACCTGAAATTACAGTATGTGCAAAGACTGAACTTTTACAATGAAATGTGGGAACTGTTGTGACGTAGGCACCGCTTGCCTGCACATATTTGTGTGGTATGATGCTGATCGACACAGCCACAATCAAACAGCATCAGGCTGACGTATAAGAGGCAGTCACCAAGCTTCGTAAACAATGTGGGTGTACATTGTGGCAGTAAACAGGGGCCAGTAGATGTACGTTGTCACAGAGACACATATTGCCAGTAGATGTACCTTGTGACAAACACACAGTTCCTATGATTGTACCTTGCCACAGAGAGACATTTTATTTGCTATTAGCTCCATTTGTGATGTGATATTTTAACGAACTTAACAAACAAACAAATGATGCTGTCTATAGCACAATCAACTGAAATGATTGGAATTCTTCATGCCACTTCAGCCACTAGAATGGCGTTGATTCTTGCTATAACTGACATGCGTTG
The DNA here is from genome assembly GCA_963921405.1 of Cepaea hortensis. Lineage (NCBI taxonomy): Eukaryota > Metazoa > Mollusca > Gastropoda > Stylommatophora > Helicidae > Cepaea > Cepaea hortensis. The sequence goes on from OY992878.1 coordinate 9,712,339, forward strand.
AGCATTGATTCCGGAACTGCCCTGCAGCAAGACTGATGTTTCTGCCCGTAGACTTGAGTACTAATCACCAGGATGTGCGGCCAGCATAACAGCACAGTTCTTTTACTCAACTGAAGTTGTTTCAGTGGGGTGATCATGTTGAAGGGCTGACTGTTTCAGTGGGCTGGTCATGTTGGTGTGTTGATGGATTGTTTCATCATCTTCACATTTTTTACACTCATCTCATTAACTTTGTTTATACTATCACCTCATTCACATCTTGACAGTTCTCATAGTACTACCTTTAATTCATCATTGTTGATTGTCTTACTCTCAATTTATTTCATCATTCATTGTCTTACTTTAAAACTCATCATACTGTTCATTGTCATACTTTAAAACTCATCATACTGTTCATTGTCATACTTTAAAACTCATCATACTGTTCATTGTCTTAGGCTCATCACCATGTTAAATGTCTTACTTTCAGCTTATCAGAACGTTCATTGTCTTTCAGCTCATCAATATAGTCATTGTATCTTACTTTCATCTTATCACCTCATTCATTGTATCTTACTTTCATCTCATCACCTCATTCATTGTATATTTGAACTCATCACCTCGCTCATTGTATCTTATTTTCAACTCATTACCTCGAACATTGTATCTCAATTTCAACTCATCACTGCGTTAACTGTCTTATTTTCAACTCACCACTGCGTTCATTATCTTACATTCAGCTCATCACAATGTTATTACTTTCATCACATCACTACATTCATAGTCTTACTCTCAACTCAACACAGTGTCCGTTGTCTTACTTTCAACTCACCACAATGTTCACAGTTTTACTCTCTCAACTCAACAGTGTTTGTGTGATGCTATTTCTGATGACATAAGGTTGATTAAACCCATTGACTGTGTCATTATTGATGGCCCGGCCCTGTTTGCCATCTGCCACACCGCAAGCATATTTTACTTGAATAGGTACATGCCTAGTGAACATATAGATACATTCTCAGTGGCAAGTCTGCAACCAGGCATTCATCTTTTGTGATAATGGAACATGTATTCAGTACAGAACTATAGATAGGTCAGTACAGCGTTATAGATAGACCAGTACAGCATTACATAGGTCAGTACAGTGTTGCAGATAGGTCAGTACAGTGTTACAGATAGACCAGTCAAAAATGTTTCGGCCCAGCAAAAGCCACCAAGCTTGAGTGGGATTTATTTTCTGTCTTCGTTTTTTTAAGTGATAGCTGTTTGTTTGTTCGATTAATTAAGTTGTATTTCTTAAGTGGCATTAGCTGTTTTTGTTCAGTGACTTTAGCTGTATTTCTTCCATAAAGTTAGTTGTATTTCTTCGGTAACTCTAGCTGTATTTCTTTAGTGATTTGTAACATCCAGTACAAGTTCACACATACATAGCTTTAAACAAGTTAACAGTCATAGCTTTATACAGACAGATATAGCTTCATACAGACAAATGTAGCTTCATACAGACAAATGTAGCTTCTTACACCACAGGCATGGCTACGTATGGACAGACTTCATACAGACAAGACATGTTCGTACAAAGTTTCATACAGTCATATTTGTTTGTAATTCACCTGAACTCTACAGCTGGTTTGTAGCAGGTGTGAACATTTGACATTGGCTTTTGTTTTCTTTGTAACCATGTATCTGACATTTTGTTGTTTGTTTTAGAACACCTGATTTTTATCTTGTTTTAGACAATACCTAATATGTGTACCTTCTTTGTGGACCCTGCCATGCTTGTATCTTGTTTGCGAACAGATTTGATATTGAAAGCTTGTTTGTGACAAAAAAACTGATATTTGTATTGTTTATAGCACATTATAAATTTGGCATTTGTATCATGTTTGAATTTAAGACTATCTTACATACGTATTATGTTTGCGTTTTGTGTCGAAGATATTGCGTGTATATATTATATAAATATAAATATATATATCTATCTTGAAATAACTATCATTGCTAATGAATTGGCCGCGTGTCCTTGTGCTTGTTTTGTGAAGGTGTTGAGTCGTGATGTGCACTGGCCGAGGCTTTACTTCATGTGCCTTGTGATATTAGCATAGGGGGAGACAATCTACCTATGCTGCATGCTGACCTTGCGGGGTCACACTGGCCAGGAGCACGTTGCTATGTCAGGCTAAAATGTGTGCTGCTGGTTTGGTCAGCATTGGTCTGGAAAATCATATTTGCATGAAATGGAGGACAGTGTTTGTCCCATTGTCAAATAACCTTGTATTTAAGTTTGTTTATATTTGACATCATGTGCCGCCCATGCTATCCTATTTTACTTCTGTGCAAATTATCATCCCACTGACCTGCCCACCCCCTCCTCATCACTACTTGTGCTAGCAACCACCACAAAGCCACTATTTTATCATTGTTATTATTATTATTTTTATTCTATGAATACGAATATCAATAGTCATAGTAATAACATTAGTGCCATGTGTGTTGTGTGAATTGAATCTGTTTGTTTGTGGATTTCTTATATTGTATTTCCTGTGTAATGATGCATCAATGATATTTTATAGACATGTTTTATGTCTGGGAGGCAGGGGGTATAGACATGTTTTATATGTGGGGGGCAGTGGGTGTTTATAGACATGTCCTATATGTGGGGGAAGGGGGCGTTTATGGACGTCCTATATGTGGGGGGCAGGGGACGTTTATAGACATGTTTTACATGTGGGGAGCAAGGGGAACTTATAGACATGTATTATGTGTGGTCTGCAGGGGGCATTTATAGACCTGCTTTATGTCTGGTCTGCAGGGAGCAGGGGGAATGTGCAGTTGTGATTTTACTACAAGACACATGGCATGTGCGGGGTATGTGTGTTAGCTTAATAGCAGAAATGTGGGGTGGGGTAGATATGTCCGAGTTCTAAGCATGTATGGGGTCACAGTAAAATGTATAGGATGCATTTGCAAGGGGGTAGGGGAGTGAGTCATTTGTCTGTATTTATTAGAAGACATAGGACATTTATGTGAGGGTTTACAGAATATGGTAAAAATGTGAGAATATAATCATATATGAGACGGGGTACATATTTGAGGGTATATGGTATATAAGTCTTTTGCTATGTAAGTGAGAGTATAAGGTATATAAGACATGTGCTATATACATGAGAGTATAAGGCATGGGTTATATATACGAGGGTATCATGCAATATAAAATAGGGTCACATACGTGAGGGTATCATCATCTGTGACACACATCAGAGGATAAAGTATATGGGATACGTGTGTAGGGGTTCTTGTAACTGAGTACCTTCTGCCAGAAACAAAAACATTTGTGGGGAACACATATTAAAACATGTGCAAGTATTGGAACAACATATCTCCTGCTGAATACTGAGGGGCATTAATATCATCACATACATGCCAATGGCTTTATGACATACATGCTAATGGCTTTATGACATACATGCTAATGGCTAATGGCTTTATGACATACATGCTAATGGCTTTATGACATACATGCTAATGGCTAATGGCTTTATGGCATGAGCTCTCGGCCCTGCCACCTTGCTCTGTGCCCAGTTCAGGGTGAGGTCAGGTGTCAGGGCCTAGTTGCTGGAAGTAGTGCCACAGTCAGGGTTTGATCCAGCCACCCTCACCATGCTTGGCTGGCTGTCAGTGGAGGTGGTGATGCTGGGCATGAGGGCAATGGCCAGATATGTCTGCAGCATTGACCTTTGTGTTTGTGTGTCAGGAGAACAGCGAGTTTGTCAGTTTTGTCTGTATTCTAGAGGAGTCATTCAGCATCTCCAGATATAGAGTCCCCTAGCTCAGATATAATAAAGTCCTCTAGATCCAGTTATAATAGAGTCCCCCAGCTACAGATATAGAGTCCCCCAGCTCCAGATATAGAGTCCCCCAGCTACAGATATAGAGTCCCCCAGCTACAGATATAGAGTCCCCCAGCTACAGATATAGAGTCCCCCAGCTACAGATATAGAGTCCCCCAGCTACAGATATAGAGTCCCCCAGCTACAGATATAGAGTCCCCCAGCATCAGATATAGAGTCCCCCAGCTACAGATATAGAGTCCCCCAGCTACAGATATAGAGTCCCCCAGCTACAGATATAGAGTCCCCCAGCTACAGATATAGAGTCCCCCAGCTACAGATATAGAGTCCCCCAGCATCAGATATAGAGTCCCCCAGCATCAGATATAGAGTCCCCCAGCATCAGATATAATAGTCCCCTAGCTCCAGTTATAATAGAGTCCCCCAGCTCCAGATATTATAGAGTCGCCTAGCTCATGATATAGAGTCCACTAGCTCCAGATATAGAGTTCCCTAGCTCCAGGTATAATCGAGTTCCCTAGCTTCAGATATAGTCCCCGAGCTCCAGATATAATAAAGTCCTCTAGATCCAGTTATAATAGAGTCCCCCAGCTACAGATATTAGAGTCCCCCAGCTCCAGATATTATAGAGTCGCCTAGCTCATGATGTAGAGTCCACTAGCTCCGAAAATTGTTGTGCATATTTCATGACACCAGCCTCAGACTCTGTGCCGACCTCGACAGTTCCACCTCACAGTACCAGCCTGTACAAGTCCCTGTCCCACAGTACCTGCCTCTGCAAGTCCCTGTCCCACAGTACCTGCCTCTACAAGTCCCTGTCTCACAGTACCTCCCTCTACAAGTCCCTGTCTCACAGTACCTGCCTCTACAAGTCCCTGTCCCACAGTACCTGCCTCTACAAATCCCTGTCTCACAGTACCTGCCTCTACAAGTCCCTGTCTCACAGTACCTCCCTCTACAAGTCCCTGTCTCGCAGTACCTGCCTCTACAAGTCCTTATCCCACAGTACCTGCCTCTACAAGTTCCTGTCTCACAGTACCTCCCTCTACAAGTCCCTGTCTCACAGTCCCTGTCTCACTGTACCTGCCTCTACAAGTCCTTATCCCACAGTACCTGCCTCTACAAGTCCTTATCCCACAGTACCTGCCTCTACACGTCCCTGTCCCACAGTACCTCCCTCTACATGTCCCTGTCTCACAGTACCTGCCTCTACAAGTCCCTGTCTCACAGTACCTCCCTCTACAAGTCCTGTCTCACAGTACCTGCCTCTACAAGTCCTTATCCCACAGTACCTGCCTCTACAAGTCCCTGTCCCACAGTACCTCCCTCTACAAGTCCCTGTCTCACAGTCCCTGCCTCTACAAGTCCTTATCCCACAGTACCTGCCTCTACAAGTCCCTATCCCACAGTACCTGCCTCTACAAGTCCCTGTCCCACAGAACCTGCGTCTACAAGTCCCTGTCCCACAGTACCTACCTCTACAAGTCCCTGTCCCACAGTACCTGCCTCTACAAGTCCTTATCCCACAGTACCTGCCTCTGCAAGTCCCTATTCTACAGTACCTGCCTCTACAAGTCCCTGTCCCACAGTACCTGCCTCTACAAGTCCCTGTCCTACAGTCTCTGTCTCACAGTCCCTGCCTCTACAAGTCCTTATCCCACAGTACCTGCCTCTACAAGTCTCTATCCCACAGTACCTGCCTCTACAAGTCCCTGTCCCACAGTACCTGCCTCTACAAGTCCCTGTCTCACAGTACCTCCCTCTACAAGTCCCTGTCTCACAGTACTTGCCTCTACAAGTCCTTGTCCCACAGTACCTGCCTCTGCAAGTCCCTGTCCCACAGTACCTGCCTCTACAAGTGTCTATCCCACTGTACCTGTCCCACAGTACCTGTCTCTACAAGTGTCTATCCCACAGTACCTGCCTCTACAAGTGTCTATCCCACAGTCCCTGTCCCACAGTACCTGCCTCTACAAGTCCCTGTCCCACAGTACCTGCCTCTACAAGTCCTAACCACTAGATGACCGCCGGTGACTTGACAGTCACTTGATCTCCGCTGGATAAATGTACTCACCATGAGTGTCCCAGGTTCAGTCCCATGATTTGATGCACATGTAGACAGTTGGTATATACCATGTCACATTTATGAATGAATGTGTACATTTGTGAGTGAATGTATAAACTAGTCTGTGACTGTGTGTGTATGTGTGTGACATGTACAAATGAATACATAATCTTGTGTGTATGTACATGTATGAATGAACATGTAAACATGTATTAGTGAACACACGGTGGCGTGTGACACATGAATATGTACGTGCACAGCTGTGTGAGTCAAATACCTGCACACGTGGCCTGGCCGTGTCTTGCTGTCCCTGATGTCTGCCTGTGCTGTACATAACCACACACTGTCTCTGATTCTGTTGGGTCATTTTATCTGTGATTTGTTCAAGATCAGTATTTTTTCTGCCAGGTTCCAATTGACTTATGGGATGTGTAAACTTTTGACTGGCGTCTGCCAACTGTGACCTGTCTCGGAGTCAAGTTGTGTGTAGCTAGACTGCCCACTGTCATGTGTAAGAGGTGCATATAAGGACACATTAGAATTAGGTTACAGTTTTCTTACACTGGAAACCAAAATTGGCAGTGTGTACTGACAGTAATGCAACAAAATAGCAGCTTTTGAAATTATGTAATTAATATTGAAACCATGGAGAGATTATGTAGTGGGCACCGATACTGCATGACCAGTAGTTGGGCTTGGGTGCTGGTCACAACAGAGCACACAGAATCACAGCTGCAGACAGATGGGGACAGCTAGAGCTGGGGGGAGCTAGAGCTGGGGACAGCCATAGAAGAGACATTTCAGATGATCTGTGGTGAAGGATTGGGAGATATGGTAGGGCAGTGGCTGGCTTGCCTGCTGATCCGGTGTTCCTGGGTTCATATCCCCATCCAGGCCAGCATCTTGGTGTTAACTGAGCTGGAATGCCAGCCTGACAAGGCCACCAGGAAATGTTAGCAGAGTACCGGCGACTGGCAGGGTAGCCACCATGTACTGACTGATCTACACAGACATGAGGCTGCACTCTAGGTGCTGAATGATCTACACACATGAGGCTGTACTCTAGGTACTGACTGATCTACACACATGAGGCTGTACTCTAGGTACTGACTGATCTACAAACATGAGGCTGCGCTCTAGGTACTGACTGATCTACACACATGAGGCTGCGCTCTAGGTACTGACTGATCTACACACATGAGGCTGTACTCTAGGTACTGACTGATCTACACACATGAGGCTGCACTCTAGGTACTGACTGATCTACACACATGAGGCTGCGCTCTAGGTACTGACTGATCTACACACATGAGGCTGTACTCTAGGTACTGACTGATCTACACACATGAGGCTGTACTCTAGGTACTGACTGATCTACACACATGAGGCTGTACTCTAGGTACTGACTGATCTACACACATGAGGCTGTACTCTAGGTACTGACTGATCTACACACATGAGGCTGTACTCTAGGTACTGACTGATCTACACACATGAGGCTGTACTCTAGGTACTGACTGATCTACACACATGAGGCTGTACTCTAGGTACTGACTGATCTACACACATGAGGCTGTACTCTAGGTACTGACTGATCTACACACATGAGGCTGTACTCTAGGTACTGACTGATCTACAAACATGAGGCTGTACTCTAGGTACTGACTGATCTACACACATGAGGCTGTACTCTAGGTACTGACTGATCTACACACATGAGGCTGTACTCTAGGTACTGACTGATCTACAAACATGAGACTGTGCTCAATGTATCCCCGGGTGTGAGAAAAGGGTCCTATAGGTTCTGCTGTTGGAGATTGAGGACCTTTGGGTTAGCACCTAAGTGTTATGATGATAACGAATAACAAACTTTTCATAACATCACATAATAGTTGCATGCTTCTATCTGGTTACATTCTGGGTGGTTGAGAAATGGGGCTGGTCAAGTTACATGACAGGACAGAAAGTTTGAACACAGGTTGCAGACCAGTAATACCAGCAGTATGGGTTGGTGAAGATAGAGACAGTGGGAGACAGAAATCATAACTGGAACAGCTGTTGAGATAACTGGCACGGCTGTTGAGATAACTGGCACGGCTGTTGAGATAACTGGCACGGCTGTTCAGGTAGGAGATGAGAATTCATGAGATAACTGGCACAGCTGTTGAGGTAGGAGATGAGAATTCATGAGATAACAACTGTTGAGATGACTGGTGGGTGGCCACACTGTCAATATCTAACTTGCTGTGAAGAATAGTAGGTGACCAATCCTGTATTTCTGCACTCTAATACAGAAGAGGAGCTACAATTATATATATATATATATATATTCAGTGATAGGCTAGTGCTGGTTGTTACTGGCTGTAGAGAAGCTGTAGAAATGCTGAGGCATGTGTCTGTACTCATGAATGTACCCAAAGTAGAAGAGAGATAAAAGACATCATTTGTCAACTACAAACGTGCCAAACTGGTTGTGATACACTACATATTAGATCTAGCTAGATTTTAGCAGTGCCTGGATCCAACTGAAGTTTAGAGATGGATGAGCCTGATTGTACAAGGCTTTGTACATGAGAAGTGGATAGCCTAGGGGGTCAAGTACTTTCACACATCCTGAGACATGGGTTCTATTTTCTGATACAGCCAGGCATGTATATCTATGGTGGCAACTGCCCAGGCAAGCGACCCTGATCCCTCAAACTAGACAACCCTCCCACTAGACGCCAGTAGTGGTATAAATGCCGTAATGATACGCCTGTGATTACAGTAGGCTTGCACTTATGGTGACAGTTCTTTGTTATCAACATGTGACCGTCTCTACCAAACAGAATGACAAGACCAAAGATTTTGTAGAGTTCCGGGGAGGGGGGGGGGTGTTCTTATATTTGTCTGGTTTTTATTTGATGGCCCTCACGTGGGGCTGGTGTTGCTCTGTTCTGGTGTCACTACTCGGACCAAACTGCAATCAGATGATGATGTTGTTGTTGTTGTTGCTCATATGACTGGCCCCTGTGAACATTGAATATATTCTGTACATGAGCTGTTTGTGCATGGACTGGCTTGGGCAGACCTCCAGTAACCCGCTAGATGATACTGTTTCCCCACACGTACGTGTGTTATGCGCCCAATATTTTCTCATCTATTTATAACTTGCATACATTTCTTACAAGTGCAACCATCATTGGACACCTGGCCGTGGCTGTCAGCCACAAAGTTGTCGCCAGGTTGGGTGACTTGGCCACTCATGGTTGCCAGTTTTCTCATTGTACAAACAATTATTGTGAGTAAAACTTTTTGTTGTCAGATAATCACAGCAGCCACTTTGAGTTCTTTATTGTACTGTTTGTTTGTTCTTGTGTCAGATGGAGCGGTGAACTCAGTTACAACTTTAGGATCTGTGTACCGACCCCTACATCTATGGGGTGGAAATTTGTTTACCAGTGAAGCCTTTCTCTGGCTCATGTGATCAATGTAACATCCATATAAAACCGCAAACATAAGAAATATATGGCTAAGGGCTTGCGAACGCGGTTTGTGAGCCCGTATACCCGGGTTCGAAACACGGCGATGCTGGTTTTTTCGAAAAAGTATAGGGGCCGGTCGTTCAGAAAGCAATGGCAAACTACTGAACGTAACACTTGCCTAGTACATCAACAGCAGCTGAAAATGCTGGTGTTGACTGCAACGTCTCGTAAGGGATACGCAACACAATTTTAATTACTGCCAGAAGATGAGGATTGTGGAGCCAGCAAGGAAGAGAAGTTGACAGGCATCAGGCTGAGAATATATGACAGTTGTCCCATCGGTACAACAAGCACCAGTCTGAGAATATATGACAGTTGTCCCATCGGTACAACAAGCACCAGTCTGAGAATATATGACAGTTGTCCCATCGGTACAACAAGCACCAGTCTGAGAATATATGACAGTTGTCCCATCGGTACAACAAGCACCAGTCTGAGAATATATGACAGTTGTCCCATCGGTACAACAAGCACCAGTCTGAGAATACATGACAGTTGTCCCATCGGTACAACAAGCACCAGTCTGAGAATACATGACAGTTGTCCCATCGGTACAACACAAGCACCAGTCTGAGAATACATGACAGTTGTCCCATCGGTACAACACAGGCACCAGTCTGAGAATATATGACAGTTGTCCCATCGGTACAACACAAGCACCAGTCTGAGAATACATGACAGTTGTCCCATCGGTACAACACAAGCACCAGTCTGAGAATACATGACAGTTGTCCCATCGGTACAACAAGCACCAGTCTGAGAATATATGACAGTTGTCCCATCGGTACAACACAAGCACCAGTCTGAGAATACATGACAGTTGTCCCATCGGTACAACACAAGCACCAGTCTGAGAATACATGACAGTTGTCCCATCGGTACAACAAGCACCAGTCTGAGAATATATGACAGTTGTCCCATCGGTACAACAAGCACCAGTCTGAGAATACATGACAGTTGTCCCATCGGTACAACACAAGCACCAGTCTGAGAATATATGACAGTTGTCCCATCGGTACAACAAGCACCAGTCTGAGAATATATGACAGTTGTCCCATCGGTACAACAAGCACCAGTCTGAGAATACATGACAGTTGTCCCATCGGTACAACAAGCACCAGTCTGAGAATACATGACAGTTGTCCCATCGGTACAACAAGCACCAGTCTGAGAATACATGACAGTTGTCCCATCGGTACAACACAAGCACCAGTCTGAGAATATATGACAGTTGTCCCATCGGTACAACAAGCACCAGTCTGAGAATATATGACAGTTGTCCCATCGGTACAACACAAGCACCAGTCTGAGAATATATGACAGTTGTCCCATCGGTACAACACAAGCACCAGTCTGAGAATACATGACAGTTGTCCCATCGGTACAACACAAGCACCAGTCTGAGAATACATGACAGTTGTCCCATCGGTACAACAAGCACCAGTCTGAGAATACATGACAGTTGTCCCATCGGTACAACAAGCACCAGTCTGAGAATATATGACAGTTGTCCCATCGGTACAACAAGCACCAGTCTGAGAATATATGATAGTTGTCCCATCGGTACAACAAGCACCAGTCTGAGAATATATGATAGTTGTCCCATCGGTACAACAAGCACCAGTCTGAGAATATATGATAGTTGTCCCATCGGTACAACACAAGCACCAGTCTGAGAATACATGACAGTTGTCCCATCGGTACAACACAAGCACCAGTCTGAGAATACATGACAGTTGTCCCATCAGTACAACACAGGCACCAATCTGAGAGTACATGACAGTTGTCCCACCATTATAACACAAGCACCAGGCTGAGAATACAAGAGTTGTCCCCCTTGTAAGCACAAATGAGCTGAGAACACAAGTGTTCAATATCGTAACATTTGGGATGCTAACTGTCTCAGCTGCCCGGAATCTGATGATGTTCAGTTTGTATGTCTGTTGGCTGCCGTCTCTCCTTCCTGGAGGGTGCTAGTGGCGTTCATGATTTGCCAGTAGTGCTTCCCAGAAATCTTGAAGCAGCATTTTCCAAAGCCTTTGAGGTTTAGCTGGAACTGGCAGACTTCAGGTGTAGAACTCGCACATATCCTTCTGATCTTGTATGACAAATAGGACAGCCGTGGTTTCCACCTCAGAAGCTGCCAGGTTCAATCTCAGCAAAGGATTTGGCATTTTCCCAAGAACTATGGGTTTCTAATGATGTAAAAAGCCCAAATTTTTGGGTAATGATATCAGATAACTAGCCTTTTCAGATAAGGGTTTAAAAAATTGTATTGTTTACAAGTTAAAAATCCCAAGGTAGTTGGAAATCGCAACATAAAGCCGCTGTGTGACAAAATGTTTCGGAAAATAAACCTATCCACAAGGTACTTTGGATGAAATGTCTGGAGCAGGTAAACTTGGCACAAATGCTTGCGGATGTCAGAAACATTGACCTTTGAGAGGCATAACTGGTGCTCTGCACTGCACTTGGAAGTATGACAGAACCCGAGGGATGAAGTGTTCTCTGATTGTTGTCTCCCGAGGGATGAAGTGTTCTCTGGTTGTTGCCCCTTGTCCATCATGATTTCAGAGTCATCATGTCCTGCCCTTCTGTGTGTTGACGTGTTCAAGTTGCTGAGCCTAGGCGGGTGCTTGAGTTGTGGGTCAGACATTGTCTGACTACTTGGTAATGAGAGGGAGCTGTGGTCGATCCACATTGGTGCCGAGTTGAATTGTGTATCTCTACCTGAGCTTTTCCTGTTCACCGAGCACATCACCCATCGAATGTCAATTGCTCTATTTTATAAACTTCTGGGTCTAGCTCCATTTACCCAAATGTGCGTTAAGGTTCACATAGGGAGTGTCATTGACTTTACGTTGTTGTTGTTTTTAAAATATTCTATTGTAGCTCAGCTGCATTTACCATTTGGGATTTTGCTTAGTTGTTTGGAGTTGGGATACCTTTTTCTAAGTGTATTATCAAGTATGTGTGTCTATGTCCATAGGCAGTTCTGTCACTGCTGCCTCTTCTTTGCTTTGTTTTGGTTTGTATATTTCGGTCCTCTTCCCTTCTGTCAACTAGTGTCCAGTGCCTTTGATATTCTTGCGGGGTGATCATTATCATAACTAATCATTTTCATAACTATAAACAGCCTGCAGACAGGTTCTCCTTGCTCTTGGCTCTTGTTGAATCACCTGACCTATCTCAGTTTACAGAGTTGTGACGTCTGTCTGGTTACACTAGTTTACAGAGTTGTCACATCTGTCTGGTTATGCTAGTTTACAGAGTTGTGACATCTGCCTGGTTATGCTAGTTTATGGAGTTGTGACATCTGTCTGGTTACACTAGTTTACAGAGTTGTGACATCTGTCTGGTTATGCTAGTTTACAAAGCTGTGACATCTGTCTGGTTATGCTAGTTTATGGAGTTGTGACATCTGTCTGGTTACACTAGTTTACAGAGTTGTGACATCTGTCTGGTTACACTAGTTTACAGAGTTGTGACATCTGTCTGGTTACACTAGTTTACAGAGTTGTGACATCTGTCTGGTTACACTAGTTTACAGAGTTGTGACATCTGCCTGGTTATGCTAGTTTATGGAGTTGTGACATCTGTCTGGTTACACTAGTTTACAGAGTTGTGACATCTGTCTGGTTATGCTAGGTTATGGAGTTGTGACATCTGTCTGGTTATGCTAGTTTATGGAGTTGTGACATCTGTCTGGTTACACTAGTTTACAGAGTTATGACATCTGTCTGGTTACACTAGTTTATGGAGTTGTGACATCTGTCTGGTTACACTAGTTTATGGAGTTGTGACATCTGTCTGGTTACACTAGGTTATGGAGTTGTGACATCTGTCTGGTTACACTAGTTTACAGAGTTGTGACATCTGTCTGGTTACACTAGTTACAGAGTTGTGACATCTGTCTGGTTATGCTAGTTTATGGAGTTGTGACATCTGTCTGGTTACACTAGTTTATGGAGTTGTGACATCTGTCTGGTTATGCTAGTTTATGGAGTTGTGACATCTGTCTGGTTACACAAGTTTACAGAGTTGTGACGTCTGTCTGGTTATGCTAGTTTATGGAGTTGTGACATCTGTCTGGTTACACTAGTTTACAGTGTTGTGACATCTGTCTGGTTATGCTAGTTTATGGAGTTGTGTCATCTGTTTGGTTATGCTAGTTTATGGAGTTGTGATATATGTCTGGTTATGCTAGTTTACAGAGTTGTGACATCTGTCTGGTTACACTAGTTTACAGTGTTGTGCTTAAGGAAGGTGTGCTCTGAACGATCTCTCAAGACATTCTGGCGCCTCCATAAGAGCATGAACGGCGCTGCACAACGTTGGGGTATTCCTGACTTTGAAGGTACAGGCCTCACATGGAAAAAGTCGGATGCGGATAAAGGTAAGGTTCTTCTTGCACGCTACATAGAGCAGAAAGATGAGCCCGCCAGACAGAGGACCACAACGACACTCTCTCAGCTGTGCGAGGTGGTGGGACAGACAAAGAATGCATAATCACAGCTGAGGCAATACGTGCGATGCTCAAGAAATCACCGAACACCGCCCCAGGCCCAGACAGCATCCGATATGATGACCTACTGGTGATGTCATATGATGACATGGAAGAACTGGCCAGAGAATTCAACACCAGTATCCAGAGGGGTCAGATCAAACAGGAATGGCTACACAGCTACTAGCTGCCGCTGCCAAAACCGAACAAAGACCACTCCAAGATAAGCGGCTACAGAATCATTACGATGCAGAACACTGCTGGCAAGTTACTGGAGAAAATTGTAGCACACAGACTTGCTTGGGACTTGGAACAGCTCGGCTGCTTCCCGCCCACACTTGGAGGATACAGACGTAACAAAGAGTCATGGCTGAATGCGGCGGTCTTTGCTCAAGATGTCTACGAAGGATTTCAGGTCAGAGAAGAGACATGTGCTGCCGCCATAGGAGGACGCATACAATAGAATATCTTTCGAGCACTTGATGCAAACCCTCCTCAGACTGAAAGTGCACCCTCACCTTATACGATGGATAGCTGCAGTTCTGCTCCAAAGGAAGGTGGTGCTAAGATGCGGGAGTTGGTCTTCTGAGCCGATAACGATATGTCCAGGATTGCCGCAGGGTTCACCACTGTCACCAGTACTATTCAACGCGTATACGATGCCGATCACTGAACAACAGTTGGACGGGAGGGGTAGGACTCTGTCATTCGTTGACGACATCCTCGTGTATCGACAGGGTCGAGATAGACAGGCGGTTGCCAATGATATGCAGGCCGAACTAGATCGAATGTCCTCATGGTGTGCTGATGCCGGAGCCCTTGTCAACCCTGCAAAGGCATCGGTTACATGGTTCTCACTAAACAACCATATTGTGAAAACAGACCTGCCGGCAGTAAGAATGGATGGGAGCATTCTGAGTAGAACCCAGTCAATGACATATCTTGGCGTGAGGCTTGATCGTAGCCTGTCCTTCAGAGATCATGTCGATTATGTCATAACGAAGGCTCGAAAAGGTTTGTCATCAATGAGAGTCATGGCGACTGCCAATATCGAGCAAAGATTTCTAATAATACATCTGTTCCAAGGACTGGTGCTTTCACGCATCGAGTATGCCCTGGCCATCCTCACTGTCAGCCCTACACAGATTGGAAGACTTGAAAAGGTACAACACGAAGCCATGCGCTTCATTTTAGGCTGCACGAGAGACATCAGCTGTGTAGCAATGAGATACCTCCTTGGCTTCCTGACAATGGAACACAGGATCAAGATCTGGAGAGCTCGTGCATACTTAATAAGTGCAGATGAGCAGCACCCTCTGTATGACGCTATATTCAGAGAAAAGGGTGACAGGCTAAAGACGGGCAAATCATGGATGGGTCGCACGGAAGATGTCGTCTGACAGGTCTGCAATCTTACAAGTATCAACCCCGGCAAGAAATGGGTACCGGTACCTCCAGCTTTTAAGTGCACTTTCTCCTGCATTATCACACTCGACAGACGGTGCAGAGAGCAGAACCCTGCCGCTGTCAATGCAGAGGTTAACGCGCTCATCTATGAACACTCAGATAGCCCCGAAGTGCTCATCTATACAGATGGATCTGTTGTAAAGCAGCAGAGAAGTGCGTGGGCATTTACAGCTCGTTCAGCGGGCCGAACCGTTCAAGAATCCAGTGGCGCCCACTCTATGACCACGAGCAGCATGACGATGGAGGTGATGGCAGTTACACAGGCTTTCATATGGCTGGGATCACAGCATTATACCAACGTGTGTGTACTAAGTGACTCAATGAGCATGATTCAGAAGGTCGAAGCTGGATCTGTACGCAGACAGTGGACTAAGTCGCTGCGGAAGTCTGTTGTCCGTAAAGTCAACTTCATCTTCGTCCCGGGACATGCGGGAGTCGAGGGAAATGAACGAGCTGATACACTGGCTGGCTCTGCACCCCCTGTAGATGGCCAGCCCATGGATCGTGCCGATGTTATTAACGCCTTTAAAGATATGGCGAGAACAGAGGACTTTGACGTCAGTGAATCCACATCGCTGTCCAGGATGAAAGACTTGGGAGTAAGAATCGACCCGGCCAAGCGCGAGAGGTACATCGGGAAAACAAGGCGCCTCGTCAACCAACACAGAACTGGCACTATTAGCCACCGGACGTTAATGCATATGCTGGGGGGAGGATATGAGCACCTATGGACATGTCCGGAGTGCAATGAAGATACCCCAACTGATAACTGTGTTGTGACATCTGTCTGGTTATGTTAGTTTATGGAGTTGTGACAAATATCTGGTTATGCAAGTTTATGGAGTTGTGACATCTGTCTGGTTATGCTAATTTATTGAGTTGTGACATCTGTCTGGTTATGCTAGTTTATGGAGTTGTGACATCTGTCTGGTTATACTAATTTATGGAGTTGTGACATCTGTCTGGTCTGGTTACACTAGTTTACAGAGTTGTGACATCTGTCTGGTTATGTTAATTTATTGAGTTGTGACATCTGTCTGGTTATGCTAGTTTATGGAGTTGTGACATCTGTCTGGTTATACTAATTTATGGAGTTGTGACATCTGTCTGGTCTGGTTACACTAGTTTACAGTGTTGTGACATCTGTCTGGTTATGCTAATTTATGGAGTTGTGAAATCTGTCTGGTTATGCTAATTTATGGAATTGTGACATCTGTCTGGTTATGCTAATTTATGGAGTTGTGAAATCTGTCTGGTTATGCTAATTTATGGAGCTGTGACATCTGTCTGGTCACACTAGTTTACAGAGTTGTGACATATGTCTGGTTACACTAGTTTACAGTCTTGTGACATCTGTCTGGTTACACTCGTTTGTGGAGTTGTGACATCTGTCTGGTTATGCTAGTTTACGGAGTTGTGACATGTCTGGTTATGCTAATTTATGGAGTTGTGACATCTGTCTGGTTATGCTAGTTCACGGAGTTGTGACATATGTCTGGTTATGCTAATTTATGGAGTTGTGACATCTGTCTGGTTACACTAGTTTATGGAGTTGTGACATCTGTCTGGTTATGCTAGTTTACGGAGTTGTGACATCTGTCTGGTTATGCTAATTTATGGAGTTGTGACATCTGTCTGGTTATGCTAATTTATGGAGTTGTGACATCTGTCTGGTTATGCTAGTTTACGGAGTTGTGACATCTGTCTGGTTATGCTAGTTTACGGAGTTGTGACATCTGTCTGGTTATGCTAATTTATTGAGTTGTGACATCTGTCTGGTTAAGCTAGTTTACAGAGTTGTGACATCTGTCTGGTTAAGCTAGTTTACAGAGTTGTGACATCTGTCTGGTTACGCTAGTTTACAGAGTTGTGACATCTGTCTGGTTACACTAGTTTACAGAGTTGTCACATCTGTCTGGTTATGCTAGTTTACAGAGTTGTCACATCTGTCTGGTTATGCTAGTTTACAGAGTTGTCACATCTGTCTGGTTATGCTAGTTTACAGAGTTGTCACATCTGTCTGGTTATGCTAGTTTACAGAGTTGTCACATCTGTCTGGTTATGCTAGTTTACAGAGTTGTCACATCTGTCTGGTTATGCTAGTTTACAGAGTTGTCACATCTGTCTGGTTATGCTAGTTTACAGAGTTGTCACATCTGTCTGGTTATGCTAGTTTACAGAGTTGTCACATCTGTCTGGTTATGTTAGTTTATGGAGTTGTGACATCTGTCTGGTTATGCTAGTTTATGGAGTTATGACATCTGTCTGGTTACACTGTTCTGTTGATTCAACAGAAGCATTGGTGAGCAGGTTCCCAGATTTCTTGGCCATGTGGTAGAGAGGTAGCCATCATGCTTTGGTCTTTATGCAGGCGATCCATCCTTTCTCTGCTTGACATGTATATATATATATATATTCTAATTTGAATAAACATCAGAAAAGAATGAAGAATATGGGAGAGTTGTCACAGTACAGCACGAATACCAAGCTGAGAATACAGGACAGTCATTACAATACAGTACAAACATCAAGCTGAGAATACAGGACAGTCATTACAATACAATACAAACATCAAGCTGAGAATACAGGACAGTCATTACAATACAGTACAAACATCAAGCTGAGAATACAGGACAGTCATTACAATACAGTACAAACATCAAGCTGAGAATACAGGACAGTCATTACAATACAATACAGTACAAACATCAAGCTGAGAATACAGGACAGTCATTACAATACAGTACAAACATCAAGCTGAGAATACAGGACAGTCATTACAATACAATACAAACATCAAGCTGAGAATACAGGACAGTCATTACAGTACAATACAAACATCAAGCTGAGAATACAGGACAGTCATTACAATACAATACAAACATCAAGCTGAGAATACAGGACAGTCATTACAATACAATACAGTACAAACATTAAGCTGAGAATACAGGACAGTCATTACAATACAATACAGTACAAACATCAAGCTGAGAATACAGGACAGTCATTACAATACAAACATCAAGCTGAGAATACAGGATAGTCATTACAATACAGTACAAACATCAAGCTGAGAATACAGGACAGTCATTACAATACAGTACAAACATCAAGCTGAGAATACAGGACAGTCATCACAATACAGTACAAACATCAAGCTGAGAATACAGGACAGTCATTACAATACAGTACAAACATCAAGCTGAGAATACAGGACAGTCATTACAATACAATACAAACATCAAGCTGAGAATACAGGGCAGTCATTACACTACAATACAGTACAAACATCAAGCTGAGAATACAGGACAGTCATTACAATACAATCATCAAGCTGAGAATACAGGACAGTCATTACAATACAATACAGTACAAACATCAAGCTGAGAATACAGGACAGTCATTACAATACAATACAAACATCAAGCTGAGAATAAAGGACAGTCATTACAATACAGTACAAAAATCAAGCTGAGAATACAGGACAGTCATTACAATACAATACAAACATCAAGCTGAGAATACAGGACAGTCATTACAATACAGTACCAACATCAAGCTGAGAATACAGGACAGTCATTACAATACAAATACCAAGCTGAGAATACAGGACAGTCATCACAATACAGTACAAACATCAAGCTGAGAATACAGGACAGTCATTACAATACAGTACAAACATCAAGCTGAGAATACAGGGCAGTCATTACAATACAGTACAAACATCAAGTTGAGAATACAGGACAGTCATTACAATACAGTACAAACATCAAGCTGAGAATACAGGACAGTCATTACAATACAGTACAAACATCAAGCTGAGAATACAGGACAGTCATTACAATACAAACACCAAGCTGAGAATACAGGACAGTCATTACAATACAGTACAAACATCAAGCTGAGAATACAGGACAGTCATTACAATACAGTACAAACATCAAGCTGAGAATACAGGACAGTCATCACAATACAGTACAGTACAAACATCAAGCTGAGAATACAGGGCAGTCATCACAATACAGTACAGTACAAACATCAAGCTGAGAATATAGGACAGTCATTACAATACAATACAAACATCAAGCTGAGAATACAGGACAGTCATTACAATACAAACACCAAGCTGAGAATACAGGACAGTCATTACAATACAGTACAAACATCAAGCTGAGAATACAGGACAGTCATTACAATACAGTACAAACATCAAGCTGAGAATACAGGACAGTCATTACAATACAATACAAACATCAAGCTGAGAATACAGGACAGTCATTACAATACAGTACAAACATCAAGCTAAGAATACAGGACAGTCATTACAATACAGTACAAACATCAAGCTGAGAATACAGGACAGTCATTACAATACATTAGAAACATCAAGCTGAGAATACAGGACAGTCATTACAATACAGTACAAACATCAAGCTGAGAATACAGGACAGTCATTACAATACAATACAAACATCAAGCTGAGAATATAGGAGCACAGTACAAAAACACAGATGAGAATACAAGATAGTCTTCACAGTACAGCAAAACCACAAGCTGAGAATACAGGAGAGTTACAGTTCCGCGATAAACACAAAATCTGAGAATATAGAGGTGTGTGTTCTCCAAGAACTGACCATAAATCCATGTCATTGAAAGTATGTTATTTATTGTTTGAAAACTAGATCATACAGCTAGCGGTAAATAACAGTGTGTATGTACAGAAAACATGCTATACAAGTTAGACAATCTCGTAACAGATCCATGAGAGGACAATAATGCTTATAGGGTAATGCATTTGAACAGAACCATGCACAAGTTCAGCCACGGTAATCCTGTCCCTCACTGATTAGGCTGTTGGTTGCTGTTGATAGCCCTGGTTGTGACCGTGCTGGTCATTCTGGAACATTCATGGGGAATAATCCCAGTTGTAGGTTGTCAGCTTGACACAGACCAAACAGTTTCTACTCAAACTAAAACTTGCTTCAAATATCACACACTCATGCTGACTGTTCTGACCTGCCTGGCTAACTCTACTCTCACCTGCTGGCTGACTCAACTCTAACCTGCTTGGCTGACTGTGCTCTCCCCTGCCTGGCTGACTGTCACAGATCAGTGAACACTGTTCTAATAATGTTTCACATTACACAAACAGCTGATCTGATAACAAACATTCACAAATAATGAGGTTTCCCTTGAATTTCAAAAGGTGACGATAATAAACCAAGCCATAAATAAATGTATCGCTGCTGCTGCAAAAATTTTTTTTAATGCGTTACAGAAAACTATAAATTGATAATTCGGTTACTATTATTCTGTGAATCTGCTGACACTTGGCTTGAGACATGACACATGGTATTTAAGGAAAACCATTCTTCCAATGCGATGAATTGCTTGTTTCATGTTGCCATCACTGGTTTTGGCTTGCTACAACAATACCTGTGGTCATTGAGTCAATATGACAGATGGACTTTGTGACAATTTATTCTCAACACATGTGAAGCAATTATAATCCAAACACACATGGCATCACAGAAACTGATTCCTGAAGTATATTTCTAGTCAGGACAGTAATGACACCCAAGCAAGGCATATGTGAGATTGAGTTATAACATCATGGACAGAATCAACCAAAATCTCCAATTCAGTCTATATGAGCAGAAGTAGTTACGTCTTATATAAAGACAGGTGATAGTCAATGGTCAGTAAAGACAGGTGATAGTCAATGGTCAGTAAAGACATGTAATAGTCAATGGTCAGTAAAGACGGGTGATAGTCAATGGTCAGTAAAGACGGGTGATAGTCAATGGTCAGTAAAGACAGGTAATAGTCAATGGTCAGTAAAGACAGGTGATAGTCAATGGTCAGTAAAGACAGGTGATAGTCAATGGTCAGTAAAGACAGGTGATAGTCAATGGTCAGTAAAGACAGGTGATAGTCAATGGTCAGTAAAGACAGGTGATAGTCAATGGTCAGTAAAGACAGGTGATAGTCAATGGTCAGTAAAGACAGGTGATAGTCAATGGTCAGTAAAGACAGGTGATAGTCAATGGTCAGTAAAGAAAGGTGATAGTCAATGGTCAGTAAAGACAGGTAATAGTCAATGGTCAGTAAAGACAGGTGATAGTCAATGGTCAGTAAAGACAGGTGATAGTCAATGGTCAGTAAAGACAGGTGATAGTCAATGGTCAGTAAAGACGGGTGATAGTCAATGGTCAGTAAAGACGGGTGATAGTACAATAGTACAGGACAGTGTGAGGTAGAGACAATGGTACAAGACAGTGAGAGGTAGACAATGTATACATGACGGTGAGATGAAAACATTATGGTGAACTGCCCACCCTAGCTGTGATCAAACGTGATATAATATACAGGGAACCTCAGTTCCCTCTACAGCAGTACAGATGATAGGCATAGCCACTTTGTTTTTGTCCAGCTGAACTTTTTTTTTTTTTAAATTCGCATATCTTTTTACAGGACATCGCTATCAACAGCAGCATCTTTCAGCTGTCTGTTGATTTCTTGGCAAGATTACACTCAGTAGTTTGCCATTGCTTTCTGAGCAGCCGGCTCAGTTGTCCCGCAAGTCACCAGCGGGGGATGAACCGCTCCCAGTTCTCGCCTGCTATGAGACTCTGCGTGATAAACGGGATTACGGAGAAAGTGGTGTAACCCCTAGGCCAGAGAGACCGGCTGAACTCTACTACCCCCATCAAATGAGCACTGTCCACACAACTCATTCACCCTTCCACCCCCATCAAATGAGCACTATCCACACAACTCCTTCACCCTTCCATCCCCATCAAATGAGCACTATCCACACAACTCATTCACCCTTCAATCAAATGAACACTGTCCACACAACTCATTCACCCTTCAATCAAATGGGCACTATCCAGACAACTCATTCACCCTCTAAAATCCCTTCTATCGCTGCAGTCTTGTTCCATTTTGGCATCACTAGTTCTGGCTTACCATAACAATGCCAGGTGTCTCAGACATTTGTGACAATCTGTCAGTTTATGGCTCCAGCAGTAAGTCACATTTCCCAGAGCAATACACAAAACCCAACTGATTAGATGGACAACTGATTCTCAACACAAAACATAGCTATATACAAAAAACAAATGATGAGATGGAGTTTATGACAAACGATTCTCAACACAAAACCACATTGGATGTTGCAAGCTCCCCTCCACGCTGGGTCACACTACATAGTAAAATAAACATCACAATGTGTCATCTTTACAATCAAGCCCTAGATAGTTACAGATTACACAAACAGCTAGAACTCCATGCACTAGCTGATTACACATCATGGATACGGATACATCCTAACCTAGCTGGTTATAGATCATGGATATATCCCACCCTAGCTGGTTATAGATCATGGATACAGCTACATCATCAAGCTATGGCTGGTTACATCTCTACAGGCTATGTGGTTGCCTCGAGTGACTAGACTGCCAATAAAACATGATAAGCAGTGTCAATTTAACTTCATGCAAAATCAAATATCTAAACAGTATTGTATACACATTATTTTGGCTCATCTTGTTCTAATCCAGTGTAAGATTAAATCATTTACTGTACAGAATCAGCTAACCAAACAAAACAAAAATCATATTAAACACCCCCCCCCCCCCCCAAAAAAAAAATAAATTATTAGCTAATGAGATAAATCCTGTACAAAAGTGTTAGATAACCAGACAAACAACAAAAATCATATTTTAAACACCCCCCCCCCCCCCCCCCCCCCTTCCCGAAAAAAAAATTGGGACAAAAATATTAGCTAATGAAATAAATCCTGTACAAAAGTGTTAGCTAACCAAAAATAATTGGAAAAAACTGTTAGCTAACCAATTTCTTTTTAAATGAAAAAAAAACAAACAAAAAAACTGACATTGCTGAAAACCAAGAACAGTCCCACATTACAACTGTAGCTGTCTGCATGAGTCAGTGTTGACTCCACACGAGGTATCAATTTACTAGAGGGGAGCTAAAGAAACGACTCGGTTTTGATGGTTCTCGACTTCTGAATGAATATCTGAAAAGAGAAAACAAAGCAATCAGGTTTCAGTAACAGATGCAGTTGCAGACTAGTTCTGCAACAGTTTGTATTTAATATCAAGCGATAAACATGTTTTTGTGTGGTCTCATTTTCCAAAACTGCAATGTGTGTGTGTGTGGGGGGGGGGGGGGGGAGAGAGAGAGAGAGAGAGAGAGAGAGAGAGAGAGAGAGAGAGAGAGAGAGAGAGAGAGAGAGAGAGAGAGAGAGAGAGAGAGAGAGAGAGAGAACAAAATATGAATATGTAATTGCTAATTTCAGGAACAAAACAATTGTCTACACATAGGCTGTCATTGCAGGTGGATTACACATAGAGATGTGCAGAAAATCACCACGGAAGGCAGAAATGCCAATGTTTACATGTACCAAATGTCACCAGAAATGAGGGTAGTGTCAGTGAGATTATGCGTGACTTATAAAACTTGTCAATGTACACACTAAGTTGGCTGAACACCTCTCAGCCGGGTCCCTTGGGTGTCAGGGTCTGGCCATCACTCGTCATCTGCTCGTGGTGGCGAGGGATTTGACGCTGTGCCGCCAGCGTCTGCAGCCTACCTTGTGCCAGACGTATTGGTTACCCATTCCTCTGGAATACACAATTAGGTCGAGAGAGGGATCATGTCGTTTGGGCACCACATGTTTCTCTGAAGCTCTGCCCAGGCATTGTGATGGAATATTGGCCACATTCCAACTCACACACTTTAGTCTGTCAAGACTGCAAGGTGCCACACTTACTGACACACTAAGTGGACATGGCCAAATTAGTAGTCATGATGACGCATACTGCAGACGCCTATAAAATATCAGTGACGGGCACAGTAGGCTGTGTCGGTGCCATCCTGGCACACTAGAGATCTGGTGACAGTGAGATGACGTGACCATACAGGGCAGATGTGCTAGTTTCCTCCAGGTCAACTCACTCAGAGATATGGTTCTAGTAGCCAATGTATGAGGCTGGGTATATGGTTCTAGTAGCCACTGTATGAGGCTGGGTATATGGTTCTAGTAGCCACTGTATGAGGCCGGGTATATGGTTCTAGTAGCCACTGTATGAGGCTGAGTTTACCCCCTGAGCCACCAGGAGAGAAGTTTGAACCCAGCACTAGCCAGGTAGGTGAGTATTCTAGCAACTAGGCTGCTGCTACAGCCCCTATACAGCTACCCAGCTAATTAAGATCTTGGGAAACTTGGAATGTGTGGATTTATACAGAAACTGGCAAACTAGCACATGTGGAGTTGTGAAGATAATTTCTGGGATGTCTAGCAAGAGTTGTGTCATCACAGAAATGTATCTAAGCTTTCATATCTAATCTAATTGTCTAGTGTATCCTCTGCAATTATTCCTATTGCATTCTTCAGCACTGCTTCTGAATCCTTTGAACAAAGTCCCCTTGTTTGTTCATTCCACTGTCAGAATTGGTTAGCATCATTACAAAATACCTCAAAACACAGGACCATCATTAGATAAGAGGTGCCATACATAACCTCTTCCCATGGTTGCTTTGCTGTGTTTATTTCCTTAGGCAAAACTAACGGCCCTAATCCATAGACAAACCAGTAGAGGCAAGTGGAAAGCACCATTGCACAACCCCAGAATTTCAGACACAATGACACAAATGGGTATTCACCAAAATCAGTCTTGTAGGGTATAGAAAATCAATACAGGTGACTCCAAATGTCAAATATTTGTACTAAACCATTTCACTGTATAACCGACTTAGGACTTGCAACTTGGACTGAGGTGAGAAAAGTACATCAGGTCTAATGAGGAGGAAGTTTGTGAGGCATGTTTGGGAAGTCAAAGGTTACCGGTGGACATTAAACCACTCTGAATCTGCAAAACTGCTGGAGAAAGTATTGATTGGGGGAGCAAACATCATTGCTTCTGAGGTTCCCTCAATGCCAGGGCATCAGCAGAATGGCTGAGAGACGGACACTGAAACAAGCAATGCTGAGTGATCAAGAATTGTTGGAAGGGTATGATCAAGAATTGTTGGAAGGGTACTAATGAAATAAGATAAAGTGAATGAGTGCAGAGTTCACTAACTTGCAGACATCAGGGCATACACAATATTTTACGGTGATTATTCACTGGCGAGATTCCCCAAGTGCCACCATGCATGATTCAGCTGTCTCACATTCCCCAAGAAGTTTACAGGTAGTTCACATTATTGGGCGATTCCATTTCAGGAATTAAGATTCAAAAGATGATCCAGAAAAAAGTGTTTGATAACTGTAGCAATACACACAACATGTGGACAATGTGCAGTAAATTCATGGATGAAGTAACAGTGTAAGATTGTCAACTGGGCACTGAAACAACGTGGTTGGTATACTGATGGATGAAATATCTCTAGATCTCTAGTGCACTGAGAGATGGAATTTCCATACATGTGCATACATTGATGACTGATACAACTATGAAACCAGTACACTCATGGCAATACTACATGACCATTACAGTCACGGATGAAATACTCTTAAATGGTTTGTAAATAATGGATCAAATACTGACTAGTTAAGTAATGGGTGGTGGCACGGATACATATCCAGCATACTGATGAGTGAAATATCCAGGCATGTCCAGTATTTTGATGGATGGAATGCCATTACATGGTAGTGAACTGATGGATGAACTACAGGTATATGAACAGTGAACTAATGACTGGGGAGATACATGTTGAAGGAATACATGCCCAGCATTAGTCGGTACCTGTAATTGTCTACACTGTCACACTTCATGTCCAACTCAGATGGCAGGCAACTCTGGGTACAGTGGCGGCATCAGCCTGATTCTAATGACGAGAAGTCAATCCTTAGTTGATATACTTCTCACCAACAATGGTAAGTCAGTGAATGACACACGATACATGGTGTGCGGTCAGTAGTGTGTAAGCAATTCCAAGCCACGGTACATAGTGGTCAGTAGTCAGCAAGCAATTCCAAGTCATGGTACATGGAGGTCAGTAGTAAACAAGCAATTCCAAGCCACAGTATATGGTGGTCAGTAGTCAGCAAGCAATTCCAAGCCATGTAGGTGCAAATAAGCAATTGATAAGTGAACTAACTAGAGGGTGAGTTAGTCTGACAGCAGCAATCAATAAACTGCCAACAGATGTTAGCTCTCTGTTAGTTGTTTTTAACCCATTCCTCATTAACAATTACAGCTGCCACAGCCATTAACGGTCAGTAACTAGCGTTATATTATTATATGTGATAAACTGTTAGTGGTTAGCATGCAATGAATGAGTTGTAGTAATAATTGAGTTTTTTATGTCTCTGGCCCAGAGATTTGTCTCATTAGTGACACACATGCCTACACTGCTGCCACTGCTCACAAATCAATGGTTATATATTCACATATTAAATGGGAGCATGGGTTGGCAGCTGGGTGTACTCACGCTGTCGGCAACAGTTGAAAAGAATGGAGTATACCCAAAATGAAGATACAACTAGAGATACTCGAGTGGTTGTGCCTGGACATGTGCTGACCCAGGCTATGGCTTATTGAAGGGTCACGGCTGACACCAGACATTCTCTACAGAACAGATCCAGGGGTGGTGCTTCACAGATAGAAGGAAGGGCAAAATCATTACAGTATAGAGGTGTAAAGCATAAAGTCAGCAGTCATCACACCTGCAAGAGTTGAAGTGACTATAGTTTACTTTTGTCTGCCCCAATATAAAATTCCATATCTCAGTAACCAGCTGGGGGAATATGATGAGATTTAGCATATAACCTTATCATTATGTCCACCAAAAAAAATTTTTTTTTTGTTCTGAAGATTGTACAGCTGATTTCAAAGTTTGTTTATATGCAGTATATAATTTATGGGACAGAGATGAAGTCCATGTTATTAAATGTATTACGTCTTCTCACGGAAACACTAGCGCTGAATAGTTAATTTCCTCGTGGGACATAGGATTGGCCTTATAACAAGTGCCTCGCGTAGAGCCTTGTGTCGTCATCCGAACTGGCGGAAAATTACTGTAAAACAAGTTTGTTAGCGAGAAATTAGCAAGTTTTTCACCAAAACATCAAAGAAATGTCACCGCTTTCCATGAGTTAAGTTGCTTTTGGAGAGAGAGAGAGAGAGAGAGAGAGAGAGAGAGAGAGAGAGAGAGAGAGAGAGAGAGAGAGAGAGAGAGAGAGAGAGAGAGAGAGAGAGAGAGAGAATCGTGAATGAAGGCATTCATTTCTGGATAGTGTCCTGGCCAATGTTGTACATGGAAATGAGAGGGCTGATTGGCTGGCCTCCAGGGCAGACACTGAGGTTGAGCAAAGGAAACATGATACTATATAAATGAATGACTGTTGCAAGATGAGATCAACTGATGACTTGCAGCAGCGACTGATGGAAGCAGTAGTTTATATATGGGCATTTACATTCCCAGATGATAGGTTACAGGTTTGTGTGAGTGCTGTTAAATGCTTACAGATGTGTGTGAGTAGTGTTACATATGCACAATATCAACACAGCTGGAAACAACAAAATATTGTTTTGTTGACATTAAAATAGATCATTTGTCCTTACCATCTCCTGTGTGTAGAGGATGTTTTTGCATTTATTATCATTGTCCTGGTGTAATGTATAAGTTGTCAGACTCTACTGTTGTCCTTTGGAGATACATGGTGTGTACCTTGTCCTTCCCCCTCACATCCAACCAACATGTGAGCGTTCTCTAGAGCAAACTAAAGACTTCCGGATTCCACTATGGACACTGTGACTGCATTTAGCCTCGGAAAATCACGCACACATAATTCACACTATAGTAGTTATTCTCTTTGTGCTCCTTCTGACTCTGCTGCTGTTCATATCCTCTTCATTCCTCTTTCGAGGGAAGTGTGTCACACCCAGTCATGTACCTTTCCAACACAGAGCAGCAAGCATTGGTGTCTGCCTCTGTCTAGACATTCCATCTAAGAACAGGCTCTAGCTATCCAGTGCTGGGTTTGCCTTTCTAATAATTAGCCTACTATTTATGATTCCCAATTGAAGTGGGATTTTAACATGTACAACTTGCACACGTACACACCTCATGTTTTTCCACCCTTATCTGGAAAGACTAGGTATTTGATCATAATTGCAATTGCAAAAAATTGTGGAAGATTATATTCAACATAATTATGTCATTGTTTAGATGTTAAATGTGAACAAAAATATTCTGTTCAACCGCGTTCATTCAGTGAATGTTGTTATTTGTGCCCTGTGACTAACCTGCTGTATGCATGGTCTCTGATTAGCATCATTACAGTCAAATGTTAAATAAGATAAAACTGTTGAATGCCTGCCCCTACACATGCAACAAATGCTTTAACTGTAATGGAATCAAATACAGCAAACAAGTATATCCAGTAATAATCATCTACAAACGCCCTATCAATTTGACACAAAAGCAATTACTAAATTTCCCAAAATTAAATTAAGAAACTACATTGTACTTTCTCACACAGCCAAATAGCTCAGTCTCACATATAAACATGCGAATACGCCTCCAACTTCACATGCGCAAACAGTCAAAATAAGACAGATTGCTAAAGTAAATCCAAGTCATGTACGGAGAAGACTCAAATATCAAATCAAACATATAGCCAAATATTTGTTATAGAATAGTAAAGAAAACATACTGAAGGATTACCAGGGAGTGACAGATTACACACACACACAACAGGGTGCACAATGTCTACCACAAAGGTGTAACACACACACATATAGCTGCTCAAACAAACAGACAATATGTAACACCAGTGTCTACCATAAAGGTGTAACACACACACAGTTGCTCAAACAATGTAACACCAGTGTCTACCACAAAGGTACAACACACACACATACATGCTCACACACACACATATAACACACACACACACATAGTTGCTCAAACAGACAATATGTAACATCAGTGTCTACCATAAAGGTACAACACACACATGCTCTCACATACACACATAGTTGCTCAAACAAACAGACAATATGAACACCAGTATCTACCACAAAGGTGTAACACACACACATAGTTGCTCAAACAGACAGACAATATGAACACCAGTATCTACCACAAAGGTGTAACACACACACATAGTTGCTCAAACAAACAGACAATATGAACACCAGTGTCTACCACAAAGGTGTAACACACACACATAGTTGCTCAAGCAAACAGACAATATGAACACCAGTATCTACCACAAAGGTGTAACACACACACACACACACACAGATAGTTGCTCAAACAAACAGACAATATGAACACCAGTGTCTACCACAAAGGTGTAACACACACACACACACACATAGTTGCTCAAACAAACAGACAATATGAACACCAGTGTCTACCACAAAGGTGTAACACACACACACACACATAGTTGCTCAAACAGACAATATGTGACACAAGTGTCTACCACAAAGGTGTAACACACACACACATAGTTGCTCAAACAGACAATATGTGACACCAGTGTCTACCACAAAGGTGTAACACACACACACACACAGATAGTTGCTCAAACAAACAGACAATATGTAACACCAGTGTCTACCACAAAGGTGTAACACACACACACACACACATAGTTGCTCAAACAAACAGACAATATGAACACCAGTGTCTACCACAAAGGTGTAACACACACACACATAGTTGCTCAAACAAACAGACAATATGTAACACCAGTGTCTACCACAAAGGTGTAACACACACACACACACACACATAGTTGCTCAAACAAACAGACAATATGAACACCAGTGTCTACCACAAAGGTGTAACACACACACATAGTTGCTCAAACAAACAGACAATATGTAACACCAGTGTCTACCATAAAGGTGTAACACACACACACATAGTTGCTCAAACAGACAGACAAAATGTAACACCAGTGTCTACCACAAAGGTGTAACACACACACACACACACACATAGTTGCTCAAACAAACAATATGTGACACAAGTGTCTACCACAAAGGTGTAACACACACACACACACAGATAGTTGCTCAAACAGACAATATGTAACACCAGTATCTACCACAAAGGTGTAACACACACACACATAGTTGCTCAAACAAACAGACAATATGTAACACCAGTATCTACCACAAAGGTGTAACACACACACACATAGTTGCTCAAACAAACAGACAATATGTAACACCAGTATCTACCACAAAGGTGTAACACACACACACATAGTTGCTCAAACAAACAGACAATATGTAACACCAGTATCTACCACAAAGGTGTAACACACACACACATAGTTGCTCAGACAATATGTAACACCAGTATCTACCACAAAGGTGTAACACACACACACATAGTTGCTCAAACAAACAGACAATATGTAACACCAGTATCTACCACAAAGGTGTAACACACACACACATAGTTGCTCAAACAAACAGACAATATGTAACACCAGTATCTACCACAAAGGTGTAACACACACACACATAGTTGCTCAAACAAACAGACAATATGTAACACCAGTATCTACCACAAAGGTGTAACACACACACAGATATTTGTTTAAACAAACAGACAATATGTAACACCAGTATCTACCACAAAGGTGTAACACACACACACATAGTTGCTCAAACAAACAGACAATATGTAACACCAGTATCTACCACAAAGGTGTAACACACACACACATAGTTGCTCAAACAAACAGACAATATGTAACACCAGTATCTACCACAAAGGTGTAACACACACACACACATAGTTGCTCAAACAAACAGACAATATGTAACACCAGTATCTACCACAAAGGTGTAACACACACACACATAGTTGCTCAAACAAACAGACAATATGTAACACCAGTATCTACCACAAAGGTGTAACACACACACACAGATATTTGTTTAAACAAACAGACAATATGTGACACCAGTGTCTACCACAAAACTACTCCCCATAATAAGTCGTGTACACACAGTGTGTAGGGACAACAGTGTGTAGGGACAACAGTGTGAAGGTAAAACAAAGGTGTATTGTCATAACAAATATGTACACAGACAACGGCAATCACAAGAGCATATCCCACGCTTCCCCAAACGCACACAATGTAAAAATATGAACAGTGTCTACCCCAGACAGTGTATGCTCTCAACACACAGACAAACTGAGACTGTAGGTAACTTACTTGGGTGTTGCCTGGCTGCGAGTGATGTCATGGGCGTACATGTCTGGCATATCAGGTGTGCTGATGGGACCCAACATACTGCGAGGAGCTGGTGTCAAAACAAGAAAGAAGTTATTACACTGACATCAATGATGATTTGTCAAGAGGATGGTGACCCATCAAAGAATAAACAGCCACCACCATCACTGCATGAGCAAACTGATGTACTTTCTCGGTCTCTATTACAGAGAATGACTATAATGAATGAAGATATATATACACATACAAAATATAAGTCTTCAATTATAATATAAACAACCACTTTGGTTTTCCATTTCTGCAGCAATCATCTGTCTGCACTTTCACATATTCTTTACATCTGTCTACATTCACAAATATCAATCTATACCTATTTGTCTTCAAACACTAACATATATCCCTCTATACATGTGTCCACAACCACTATAGTGTTTTTTGTTGTTGTTGTTGCCTCAATATAAAATTCAATATCTCAGTAACCAACTGAGGGAAAATGAGATTTAGTATATAACCTTATCATTATCTCCACCCAACAAAAAAATTTTTTTTCTGGAGATTTTACAGCAGATTTCAAAGTTAGTTTATATGCGGTATATTAATTACGACTTAGAGATTACGTCCATGATTTTAACAGTATTACAGCTTCACCAAGAGACGTCCCGGTAGATTTTGAAATTTTCACGTGATTTCCGTTTTGAAACAAACAGCGCGAAGATTCAGAGGTGTCTCCAAATGGGGGTTCTTTCATGAAACATGATTATATAAATAAACTAGCTGACATGGCCCAGCTTCTTGCGGGGATCTGTCTGTCTGTGTGTGTCTGTCTGTCTGTGTCTCTGTTTGTCTGTGTCTGCCTTCCTGCCTGCCCGCCTATCTATCTGTCTGCCTACCTGCCTGCTTATCTATCTGCCCGCCTGCTTATCTATCTATCTGCCTGCCTGCCTGCTTATCTATCTATCTATCTGCCTGCCGACCCACCCAGTCAGCCATCCATCCACCCACCCACCTACCTTTCTGCCTACCTACCTACCTTTCTGTCTGTCTGTCTGTCCGCGCTATTAAATATTGATAGAAGTTACTGGAAAAAACGTCAGGACCATGTGTTGAAAGAGGAAGAGGACTATTGGAGAAAGGATGGATTGAAGGTTGCATGTTCGATTCCGTGCCGCGTCCTTCATTTCAAGAGTGCATTTTTTTTTCGGACACTCCCGAGGGTCGTCGCTGGATCTACGGAGTTCGTGCTTTGTGCGACGCTTTCCGCGCTGCGGAAAGAAACTGAGCCATATGGGATAAAAACCCGGTGCAATGCAGCCGACCCTGTCGATTGTAAGCTACTTCTTTCATTGCACCCACTCCCATACGAATCCGGATACGCCTTTGTTTGTCATCTGAATTTGCAGGTCCCCATTACCATAAACATAACTTTTTTAGCGAGAAATCACAAGTTGTTAAGCAAAACATCAAAGGAATGTCGCAGCTTTCAATGATTTAAGTTGTTTTTGGACCTATCAAAGACATATTCCTTGGGTGGGGGTAAATATAAGACGGCTGGAAAAATTTCATAACGATGCAACAGACAAGTTTTCAAAATAATTGATCGTGAATGAAGGCAAACAAATGTGGACATACTATAGTCAATCTTTATGTACACATACACCACACCCACACAGACTGCCCTGCAGTAGCCAACAGAATGTGTCCCATGAGATGACAACAACACTTCCCAGAACCTACCGTAATGCATGTCCTCTGGTGTGTACGGGGTTCCTGCAGGGAAGAGGCTTACGTCATCAACATTGAGAATCTCACTCCAGAAGTGGTTCGGTATCTCCAACAGACGCTCCATAACCTGTCCAATCAAAGAGATATGCATTACTTCACTTGTTTGCAAGCTGGCAGTTTTAGAATGAACCAAAAAAACAACAACATAACTTGTCTAATAAAACTCAGTCCTATAAATGTATCACATAGATATAGAGCCAGCGTTACAAGATGTAGGCATCTACTGGCTGTTATTCTGAATGTCCCTATTCATGTCCCTATGCCATGGACCGATATGAGGTAGACAGCGGTAAACTGATGTAGAAAGAACAGGTTTACCATTGAAGAGGAATTGTCATAGTTAGAGCAGTTCACGCGATCACTATGAACGAATACGCACGAATAAGTCAAGGAAAGTCGGTGAGCAACTGATGATGATGTTGAAGAACAAAGGGAAACTATTCAGAGAAGTTGCGTATCACGTGACATTAGTTGTGTGGTCCACGGGAAGGAGACGGTTGGACAAGGTTAGTCTAGCCAGGGTCCCAGTTGTGGAAGGACACAGAACGAATGTTGAAAGTAAAGCGAGATGAATTCGACATTGCTTTAGTATTTGAACGACGCTTGAGCCTGAGGCGAAAGTGTTTGACACAAGTCGGACGGCTAATTGAGTAGCCATTCCAGTTCAGTTACAGCGCGCCGAGTTGACGGCGATTGAGCAATGCGCCATGCCGATGTCAAGTGACCGAAGTTGACCATAGAGTAGCCATTATAGTAGAACTGTGTTTCAGGGCTGTGAACAGTGATTAGACATGTTATCTACTTATTGCATGCCACCCCGCACCTTTCGGGAATGATTGATGTTATGTGCTGCTATCATTCTTTACAATAAACTCTGAAGAATGGCAAGGACATTGAGTTGTTCACTGTTTCAAGGCGATGAATGTTCCTGTTTAAATCTGTCACTGCGGCTGAACAAACGAGCCAGCAATCAGCTTCATGGCAATCTGGTACTTATGGTTTCCCAATTTAGACTGACCTTTGGGGTTATCTGTGCTGCCTTGTGGCTGGAGAAGTATGTCATGTTTACAGTTTACTTTGTATTGATGATGAATGGCCACAGCTGACATTGTCAGGTTTACTTTGCTGACCATGACTTTTGTCTGGTTGAGATAGTTACGTGGAAGCCATGGCAAAATCATTCACAAACTAACTTTCACACTCAAATATATGGGTTAGGATACACCATGGACGAAAAATACATTTTCAGGAGGAGAGGAAGATACAATTGGAGTGTTGGAGAAATGATCCAGAGTTCTTTGATGCTATATAGGAGTTATGTTTCTGTTGTTTCTACTTAATTTTCCCTTATGCTCACAGCTTCTTCAGCGAGAGACCCTTTCTATAAACCATCATAGGTTTCAGGGTGGTTAATGAATACAGAAAAGCTGTCCTATTTTTGAATCCATTTGCCACATCCTGTATGGATCCCAAGAGGGCGTCGGTGTCATCTGTATGACATATATTGAAGCCTGTCCCCTCCTGTGTGTGTCTGCATACACACAAAGCTATCACCACCTGGAGCTCCGATTTTCCCTTATCTTAGTGTAGGCATACTTGCTGATAATTATACAGCTGGGCTCTGTTGCTTGTTCCATGTTTTGTTGAACTATCAAAACATCTTTTGCTTTACTTTGCTGCACACTCTGCAAAATTTCTACACATCGTTGCAAGTTTATGTACAGAAATCTGCAACATCTGGTGTCTATGCTGCTAACTGTTGCCATATTTGTAAACCCAGGTGTCTAGGTTTCTAGTTTCACACACGTCTTTACCTGATTTTGTTTCCTTGTTTCTGTCAACATCTGGTGTGGCTGTGGCTCAGGACTGGAATACCCAATGACAGTTGGTCCAAATACCTTGGACAGGTTAGAAATTGGCATCTTGCAGGATGGAGTTGCTGCAACCCTGATGGTCAAACAAAAGTAAACAATCTCCAACATGTAAAAAAGTAACATGAATTCCCTAAAAGGAGCGCACATCCAGTCAGAATTCACAGGTTACCAGCGACTGGCTGGGTTAATGCCACACTATGAGAATTGCACAAACTTCATCTCAGTGCAGCTGATCACTATATACTCAAGCGTAATTTAGCCCCATCCAGTTTCAATGTACTATATACAGCTAATTGTTATTTGTGCATCATAGATGATAATTTCAGAATCTGCACCACAGGACATTATGATTAAAGTGTTTTTTTTCCTCATAAATTATTCGTATAAATATTAATTCGTACATGTTCCTGCAAAGTCACTGTTTTTGTTCTGAAAGTGTGAACATAGTTTAAAGACACCTAGAAACCAATGAAAATGGCATACAATAACAATAGAAAGTGTAGTTTTAAACACGAGACAGTTTGGTAACAAATAGTAGATCACCCCAAATGTACAATTCAAATCAATGGTGCTGAATAAATAGCAGTAATGTATCAACATAAATAAGGAAAAGAGTAGGACAAGCAAAGCAAAACACTAAATGAACCAACGACATGCAGAAACAATGTCTATGGGATATATAGAAGCCTAACATTTGTGAGTGTGAATCCTGGGCAGCCATGTACCATGGCATGGAAAGGCAGCAGTAGATGAAAGATGAAAAATAGATGAACATATAAGTAGCACTGAAGAAAGTTGAAAAATAGATGAAATAATAAGTAGCACTGAAGAACACAAGATGTGGAGAAGCATGATCTTACATGACAGTTGGCAAGGCATTCTTCTTCTGCATTCATCAGGAGTATTTTTTTGGACGTAATTGTGTGGCAAGGCATTACAAGAGGAAACAGTCATATATTACTTGTGTTTGGTAATTTCCCCTTGTCAGTGTGCTAATATCATAATGTGACTGCATTATCTCAGATCCTGTGGGGTAATAGCTTGCTGGTAGCTGTCAGTGGCCAGTCTGCTGAGTGGATTATCTACATACAGGAGTGTCTGCATAATCCTTGAACTAGAAGCATCACCTCTATCATGATAGTTATTCACCCAATCAAAGCCAAGGAATAATGACATTACTACTCTCCAGCTGTAATCTAGTTACATGAATCAGTTGTGGAAAACACAAATCATGTCAATGACTATTCAACTTCAAGTGTCTTACAATGGGTTATATTCTTCGCACAGGACACCTTATGACATTATGTGTATGATGTAACCATGTATTTTACAAGCTACTAGAGCAGTGGTTCTCAACCTTTTTTGGCCCGTGCCCCCTTCACCATATTTTCAGAACGTCATTCCCCCCCTTTCATATTTCCTATCTTAAACCCCCCCCCCCCCACCCCCCTATACAGTATACGTAAAAATGTAAGGTAAATTTAATAGCACATAATAAAACAAGTCTAGACATCCACATAAAGCATAATTTGTGGGTCTACTGACTTTATAAAATGAATTTTAGAAGGATGAGACGTACTTAACTGTAAAGTATGAAGGGGAAAAACAATATCAAATAATCGGTTCTTGTATTAACGCGATCTTGAAATGGTCTTCATTCCCCCCCCCCCCCCCCCCCCCCCCAACCACTGTACTAGAGTATGTTAGTGTACACCATACAGCAGTACGTAACACCAGAATGAGGACACACAGGTTAATAAATAAACGTGTTTACATAACAGATGTTTCAGGCTTACGTTTGAAGATGTTGCACAAGGAAGGCCAGCGTGTCTTTGTTGGCCTGTGGCAGGCTGTTAACCAGATGACACAGTTGGTCCTGAGATTTTTCTTGTGACAGCATTTCTAAGAACGCAGAGAACAGCATCAATATCTAATTACTTAACAGTTGTGTGTGAATGTATATGATAGCAATGTAAGATTCATCAGAATAAAATAATACACCTGCATCACACCACTGGTTAACCAGGATCAACACTATCAATGGCATGCCAGTATATGTCATGTGATTTTTCTTACCTTAATGACATCAATGGTTTGTCATGTCACTTGTATTCTTGCCTAAAATCATGGCATGCCACTGTCATGTAATCTGCATTGTTACCTCAACCATAGCACATCACTGTCACATGTTACCCCAACCATGGCACATCACTGCTTGTCACATGTTACCCCAACCATGGCACATCACTGTCACATGTTACCCCAACCATGGCACATCACTGCTTGTCACATGTTACCCCAACCATAGCACATCACTGTCACATGTTACCCCAACCATGACACATCACTGCTTGTCACATGTTACCCCAACCATAGCACATCACTGTCACATGTTACCCCAACCATGACACATCACTGCTTGTCACATGTTACCCCAACCATGGCACATCACTGCTTGTCACATGTTACCCCAACCATGGCACATCACTGTCACATGTTACCCCATCCATAGCACATCAGTGTCACATGGTTACCCCAACCATGACACATCACTGCTTGTCACATGTTACCCCAACCATGGCACATCACTGCTTGTCACATGTTACCCCAACCATGGCACATCACTGCTTGTCACATGTTACCCCAACCATGGCACATCACTGTCACATGTTACCCCAACCATGGCACATCACTGCTTGTCACATGTTACCCCAACCATGGCACATCACTGTCACATGTTACCCCAACCATGGCACATCACTGCTTGTCACATGTTACCCCAACCATGGCACATCACTGCTTGTCACATGTTACCCCAACCATGGCACATCACTGTCACATGTTACCCCAACCATGGCACATCACTGTCACATGTTACCCCAACCATGGCACATCACTGCTTGTCACATGTTACCCCAACCATGGCACATCACTGCTTGTCACATGTTACCATAACCATGGCACATCACTGTCACATGTTACCCCAACCATGGCACATCACTGCTTGTCACATGTTACCATAACCATGGCACATCACTGTCACATGGTTACCCCAACCATGGCACATCACTGTCACATGGTTACCCCAACCATGGCACATCAGTGTCACATGGTTACCCCAACCATGGCACATCACTGTCACATGGTTACTCCAACCATGGCACATCACTGTCACATGGTTACCCCAACCATGGCACATCGCTGTTGGAGAACATGTTTCCCCAACCATGGCACATCACTGTCACATGTTACCCCAACCATGGCACATCACTGTTTGTCACATGTTACCCCAACCATGGCACATCACTGTCACATGTTACCCCAACCATAGCACATCACTGTTTGTCACATGTTTCCCCAACCATGGCACATCACTGTCACATGTTACCCCAACCATAGCACATCACTGTTTGTCACATGTTTCCCCAACCATGGCACATCACTGTCACATGGTTACCCCAACCATAGCACATCACTGTTTGTCACATGTTACCCCAACCATGGCACATCACTGTCACATGTTACCCCAACCATGGCACATCACTGTCACATGTTACCCCAACCATGGCACATCACTGTCACATGGTTACCCCAACCATGGCACATCACTGTTTGTCACATGTTTCCCCAACCATGGCACATCACTGTCACATGGTTACCCCAACCATGGCACATCACTGCTTGTCACATGTTACCCCAACCATAGCACATCACTGTTTGTGACATGTTACCCCAACCATGGCACATCACTGTCACATGGTTACCCCAACCATAGCACATCACTGTTTGTCACATGTTACCCCAACCATGGCACATCACTGTCACATGTTACCCCAACCATGGCACATCACTGTCACATGTTACCCCAACCATAGCACATCACTGTTTGTCACATGTTTCCCCAACAATGGCACATCACTGTCACATGGTTACCCCAACCATGGCACATCACTGCTTGTCACATGTTACCATAACCATGGCACATCACTGTCACATGTTACCCCAACCATGGCACATCACTGCTTGTCACATGTTACCATAACCATGGCACATCACTGTCACATGGTTACCCCAACCATGGCACATCACTGTCACATGGTTACCCCAACCATGGCACATCACTGTCACATGGTTACCCCAACCATGGCACATCACTGTCACATGGTTACTCCAACCATGGCACATCACTGTCACATGGTTACCCCAACCATAGCACATCACTGTTTGTCACATGTTTCCCCAACCATGGCACATCACTGTCACATGTTACCCCAACCATAGCACATCACTGTTTGTCACATGTTAAGCAAACTAAGACATCTCTATTACATGGTACCCCAACCATGGCACATCACTGCTGGTCACATGTTACCCCAACCATGGCACATCACTGCTGGTCACATGTTACCATAACCATGGCACATCACTGTCACATGGTTACCCCAACCATGGCACATCACTGTCACATGTTACCCCAACCATAGCACATCACTGTTTGTCACATGTTACCATAACCATGGCACATCACTGCTGGTCACATGTTACCCCAACCATGGCACATCACTGCTGGTCACATGTTACCATAACCATGGCACATCACTGCTGGTCACATGTTACCCCAACCATGGCACATCACTGCTGGTCACATGTTACCCCAACCATGGCACATCACTGCTGGTCACATGTTACCCCAACCATGGCACATCACTGCTGGTCACATGTTACCCCAACCATGGCACATCACTGCTGGTCACATGTTACCATAACCATGGCACATCACTGTCACATGGTTACCCCAACCATGGCACATCACTGCTGGTCACATGTTACCCCAACCATGGCACATCACTGCTGGTCACATGTTACCCCAACCATGGCACATCACTGTCACATGTTACCCCAACCATGGCACATCACTGCTGGTCACATGTTACCCCAACCATGGCACATCACTGCTGGTCACATGTTACCATAACCATGGCACATCACTGCTTGTCACATGTTACCATAACCATGGCACATCACTGCTGGTCACATGTTACCATAACCATGGCACATCACTGCTGGTCACATGTTACCCCAACCATGGCACATCACTGCTGGTCACATGTTACCCCAACCATGGCACATCACTGCTGGTCACATGTTACCCCAACCATGGCACATCACTGCTGGTCACATGTTACCCCAACCATGGCACATCACTGCTGGTCACATGTTACCATAACCATGGCACATCACTGCTTGTCACATGTTACCATAACCATGGCACATCACTGCTGGTCACATGTTACCATAACCATGGCACATCACTGCTGGTCACATGTTACCCCAACCATGGCACATCACTGCTTGTCACATGTTACCCCAACCATGGCACATCACTGCTGGTCACATGTTACCCCAACCATGGCACATCACTGCTTGTCACATGTTACCATAACCATGGCACATCACTGTCACATGGTTACCCCAACCATGGCACATCATTGTCACATGTTTCCCCAACCATGGCACATCATTGTCACATGTTACCCCAACCATGGCACATCACTGTTTGTCACATGTTACCCCAACCATGGCACATCATTGTCACATGGTTACCCCAACCATGGCACATCATTGTCACATGGTTACCCCAACCATGGCACATCACTGTCACATGGTTACCCCAACCATGGCACATCATTGTCACATGTTTCCCCAACCATGGCACATCACTGTTTGTCACATGTTACCCCAACCATGGCACATCACTGTCACATGTTACCCCAACCATAGCACATCACTGTTTGTCACATGTTAAGCAAACTAAGACATCTCTATTACATGGTACCCCAACCATAGCACGCCATTGAGCTGTGATGTGTATTGTTCCAATTATGGCACACCATTATTTGTAATGTGATGTATGTATGTTTAAATGCTTCCCCCCTTACCATGCCTACATTTGCTACTGTCTCAGATTCAGGCCTCTGCTTATAGACAGCACATAATCAACAGTGGTAACACTCAAGAGGCATCAAATCATTTCTATTACACAAAATATTTATAAACTGC
Organism: Cepaea hortensis; assembly: GCA_963921405.1. Taxonomy (NCBI): domain Eukaryota; kingdom Metazoa; phylum Mollusca; class Gastropoda; order Stylommatophora; family Helicidae; genus Cepaea; species Cepaea hortensis. The sequence continues at coordinate 9,753,688 of OY992878.1, forward strand.
AAATTCTAAATTTAATGAAATTTTTTAAAATAAATTTTCAACAAACAATTTAAAATTTACAAAAAGTCAAAGGACCCTTCTCTACCTGCCTGCAATCACACCGGTCATGTGGTGCTAGCCCCACATATCAGGATCAGATGAGGTGCTGTGGTCAATACCACGCTGCCCACCTTTATTTCCCAGATAATTACTAGGCACATTTCAGGCTGGGCCAACCTGGCAGCCAAGTTCAAAGAGAACAATCAATTAAGTGGAAATCAAACACAAGACCGCTAGGCAAATGTACTTCCATCACTACCATGGCTCATATATATGTACAGCGTGCAGACAATACTGACCAAATGTCTACTGTATATAAAACAGTAGTCGTCCATTGTGTTTTCTGCTTATTTTAACTACTGAACCGGAACGGCGCCATAGAACAATCTAGATATCACCAGTAACAGGAGCCTACCTGCAGCTTCCACAAACCGGGACCACAGGCTATAGGTGATCAAAGGCTCCTTGAGGCTGCGCAGGAAATCCTTCAAGCACCCACAGACCACATGAATGTCATGGATGGATGACTGAGGATACAAAACAACATTCAATAAGTAAAAGCATATACTTACTCTTCAATCAGCATAAATCATGATATATCTGGACTCTATGAGAATCCTTTGTAAGCATGGTAATTAGAGCTGTGTCCAAGCATTTAGGGTACTAATTTCTCAAGTCTGAAGATGTGGGTTTAAACAATTCTAAAGATTTGTGCCTACATGTGATTAACTGTAAAAGTTACAGCCAGTGTTGAGTGTGGACACCACAAGTGGTTTATATAATCGAGTCTCCAATGCTATCATCTGCAACGTCAAGCCCAATGAGCTTGCACGCTTGTGTGATGGAACTGTTTCTTGGACATTCCCTGTTCTTTTTTCCTGGCCCTGCACTCCCGTATCTCTAATGAACAAGCTGACTCATGAATCTGGAAACATATGCTAGCCATTATAAAATAATAGCAAAAGTATCAAATGTATAGCAAACACTGTATAGTCAAATGTCTGGTTGGTAAACTACAGCTTACCAGGTGTGGGTATCTGCCTTTTAGGAACTTCTCTTTCAGCTCTTTGATCTCTCTGTCAGATCTGTGGAAGATTTATGTTAGAGTGTTATAGGCATTTGCATAAGAGCAAGAGACATACAGAAAAACAAACAGGAAGATGGCTAGCCAGAAAGAAGAAGTGTGTGAATGGGACAAGGAGACTGGTAATGATAGATGGTGAAATAGAGATATGATACAGAGGGGGTGAGAGAAGGTAAAGAAGGTATAACAGTGATGGACAGAGGCTGTAATTTAGATGAGTGATAAATATACAAATAAGTGTGACAAAGCCTTGAGATACATGTACGCCCATTTGTCTTCCTGTATGTAATTGGTTGGTTGGCTTCGGGTAACACTGAAGCCTGATGCCTAAACCCTGACAAGGCCCTGCATCTGTCAGAGTGAGATTGGCATGAAGACTTCTCCCAGCCCAGTACCCCCTCAATGTGAAGTGTGTTACAGACATCTCCTGCCCAGTCACAACTCTGAAATCAGCAGGTGTGCAATATTGATACTGATGCTTCAGATCTGCAGTGACATTTTAATATGTAACCAGGTTATGATTCAACACACATTATGAAACTGACAGATTAGGCCTAGGCCAGTCATGTTTCCTCCATGGCTTTTATTATTCCTATATCAATATACTCCAACCCAGTTCCCAGAATGAGTCTTAAATTAATCAAATGTAGTTTGTACAGATCTCAAGTTACAATATCACACCTGTTACATGATGGTCACAGAAAGACATTGTCCACAGGTTAATACTTGGAATAAGCAACATGCAAACAGCCAGTGTGTTTACAACTGTAATAAAGTATAGCACACATGGCATAGTTACAATAAATGAGCCGTGCCTCTGACCAAGAGAGTGACCATGTTATAATTGTTATTGGCTAAGACAGAATCGACAAGTTTAGGCCTGATATCATCACCATGTAACAGGGCCGTTGTTTAATACCAGGCTCACCGTGGCTGTTGGAAAGACTGGCCAGTTTTCCTGCCTCAAACATGTCATGCCCAGTGTCCCCTGTGTCCAGCTTCATGCTGGTTGACCTCTGCCCCTTGTTCTAGGAAGCATGTCTTCCATGACTGTTCTTGTCATAAGTCAGAGACATTTAAAATGGGCAAAGTAGTTGATGTAGTGAGACACGACACCGTCTATGAGCCAGTTATCTTCAGTGTTCGGATCAGATGTGCTACAACATATGTGCTATAAGATATGTGCTACAACACTGCCAGATTAACCACAATGAGCACAAAATTAGAATACTTACCCAGGTACTCGATAAAGTCCAACTTCCTGCAGACCGCGGTTTTCAATTTCATTAGCACAATTTACCTGTTGAAATGTGTACACAAGTATATAGTTTAACATATGTGCTACCCTTGCGTAATAACTTACATAAGCCGACTATTCAGAACAGTGGGATGTAATTTTTTTCTTTTCTGGCACAGCTAACAAAATGACACTAAAGGTGACAAAATGTCCTTTGCAGGATGATGTGATCACCCCCAACTTTAGGCAGACTTTCTAGACAATGTGACGTTTAGTAGTCTGCTTTTGCTTTCTGAATAAGGAGTCTACGTTAAAAGTCCAGCTGACCTCTTTGCTCCACATTAAAAGTCCAGCTGACCTCTTTGCTCCACATTAAAAGTCCAGCTGACCTCTTTGCTCCACATTAAAAGTCCAGCTGACCTCTCTGCTCCACATTAAAAGTCCAGCTGACCTCTCTGCTCCACATTAAAAGTCCAGCTGACCTCTTTGCTCCACATTAAAAGTCCAGCTGACCTCTTTGCTCCACATTAAAAGTCCAGCTGAGCGGTGTAGGGGTTGATCTCTCTGCTCCACATTAAAAGTCCAGCTGACCTCTCTGCTCCACATTAAAAGTCCAGCTGACCTCTCTGCTCCACATTAAAAGTCCAGCTGACCTCTCTGCTCCACATTAAAAGTCCAGCTGACCTCTCTGCTCCACATTAAAAGTCCAGCTGACCGGTGTAGGGGTTGATCTCTCTGCTCCACATTAAAAGTCCAGCTGACCGGTGTAGGGGTTGACCTCTCTGCTCCACGTTAAAAGTCCAGCTGACCTCTCTGCTCCACATTAAAAGTCCAGCTGACCTCTCTGCTCCACATTAAAAGTCCAGCTGACCTCTCTGCTCCACATTAAAAGTCCAGCTGACCGGTGTAGGGGTTGATCTCTCTGCTCCACATTAAAAGTCCAGCTGACCGGTGTAGGGGTTGACCTCTCTGCTCCACATTAAAAGTCCAGCTGACCGGTGTAGGGGTTGACCTCTCTGCTCCACATTAAAAGTCCAGCTGACCGGTGTAGGGGTTGACCTCTCTGCTCCACATTAAAAGTCCAGCTGACCGGTGTAGGGGTTGACCTCTCTGCTCCACATTAAAAGTCCAGCTGAGCGGTGTAGGGGTTGACCTCTTTGCTCTAAAGTCAGCGCACAGAAAGTTTCATTAAAGTGCAATTGCATTAAGCCCCTCAACCATGTAGACTTGTTTGTTTAAAAAGTACTTGTCCTGCGCAGCAGGTTGCGATCAATCCAGTTGATTTTCTTAGCAATTTTACTGTCAGTAGTTTGCCACTGCTTTCTGAACAGTTAACAGTTAAGTCCAACCTATGCCAGTGAAGAACGCCCTATTTCACAGCAGAAGTTTAAGGGCAACGCTCTTATTCTTTTGGCCACAACAACTTCTAATCACAATCTTGTGCTACATGATAAAACCACAAAATGCGTTCAGTTTCTAAATTATTAGTGAGGAGTGGCAATGGGCTGACAGTATTTAAACCAAAGAAAACATGTTAAATTAGTGTTTAACATAAAACATGACGATGTTTAAAAGATGGGACATTAGCACAAAACATGGGACAATTGTATTTTAACATAAAACATATGACAGTATTTAACATAAAACATATGACAGCATTTAACATAAAACATATGACAGCATTTAACATAAAACATATGACAGCATTTAACATAAAACATATGACAGCATTTAACATAAAACATATGACAGCATTTAACATAAAACATATGACAGCATTTAACATAAAACATATGACAGTATTTAACATAAAACATATGACAGCATTTAACATAAAACATATGACATTAGTGCTTAATATAAAGCACTTGACATTAGCGTTTATGGCAAAATATGGGACAGAGATAAAATAGAAAACTCACTAGCCAAAGTAAATGAAAGTTACATACTTTTGTAAAAACAAAACAAAACCAAAAATAAAGTATTCACAAAAGGCATAAAAAAAAAAAACAAGCATAAAGATGGATAGATCAATGACATGAACTCACAATAAGTCTTGGAATCATTGGGCGCTCGCTGGGAACAAAGTCTGATATGAGACCCTGAAAACAAAGAATGATTAATTCAAATTTATTTGTTTTGAGTTAGTCATGTTTCTTATGTTCCACTAAGAAACGTAGTAACTAATTGAAATTAACAATGCTAACATGCTGTCAAAGGTGGAAAAATGTAACTTTATTGTTGATGGGCTACTCTTTGTCAATGAAATGAAAAGCCTGCCAGCGTGCTTTTGTTACTTTCAAGGCCAGGTACACAACTTTACAGATGACGGATTAGCATTAGCTGTCACTTGTGTACATTTTTTTTTATTTAGTTGTATTAGTGAGCAATCAGGATGTTTTAAGGGAAGCTGAGTTGCACAGACAACTTATCACAAACATCAGAAAGAGACAGTCATCATTTTTTGGCCACATTATGAGAAGACAAAAACTGGAACATGTGACAACCTCAAAGATTGGCAGAAAGAGGGATAGAAGACAGCGTGAGAAGATTCTTGACAATCTTGTGTCATGGCACGGAAGGGAGTCAACACACATGTGATTATATTCTAGTAAACCTCAAAAATTCAACTTCTCATTTTGTTGATTTACTTATGTTTTTTATTAATCAATATAAGCTAGTACTGGCAACAAAGCTTAACTCTCATACACCCCAGATATGTTACAAGATCACATAAATTTACCTTACAGTTACACAGATAAACTCTCATACACAACACCATAAGTGTTATAGATAGGATCACAAAGATTTACATTACACTGGGTGATCAATTCTCATACACTCTAGTACAGTGGTTCTCAACCGGTGGGGAATTCCCCCCTCCCCCCAGGGGGGAATTTTAGGGTTTCCAGGGGGGGGGGGGGGGGAAATTAAGATTATTTCAAGATCGCATTAATACAAGAACCGATTACTTGATATTGTTTTTCCCTTCATACTGTACGGTTCTGTCCGTCTCACCTTTCTAAAATTCAATTTATAAAGTAAGTAGACCCACAAATGTTTTATGTGGACGTCTAGACTTGATTTAGTATGTACTATTACATTTAGCTTCCATTATTACGTATACTTTGTAGGGGCGGAGGCGGGATTTTTAGGTAGGAAATACGAAAGGGGGGAATGACGTTCTGAAAATATAGTGAAGGGGGGGGGGGGGGGGGGATTTTTTAGGTAGGAAATACGAAAGGGGGGAAATGATGTTCTGAAAATATGGTGAAGGAGGGCATGGGCTAAAAAAGGTTGAGAACCGCTGCTCTAGTAGAAGTGTTGTATCCCATACATTTATCTGACCGTAACACTGATCAACTCTCAACACCCCAGATATGTTACAAGATCACATAAATTTACCTTACAGTTACACTGTTAAACTCTCTCAGAGGATCTCAGATTGACCAGAGTTACACTGATAAACTCTCACACACTATAGAGATCTCAGATTGACCAGAGTTACACTGATAAACTCTCACACACTATAGAGATCTCAGATTGATAAGAGTTACACTGATAAACTCTCACACACTATAGAGATCTCAGATTGACCAGAGTTACACTGATAAACTCTCACACACTATAGAGATCTCAGATTGACCAGAGTTACACTGATAGACTCTCACACACTATAGAGATCTCAGATTGACCAGAGTTACACTGATAAACTCCCACACACTATAGAGATCTCAGATTGACCAGAGTTACACTGATAAACTCCCACACACTATAGAGATCTCAGATGTACCAGAGTTACACTGATAAACTCCCACACACTATAGAGATCTCAGATGTACCAGAGTTACACTGATAAACTCCCACACACTATAGAGATCTCAGATGTACCAGAGTTACACTGATAAACTCTCACACACTATAGAGATCTCAGATGGACCAGAGTTACACTGATAAACTCTCACACACTATAGAGATCTCAGATGTACCAGAGTTACACTGATAAACTCTCACACACTATAGAGATCTCAGATTTACCAGAGTTACACTGATAAACTCTCACACACTATAGAGATCTCAGATTTACCAGAGTTACACTGATAAACTCTCACACACTATAGAGATCTCAGATTGACCAGAGTTACAATGATAGACTCTCACACACTATAGAGATCTCAGATTGACCAGAGTTACACTGATAAACTCTCACACACTAGAGATCTCAGATTGACCAGAGTTACACTGATAAACTCTCACACACTATAGAGATCTCAGATTGACCAGAGTTACACTGATAAACTCTCACACACTATAGAGATCTCAGATTTACCAGAGTTACACTGATAAACTCTCACACACTATAGAGATCTCAGATTGACCAGAGTTACACTGATAGACTCTCACACACTATAGAGATCTCAGATTGACCAGAGTTACACTGATAAACTCTCACACACTATAGAGATCTCAGATTGACCAGAGTTACACTGATAGACTCTCACACACTATAGAGATCTCAGATTGACCAGAGTTACACTGATAGACTCTCACACACTATAGAGATCTCAGATTGACCAGAGTTACACTGATAAACTCTCACACACTATAGAGATCTCAGATTGACCAGAGTTACACTGATAAACTCTCACACACTATAGAGATCTCAGATGTACCAGAGTTACACTGATAAACTCTCACACACTATAGAGATCTCAGATTGACCAGAGTTACACTGATAAACTCTCACACACTATAGAGATCTCAGATGTACCAGAGTTACACTGATAAACTCTCACACACTATAGAGATCTCAGATGTACCAGAGTTACACTGATAGACTCTCACACACTATAGAGATCTCAGATGTACCAGAGTTACACTGATAGACTCTCACACACTATAGAGATCTCAGATTGACCAGAGTTACACTGATAAACTCTCACACACTATAGAGATCTCAGATTGACCAGAGTTACACTGATAAACTCTCACACACTATAGAGATCTCAGATGTACCAGAGTTACACTGATAGACTCTCACACACTATAGAGATCTCAGATGTACCACAGTTACACTGATAGACTCTCACACACTATAGAGATCTCAGATGTACCAGAGTTACACTGATAAACTCTCACACACTATAGAGATCTCAGATGTACCAGAGTTACACTGATAAACTCTCACACACTATAGAGATCTCAGATTGACCAGAGTTACACTGATAGACTCTCACACACTATAGAGATCTCAGATGTACCAGAGTTACACTGATAAACTCTCACACACTATAGAGATCTCAGATTGACCAGAGTTACACTGATAGACTCTCACACACTATAGAGATCTCAGATGTACCAGAGTTACACTGATAAACTCTCACACACTATAGAGATCTCAGATTGACCAGAGTTACACTGATAGACTCTCACACACTATAGAGATCTCAGATGTACCAGAGTTACACTGATAAACTCTCACACACTATAGAGATCTCAGATTGACCAGAGTTACACTGATAGACTCTCACACACTATAGAGATCTCAGATGTACCAGAGTTACATTGATAAACTCTCACACACTATAGAGATCTCAGATTGACCAGAGTTACACTGATAAACTCTCACACACTATAGAGATCTCAGATTGACCAGAGTTACACTGATAGACTCTCACACACTATAGAGATCTCAGATTGACCAGAGTTACACTGATAAACTCTCACACACTATAGAGATCTCAGATTGACCAGAGTTACACTGATAAACTCTCACACACTATAGAGATCTCAGATGTACGAGAGTTACACTGATAAACTCTCACACACTATAGAGATCTCAGATTGACCAGAGTTACACTGATAAACTCTCACACACTATAGAGATCTCAGATGTACCAGAGTTACACTGATAAACTCTCACACACTATAGAGATCTCAGATGTACCAGAGTTACACTGATAGACTCTCACACACTATAGAGATCTCAGATGTACCAGAGTTACACTGATAGACTCTCACACACTATAGAGATCTCAGATTGACCAGAGTTACACTGATAAACTCTCACACACTATAGAGATCTCAGATTGACCAGAGTTACACTGATAAACTCTCACACACTATAGAGATCTCAGATTGACCAGAGTTACACTGATAAACTCTCACACACTATAGAGATCTCAGATTTACCAGAGTTACACTGATAGACTCTCACACACTATAGAGATCTCAGATTTACCAGAGTTACACTGATAAACTCTCACACACTATAGAGATCTCAGATGTACCAGAGTTACACTGATAAACTCTCACACACTATAGAGATCTCAGATTGACCAGAGTTACACTGATAAACTCTCACACACTATAGAGATCTCAGATGTACCAGAGTTACACTGATAAACTCTCACCCACTATAGAGATCTCAGATTGACCAGAGTTACACTGATAAACTCTCACACACTATAGAGATCTCAGATTGACCAGAGTTACACTGATAGACTCTCACACACTATAGAGATCTCAGATTTACCAGAGTTACACTGATAAACTCTCACACACTATAGAGATCTCAGATTTACCAGAGTTACACTGATAGACTCTCACACACTATAGAGATCTCAGATGTACCAGAGTTACACTGATAGACTCTCACACACTATAGAGATCTCAGATTGACCAGAGTTACACTGATACACTCTCACACACTATAGAGATCTAACATACTTGACTCACCTCTGAAAACTTGTTACCTCCTGAGGCACTTGGGCATGAAGGGATGCATGGCAGAGCCAGTTTGTCTTTACATTCTGGGTGACAGGCAGCACGGCATTCTAGATAAGACATCAAGTTTCATCTTTTCATACGGTAATAAGAGACACATAAATATAGTCTACTGACCACTGACAGAACAATACATTCTACACTGTATTGGCCACTGGCCTGGGTTATTTAATTTGATTCCTTCAGCTGGTATTGTCATGGCAAGATGGTCAAGCACACTGCATCCATTTAAATGCATCTACACCCCCCCCCCAACACACACATACACGAGAGAGAGAGAGAGAGAGAGAGAGAGAGAGAGAGAGAGAGAGAGAGAGAGAGAGAGAGAGAGAGAGAGAGAGAGAGAGCACATGGCTGTAATAATAGTATAGTTCACTTGTATGGTCACCAGAAATGTTGAGGGGTATGTATCAGTAGAGGGAAGCAACTGATGTGAAGCAAACGCCTCAAACAAATAAAGGTACATGTGAGAGAGTATGAGACTGGGGACAGGAAAACAGTGGATGTGTTTCGTTGTTATAGCCGTCCCCTGGCCTAACCCTGGGTTAGTACTTCGGTAGACCTAGGCGGAGATATAACCCTGTATGGTTTAGTAGACGGGGATATAAACATGTATAATTTAATAGGTGGAGATATAAACCTGTAGCCACAAATGTTGGTCCGTATGACCAATCTGACAGGGAGGGAGGGAGAGAGAGAGAGAGAGGGAGAGAGAGAGAGAGAGATAGAGAGAGAGATAGAGAGAGAGAGAGAGAGAGAGAGAGAGAGAGAGAGAGAGAGAGAGAGAGAGAGAGAGAGAGAGAGAGAGAGAGAGAGAGAGAGAGAGAGAGAGAGAGCTCAACTCCTAGCTTTCGCATTGAAGGACTACTACTAAAAGGAGAAGGGTTATGAGTATTCTAACAGCATTAATGGGATATAACTGACCAAGAATATAAAGATCTTAATTCACACCATTTGGTTCCTTAAAGATAGGCTTGGGACAAGAAGCTCAAGAAAGCAAACCCAAATTAAGCCAGTTGAAAACAGCTGTGTCAGTTTGGTGAGAGAAATATTAAGTATAGTAGTTGACTCAAGCTTACCATACATTATTCTGATCTCAAACAAATGAAGTAGAGACTCCAAAAGCAAATTTACTGACAAGTTTACCAAACACCCTAATGTAGCTCACTTACATAACAACATAGGAAAACCAACTTAAATAATCATTTGTACGTCATCGTCAAGTGCCGTGCCGACTGGCGTAGGCGTTCATGGCTCTCCACAGATCTCAGTCTTTGGTGTTCTGGATCAACTCTGCTGATGATATTCCTACATGCCACCGTCTCAATCCGTCCAGCATCATTTCTCTTGGTCTGCCTCTCTTCCCCTCGATCTTTCCAGTTGTCACGATGTTCTCCAATGCCTATCTTCTCATCACATGACCAAAGAAAGCTGTTTGTCTCTTTCTTATTGTTGTATATAGTGTTCTAGTTTCATTAGCCTCTTTCAGACAATCGTTGTTAGTTACTCTGGCAGTCCAAGGAATTCGCAACATTCGTCTTAAAAACCACATCTCTGTTGCTTCTAAGTTTATCCTAATTTGGTCATTTACATTCCAAGATTCGCTGCCATACAGCAAAACTGGTTCTATATAGCATTTTAGCACTCTCTTTCTTACATTCATTGATAGCGACTTATTGCATATAATCATAATCATTTGTACAACACCGAATATTCCAACATATAAAGCAAATTAAATTCACTTTCAATATACTAAGGATTCAAAATGAAAAATATGATAACGGTATTAACAAAAACCCTCGAAGCTCTCAGTAAACAGCATATTAAAGATAAATATGACACAATCATTTTATGTGCTGCAACTATATGCAGATTTACTACAGGCAGAAAATATAGTTCAACAAGATATAAGTACCAGTTCTTACCTTTGCATTTCATGGCCATTTTACTAAATCGAATTCTTTTACCACACTGAAAATAAAGATAAAATATAATTGTAATATGCAGCGTACAGCGAGTTTGGAAATGTTACATGAAAAAACAGTATGTATGTGTGAGTATATATACAAACACTGCAGTACTTACCAAGCCTGTGTTCATATTTATTATTTTTGTGGATTAGCTGAGAAATTTATTTTTGTGCATTAAACACTTGATTGTTTTACTGAAAATGGCACTAAAAACATGCAACTTAAGAAGATACAAAGGCCATGATGATTATTGGTGAGTTGTATATTGGAGCATCTGAAGTGCTGTTAAGGCTATTGGCAGAGAGTTATTGGCAATGCAAACAAACCTACAATCTAATAATCCATCAGAAGGAAGAAATCATCCACCAATCTGCACATTAAACTGCCGCAATAAATAAAATAAATTGCTTAATGGCAAGTCAGAAAATGATACGTGGATCATTCAAAGGTATAAATAAAATAATGAACAACACAGATGGAGACAAGGCAAAAAAAAGCTTTCAACACATCGCCCTGGCCAAGATAGCATGATAGATGTTGCTTAATTTTAACTACTGCATGTTTCAACGAGGATACACAATTGTAAGATTTTTCTGCACAACAGGTCCAGCTCAAGCTTACAGGTTACACTAAAGCTTACATTTTATAAAGCTGTTTTAAATAAGGTTCTATGTGGGGAGCATCTGTTGGATTTATCAATAATCACTAGAAATGAGAAGAAACCTAATTCTGTTTTTCCAAAAGGATCAATTGTCTTTGATTCAATTCTACAGAACATTAGCTATCACAAATGCCAATACAGTTAGTGCTCGACTTACGACCACGATCGGTTCCGACAGACGGTCGTAAGATGATTTGGTCGTAAGTTGAGTACGCTATGTGTACAGTAATATGAAGTGATGTTATAAAAATATTTAAGTTAAATTATATCATAAATTTCTTTTATTATTGTTATAAATCATAATTTTCGATGTTCATTTTGTGCCATTTGTATCATCTCTACACCATTTTGTTTCTTATTTTTACATCGTCAGGTTTCAGAAAAACACTGCATTAACTGTACATGTACAACTGGTTTAATATTTGCAAAACATATAAAATACTGGTGTGGAAAATACTATAGGAAACATTTTCCCAATCGCAAAACACATCAAATTGTCATTAACGTCAGAATATATAAACATGTACTTCTTCTTCTGCGTTCATCCGGATTTTTTTTCCGGACGTGACTGCGTTCTGCCTGTTTACAGCAGAGCTGTGTTCTTGCGCCGTTAGGCCGACACATCCGACTTCTGCAGGCATTTGTTGACCGGGTTAACCTTCCCGGGGATATAAACATGTACGAAACATTTTATTGGCAACTGGTGCTTGGCTGCAGATCATTAATGTCGTCATCTAAGGCAGCAGTTGGGGGTACCGGAGTTGGTTTTTTCATGGTGAGCTTTGTCTGAATTGTATGTTTCTCTTTTTTAATCATAAATTTCACGATACGGACGAAACACATCGTGCGCGATCCGTTCAATCCGTGCAAATCGTTCGATGTTTGGGTCCATTGCTTCGAAATGTATAAGAAGTTTATTCAGTAAAGATAAACCTTCTGATAATCCCTTAGTGGCGAACTTACTTTCTGGCTCATCCTCTTCTTTCTTGGCTTCTCTTCTTTCTTCTTCCAGTTCGATTAACTCTTCATTTGTAAGTTCTCCTGATTCTTTGTCTAGCAACTCTTCGACATCTTCAATTTCACACTCCAAATAAAGGTCTTTGGCAAGTTTTACTATTTTTTCCCGAATCGTTTCAAGTTCATATTCACTGTCAAATCCATGAAAATCATTAACATAGCGCTTAACACAATTTTTCCAGATGCCATTCATGCACTTTGTCGGCAAGCTTTAGCCGCGCTTAGGGAAGTCAATGGACCTAGGGTTATTGAGTGTGACCGTGTTATTTCTTAGAAATTGATGATGCCGGCTAGCAGTATAGCATCAAAGAGCATCATGCCTCCCTTTCCTTAGTTAACGACCGCCGATGATTGCAGACAACGCCGTTTGACTGATAACTGGGGCAGAAATAAATCTGAAATCTAATATGGCTAGTGATTGTGGTCGTAAAGTTGAATGGTCATAAGTTGCATAGGTCGTAAGTCGATCAATACCTGTAATACAATGTATATCTATATACACTCACTCGTGCGTGCGTGTGTGTGTGGTGTGGGAGGGAGAGAGAGAGAGAGAGAGAGAGAGAGAGAGAGAGAGAGAGAGAGAGAGAGAGAGAGAGAGAGAGAGAGAGAGAGAGAGAGAGAGAGAGAGAGAGAGAGAGAGAGAGAGAGAGAGAGAGAGAGAGAGAGAGAGAGAGAGAGAGAATACTGTTAAGACAGATGGGTAGGTGAATATCAGTGTTTACAGGAGGAAAGCAGACATTTTAATCAGCTCAAAACAGGCAAATGACCATAAGCAAAAGATCTTAAAGGACATAAAGGGAGATATATGCTAGTAACAAGGTGGTAACATCTGATGTAAGCTGTTAATAAAATGAGCACTCACTGGTACACAGGTCTCTGGCTTGATGACTGTTTTAGGCATGAAGATATGTACCCTGTTCAACCCACGACCTGCAGAATTGGCCTTCCTCAGGGTAGGAGTCCTAAAATTTCAGAAATATTATATTCTCAAACATACAACACAACACAACTGAAGAATATTAAAAAAATTGTGGAATAATTGAATTCCAAGTAAATCATACAAAACATCCAGTTAAGTAACAAACATAATACTATCTGCTTGGACGAAATCTTGTTGCATTAAGAATGGGTGGTTGTTTCTTCAACTTCCTTGTTCCTGGATAACTGAATGTCTACTCTGAATTCCCTGGTAAAGTGAGCCACCAGCTGGTGAGGTAGATCTTTTACAGGTCGCAGAATCTAGATATATAACACCATAGCCATATATTTGCCGAAGAAATGATCCATCACATGGTTGCGAGTATATTCATCTGCTCATGCTTTCACGCACATGAATGTAGTACCTAGTTTGTTGTCTCATCTGGCTGTCAGATGGGGTATAAACCCAACCTCAGGCCACATATCACATACTGGTGCCATTTGAACCAGTATATTTCACGATATTAAAATCGTTACAATTCAATATACAAATGTGTGTTATGTTAATTCAGCAGTAGAATTTCACTTTAATACCTTCCTAACAATGTAAACTGAGTACCTTGTTGAATGGTTTATGCAATAATGTTTTCCAACAGCCTCCTGTTAGCATAGAAACATTTTAGTACTTTAAAAGATTTGTAAGGATAGTGCCATATTATTGAAGAGTGAGACGAGATGAATAGAATAAAGCAGATGATGGTGAAATCTTCTTCTTCTGCGTTCATCTGGAGTTTCTTTTTTTCGGATGTGACTGCGTTGTGCCTGTTTATAGCTGAGCTGCGTTCTTGCGCCGTTAGGCCGACACATCCGACTTCTGCGGGCATTTGTTGACCGGGTTAACCTTCCCGGAGATGGTGAAAAAACCAGGTTGAGAATTAGATCAGTAAAACACTTACTCTGGTGTGTTTTTGAGAATACTTTTCCTTGGTCTGGCATTGGTGTTATAATTGGTGTTGCGGTTGAAAAGTTCATCATCACTCTCTGCACCGCTGTCTTCTATAAACCAAAAAATGAAGAGTAGATGAATTTCATACGGAGCATTCTGCATTTTGAGATTTTTTAAAATGTAAATTCATAAAGTGATTTCCCTAGTACACATTAATACTTTAACTTCAATACTTAAATTATAACCTAAACATCTAAATAATGATCTTAATAAGACAGGTACAACAATGAGTACAAGAACCCAACAATAAACTGACCTCCGCGTGATTTCCTCTTGTCCAGTGATGGCTCACTGAAGCTTTTGTTGAGTTTGGGGATGTTTGTCTCCACTGTTGCTGAGGGTTTGCCAGTGGTGTCAATTGTAATAGTGGCAGTCACTATCGATGTATTGTGTGCCTGCAGGCAGAACAGTTCAGACAAAGTTATAGTGAATAATTTGCTACTGACTTTCTCATAGCGATTAATCTCATGTAACATAATGGCAGAAACAGAAGTTAGTTAGTTAGTCGACAGATCATCCTCATTGCACATCGAACCATAAGTGCTCGGATCCCCTCCTCAGCAAATCCCGCAACGTGTAGCGGCTAACGACGTCAGTTCTGTGTTGGTTTATAAATCTTCTTTGGCTTCCTGCGTAGTGTTCTTGTTTGGCCACCCCTCTTTTAATTTGCTGCTCTCGCAGTCTGGCCATTGTTGTAGATTCACAGTCATCACTTGGTTCTCGCAAAAGTCTTACTTCTCGTAGAGCATTCAGAATGTCGGCCGGGTCCATGGCACATCCGCCCTCCACAGTAGCCTCACCTGCGAGCTTGTCAGCCCGCTCATTTCCTTGTACTCCCGCATGCCCTGGCACGAAGATGAAACTAATCTTTGCCAGTCGAGACCGCTCCAAAGGCAGCAACCATTCTCTTCGGATCGACCCCTCCTCTATCCTCTTGATCATGTTCATTGAGTCGCTAAGGAAACAAGCCCTAGTGAATGTCTGTGTCTCGAGCCATGTTATTGCTTTACTTACTGCCATGACTTCCATGGTCATACTACTTGTGGTTTCAGTGAAAGCACCAGAGTCCTCCTTCACAATTCTCCCTCCGGCCCGAGCTGTAAAGGCCCATGAGCTTCTCACATGTCGGACGACCGACCCATCTGTGTAGATGACCGCGTCACCGTCTAGCGAATTCTCGAAAATCAACGCTTGTACTTCAGCCTCAACAGCAGCCAGATTTTCTTGTCTGCATTTTCTATCTAGTTGGATGCAAACTGAAAAGGATGTTGGCACTTTCACCCACTCCTCGCCAGGTTCTAAGTCCTCAAGTGAACACACCTGTTGAAGAATGTCTTCGGCTTGACCCATCCACGACCGTCCTCTTTTTAACCTGCTGCCCTTCACCTTCCTAATTTCACTATGCAGTGGATGTTGTGTGTTTGCGTTAATTCTGAGGTAGGCGCGTGCCCTGCAACCTTTTATTCTCTCTTCAATGGTTGGAAAACCAAGAAGGTAGCGCATCGCCCTGCATGCTGTATCTCTTGTACATCCAAGAATAATGCGCATAGCTTCATTCTGTATCCTTTCCATCCTTTCTATCTGCTTATGGCTGAGAGTCAGGATTGCCATTGCATACTCCAAAACAGACATGACCAACCCCTCGTACAGAAGACATAGATGGCGCTGCTCACAGTTTGCTGCCGCCATCACCCGCATCGCTGCCAAGCTCCGCTTGGCCTTTGTTATCACCTGGTCTATGTGCACATTATAAGCAAGGCTTCGATCAAACCGTATCCCCAGGTAATTCATTGCCTGCGTTCTTTCCACCGTCTCTGAACACAGCATTACAGTTGGTGTTGGAGTGTTGACAATATGATTATTCAACGAGAACCAAGTCACTGTTGCCTTTGTTGGGTTGACCATTGCCCCAGCTTCATCACACCAAGTGGCAGAAACAGAAGATTTACTATAATTAAGTTAGTTGCATATCCTTTACAGGACACAGCAGTCAACTCCAGCATTTTTTGGCTGTTTGTGTCTCTTGGCAAGTTTACGTTCAGTAGTTTGCCATTGCTTTCCAAGCGGCCGGCGCTCCGCTGCAAGGTTTGCTGCCAAATCGCCGGCAGCTCTTTTTCGAACATGGTGTGCGGGATAATGAACTGTGTCTGTATCCCCTTCGAGCCATATATACTATAGTTGGCTAATAATAAAAGTGACAAAGACATTCCATGCGACCGCACTCGTTATTTCAAGCATATGTTAGTTTACTTGCTGCTTAAATAAGAGTTTTAACTATCAAGTATAATGCATGAATGTCCCAGTTATACGCGCAGTTATATATGCATCTATTAGAGTGAAATTACTCCCGAGGTACCTGTCTCTCTACTGTGACTATGTTGCAGAACTCCTAAGCTCAAAAACCAGCAAAATGTGCAAGCAATGAACTTCTCCGACGAGGAATGTTAATCTGGATAGACCAGATGTCCAGTCTGTGGATATGCAGCACCACTACAGTGTCCCAGGATCTTGGCCAGTGTTAACATTAGTCCTTGTTTTGACAGCAGCAACTTTTACCATCTGCCTTCCTCAGCAGTCTGTAAGGCTATGAGTTTGCTTCGAAATCAACTTGAATTTGCTATTTTATTTCCTACAGAGTTTCACATCTAGGATTGTTACATCTGGTTTTAAAATAGACCTTTCTGGACTGAACTTCATGGAATATTTTGGTCTGTGTTCTGCAATTTGAGAGGCTTCTTTACATGTATATATTGCTGCAGAACCGCACATCTTCAGCTTTGTGTACATGTGACGATTGAATTTGGTGTGCCCTGTTCTAAAGCAATCTTTTTTAATTCTCATGGTAAAAATGTTCTTTTAACCCTTTACAGGGCAAAACGGCCATTTGCGGCCCATGCCCTAAACGAGCAGAACGTCTGATTCCGTCTTTGAATACTAGTCGTTTTAAAAATGCGATCTCGCGAATTTCCAAGACTTCCTGTTCCTTTCTACCAGTCTTGCTGATAAGAGTGAAAGCGTGGGTAACGTTTGCAAGTGTTTTCGTTAAATTTGATCAGATTGTTCGTTAGTTTCGGGGTTTTTGTGCGTTGTTACTGAAAATGGATTTCCTCAATTCTTCAAGCGATAGCGGCGATTTCGATGGGTTCAATTTAAGTGACACTGAAACGCACGAATCGGTTAGAATCGGAGCTGGATCTCAGTGATATCAGCGTGTACACTTCAGATCTTTCGGACTTTGAAGAAAGTGAATCTGATTCAGAAAATGTCGCTGAAGAAAGTCGGGCGGGGCCGTCTCGTGACGCAAATGGTTGGATTAACACTGAATATCGAAGAATTTAGTGAAGAAACTGGCGTCAACTTAACTGACGATTGTTCTCAGCGTGCATTCTTTCTTCAACACTTCGAGGAATAAACGTTCCAAATGATTGCCGATCAAACAAACGTGTATGCTAGGCAAAAGATCAAACAAATAGATGATCGAGGCTTGGTTCCAACAAACGCAACCGAAATGCAGGCCTATTTTGGTCTGCTCATATTATTGGGGATCCACAATCTTCCTCGTTTGGAATTGCACTGGTCTACAGATGACATGTTGGGAGTGCCAGGTGTGAAGAATGTGATGCCGCTCAAGAGATTCAAGAAGCTAGAGCAATATTTACATGTGGCTGATAACAACACAGCTGACGGCAATGACCGCCTCCACAATATTCGGCCTCTCATTGACATGGCTAATGGGATGTTCTTACAACGTTACAAACCTAAGAAGGAAATTTCCATTGATGAGGCAATGGTGCCATTCAAAGGCAGGAATGCACTAAAACAATATCTACCAGCCAAGCCAACAAAATGGGGAATGAAAGTATGGTGTGCTTGCGAGTCAGCAACTGGTTACCTCCTCCAGTTTTCTGTTTACCATGGCAAAATAGATGTTGGCACTCAGCGTGGACTGGGCCATGATGTAGTGATGCAGCTTGCTGCTCCCTTTTTGGGAAAGTATCATCACCTCTATTTTGATAACTTTTTTTCGTCAGTTGGGCTTTTTACTAACCTTCTCCAAGAGAAAACTTATGCGGCAGCAATGGTAAGAAAGAACCAGAAGGATCTGCCTCTGGTATTCAGAGAAAAGAGAAAAATGAAGCAATGGGACCATCAAGTCTTCCAGAAAGAGGATCTGCTTGCTACTGTGTGGCATGATAAAAGGGATGTCTTCATGCTCTCCAACAATACCTCACACACATTGGACACTGTTGAGCGATGGGACCGGCACACTCGCACCAGAAAGCCTGTCCTGCCCTGCTGTCATCAGACTCTACAACCAATGCATGGGAGGGGTGGACAAGGCAGATCAAAAGAGGGGGTATTACTCTACACTGAAGAAGTGCAGAAAATACTGGTGCTACCTCTTCAGTTTTGTCTTAGATTCATGCATAAACAATGCATCCATCCTGTTTGAGCAGTCCGCAGCAAAGCCCAGCAAACGCTACGCCCTTCTGGACTTCCGTCTGGATTTATCGAAGCAACTCATCGCAGGATTCTCCAGCAGGAAGATTGCATCAAAGAGGAAAGGCCAAGCAGTAGCCCCATAAAGTGTCCACAACCACAAGCTCATTAGGTTTGAGGGCAGGAAGAAAGCCTGCGCAGCGTGCAGACACGCCAAACGTCGTACCCCTGCAAGACGAGCCATTGAAAGTTCATATGGCTGTGATGTGTGCCAAGTGATCTACTGTAAGGACACTTGTTTTCCCCAACATCTTGGAGGCCAGTGAGCAGTTGGCAGTATTTGTACATAGTGTATATATGACTGACACTCACAAATAATGTGTAATATTTTGTAAATATTTGTGTTCATATGTGGATTATACCAACAAGACTGGATTATTCATATGACATGTGGATTATACCAACAAGACTATTATTCATATGACATGTGAGTACAATTATTAATCTGCTGCATGTGGATTATACCAACAAGACTGGATTATTCATATGACATGTCAGTACAATTATTAATCTGCATGTGGATTATACCAACTAGACTGGATTATTCATATGACATGTGAGTACAATTATTAATCTGCATGTGGATTATACCAACAAGACTGGATTATTCATATGACATGTGAGTAAAATTATTAATCTGCATGTGGATTATACCAACAAGACTATTATTCATATGACATGTGAGTACAATTATTAATCTGCTGCATGTGGATTATACCAACAAGACTGGATTATTCATATGACATGTGAGTACAATTATTAACCTGCATGTGGATTATACCAACAAGTCTGGATTATTCATATGACATGTCAGTACAATTATTAATCTGCATGCATTTCTCTTCATTTTGCTCTTTATTTCACTAAAATCCATTCACTAACAACTTAGTTATGATCTTTTTACTAACGTTACCCAAACTCTGACTAAAATCCTCAAAAATCTTGCCCGTTTAGAGTTAGAAATAGGAAAAACCTGTGCCCTGTAAAGGGTTAAGCAGAGAGAGAGAGAGACCTAATGCAATGAAGGTAATATAACTAAATCTGCCATTTTCAAAGATTTTCCAGCAAGGATAAATAAAGTATCATTACACACAGATAAGCACAAGAACAACTGTCATGATTCTCACGAATGACAGATCAGGGAAAACAGGTACATATGACGAAACCTTAAGCTCTGGTGAAGATCAAGGGCTTGTAACTAGGCATGCTAAATATTTCTTAGCCTTACAATGAATCAATGCCTGCAATAACAAAAACAAGACAGTTTAACAAAATGATGTATGAAGAAGCTCACTTCTTCATCTCGTTGACGTTTTGGCGGTGTGTTGTCCAACTCATCTTCAGGATGTGCTGTAGGCCGCTTGAACTTCTTACCACTTCTCAGCCTTGAGTAACCCAGGGGATCTTCTTCGGTTTTATCATAGCTTACATCAGACAGGAAGGATGCCGACTGCTCCATGATAGTGTTTAACCTGCAGCAGAGGATCAAACAGCATGACTAATAGTACAACTGTACCCCAAGATGGCACCACCAGATGCTAGTGAGTACACATAAAACTGTGCAACAGTAGCCATTAGACCTTGTGCGCGCAGGCTTGACCATTGTGGCTATGTGAACTTAACGTTGAAAATAAAACTGGGCACAAATATCATTTTGATACATCAAGCCATAAAATAGGTACCCATGTTTTGTTTTGTTTTTTAACATTAAAACAGGAAAGAAACGCTCTTTAACAGCATGACCTGATATAATAGAAATCCGTAGGATGTTACTCCCATTAAAAACTACCAAGTGAGACATTACAAGTTACAAGCTATAACTTTCAACGCTTTGACTGAAGCCTATTTACATAGATTTATAAGATATACACTGCTCAAAAAAAAAAAAAAAAAAAAGGCATAGCTATCCGAGGGCGCGTTTTTATGTTTTGTAAGTAAAATTTGGTGCTAGGGTATACAAAAATAAATCAATCAATCATGTGCCATGCCGGTCATGACTCTCCATTTCACTCGATCACCAGAGTCATGGATCAGCTCAGTGTTCCTGTCTTGACCCTGCCATGTGGCCGAGCCATCCAGCTATTTACTTATCGGTCTTCCCCTTGGTCTGTTCCCTTCTATCTTGCCAGTTGTCACTAAGTTCTCCAATCCATTTCTTCTCATAACATGTCCAAAAAATTTTGACTGTCTATGTCTAATCAATTTACGATTTTCATTTGTCTCCTGTAGTACTTGGTTATTGGTTTTTCTGTCTGTCCGTGGTATTCTTTGCATTTTCCTCAGAAACCACATTTCTGCAGCCATCAGATGTTTTTCAGCTTGACTGCTCATTGTCCAAGTTTCACACCCATACAAAAGAACAGGCTCTATGTAGCACCTCAACATTCTTTTTCTCATTTCAATTGACATCTTCTTATTGGTCAGTATGTTTTTCATCTTGCAAAAGGCTACTTTCGCCATTGTGATTCTTGTTCTAATCTCTACAAGGCATCTCCCATCAGATGTTATGGCTGTTCCAAGATAATTGTACCGATTCACCTGTTGAATAATATTCCCATTTACTTGTATATTACATTGTATTTTTGTTCTTCCTAGCGACGACCATGTGTCTTTTTACAATTTAATTCTAATCCCAGTTGTTCACTGTGTGCAACAACCACATCTACTAATTGTTGCAGATCCTTCTCACTGTCTGCAATCAATACTATATCATCAGCATATCTAATGTTATTGATGTTTCATCCTCCAATGATGATTCCATTTATATCCTCTCATCATCATCATCTTCCACTTCTGCCGTCAAGCGTCGTGGGGAGGAATAATTTGCGTTCCAGCGCCCGGTGGACGGCACTGGATAGTGACATTCCGTGTGGTTGTACAATGTCTCTGATGTCGTCAATCCATTTTCTTCTTGGACGTCCTCGTGGTCTCGTCGCAGATGATCTTTGATGTAAGGCCAGTGATGGTAGTTGCTGATGTTGCATTCTAACGACATGGCCAAACCACTTGATCTTCTGTCTTTCAATAAATGTGGCACAAGGTGTTGATCCCACAGTCTGTCTGATAGTAGCATTTCTTACTCGGTCTCGGATTGTTAAGTTGGCAGCTCTCCTCAGGCATCTCATTTCGCAGGTGTTGATTTTGCGAAGGTGTAATTTGGATAAAGTCCAGGTATGAGATTGATAGCATAGGGTTGGTGTGAATATGCTGTTTATTATCTGTCGTTTTGCGAACATTGGTATGTTTGGATGCTTCAGTAAGGGTGATAGTTGATATGTAAGTGCACTAGCTTTTTAACATCTGATTTCAATTTCTCTGTCCAATCTGCCATCTTCTGTGATCATACTTCCAAGGTATTTGAATTCTTTAACTTGTTTCAGAGGTGTGTTATTTATCTGTATACTTAGTGGGCCTGGCGATCTGCTAACTTGCATTACTTCGGTTTTGGCTGTGTTTATACTCATATTGTATCTGCTGCAGGTTGAACTCAGATTAGTAATATGATTTTGTAGTCTGCCCTCATCGCTGTAAAACAGGCACTGATCGTCTGCAAATAAAAGTTCATTTATTCCTTGTGGGTCAGTTGTTTCATCTGGAGTAAAGAGTTCTAAATTTTCTGAATCTGTTCTGTCGAGACTTGCTTCTTTGGAAATTCTGTCCATGTAGATATTGAATAGCAGGGGAGAGAGCACACATCCCTGTCTCACTCCTGAATTGACTGTGAACATATCTGATATACCTTCTTGTGTTCTTACTGCACTTTGGCTCGAGTGGTACATGGCTATGATGTTTTCTAGCAGTTGCCCTTCTATCCCATAGTCTTCAAGAATGGTCCATAATTTGTATCTGTCTACTCTATCGAAAGCCTTTTTCCTGATCCACAAACACAATATTCTGCTGGTCACTATATTCGATAGTTTTTTCACAAATTTGTCTAAGTGTTATATCCTCTACATTTCTGAAAATATTTTCACTGTATAGGGAAAAAAGATCTGGAGACATTACACATCCCTGCCTAACACCTCTCTTAATAGGTATACAAAAACCAGCCTCAAATGTTCTTTAGAGTGTCAAATGCACGTACTGACCTGAACTGCTTTAGTTTTTGTAATTGTTAAAATGCAGTGGTCATAGTGTTTATGATCCAATGTTTAACCACAGCTCATGATGCGCGTAACAGAAAGCAACAAAATTTGGGATGAACATTATTCACTGACTACGCAACTGAAACGCTATAACAGGATAATACTGCACTCAAACAATTCAGTTCGATACACGTGAACATTGCTATTTCCTGATTGCGTGCAGGCGAAAGTCAAAGTCAGGTTGCCAGGCATCTAAATGTGCATCAAAGTACGATCAGTCGACTTTGGCATTGGCTCAGTTGAAGACTGAGCATCACGGTAGACGACCCTGAGTGACAAACAGCGACATAGGTCTGCTTTATTTTTTTTTTTAGAAGACTCCACATGCACCCAATCAAGGAATACTGTGGGAAGTGACTCTTTGCTGGGGTAATTTGTGTACTCATGGTACAAGGTTGAATCAATTTTACAGCTGTATTTGGTTAGGAGAAACAAACAAGTGAAACCATTTTGTGGGTGTAGCAATGCACTAGCCACTATGGTTCTAAACACAAACCAACTGTCATGCAATCATTCTTCACAAGTGCAAGGCACTCATTCTCCACAATCTGCTAGTGTGCATTCTTACTTAGTCCACTGATCTGTATAGTATAAATGCAAACAAGGAATGATAGAAACAAGTTCAATATACGTCTTGACTATACTAATGCTGTTACACACAAACGTGGACATACCTTGGGTTGCTTATGTCCAAGTGCCCATTCTGCCGGTGGCTGTTAGCAATGGCTGCAAGTCTATCCCTGTCTTGTTCATGCAGAACGCTCTTGCTATTCTTGTCATTGAGTAATTCTCTAATAACACCAATCTGACGATCCTGTTTAAACAGTTCACATATTAACATGTATGTCCCAGCAACAATGGCCTGTACAAACATCTGAAATCAAATAAGCGAATCTTTCTTCTTCCTTTCTGATTCACAAGGTAAAGAACTAAAAGATCCCATGGTCTTGTACCCAAGGCACATATAGATCCTGACTCCCCTCTGTTGTGTATCCATCTTGTAGTTACAGGGGTTCTAACATTACCAAGATCTATGCTGACAGTTAGGGGTTAGGGTTTCTTGGCAAGTTTTGCAGAAGGTAGTTTGCCGTTGCTTTCCTTCTGTATGTATGTACTAGTCGGTGGCCATAGCCATTGTCTCTACTGCTCTACTGATGAGATCATAACCAGAGTGAAATTCTGCAAGGGACATCTACTGAATGAATGAATGAATGAATGTACTGGTAGAGTCCAGTCGAAGCCATGCACAATCCTGCTGCCTTATGGTCAGGGGTAGACTGGGGTCAGTCAAGGGCTAGGGAGACCCTAGCAACCCAACCTAGCACTACAACAAGATCCCCATGGGGGCTGTGTTACAGGGCTCTTTCCCCTCTCCAAGCTCAGACACCAGTGGGGCGTGCAAGACTGGTACTGCAACTTGACACCTATGGAGAAGGGTATTATAATGCAACCGGGTCAGATTCAGCACAGTAATTACAGACTGGCGGATATTAGGCCTAGGTTGGTAGTGTTTCCTCTACAGGTTCTCAGTATCCAATGCCTAGACAGAGAAATAGACTAAACTATGGCTGGAGCAGCAACCTGTAAATATGAATGCTAATGCTAAGGAGAAAATATTTAAAGAAATCAAAGTGCCACATCTTGTTAAAACAAATAATCTGCAAACATGATAGCTTATAAAAGAAAAGAGAAACAGTTGGGTTGAAGATGGGACAGTCCACAATCCGTTCCAAGTAGGGCTATTATCCAAGGCAAAGCCATAAGTAGATGTAAGCAATGAAGGCAGAGATGAGGATTCTGCTGCTGCTATTGGTGAAGCAGAGTATGGTTTGATAGTCATGATGTAGCTGGTGTTGGTACAGAAGCTGCCAACAGTTGCTCCCCAGAACTACCACACATTGGAAAGATTTGTGTAGAACAACAACAAAGTGTTAATGTCCATGAGAGACTATTGAAAGCAAATGCTATCTAGAACTTTAATTTACCAAACAAGAAAATCAATACCCAACTGAAACAGAGTTCACTTTTTACATTCATCAGTCACTGAAAACTTAAGAATTTGAATCTGTTAAGGTAATCTACAACTGATAGTCATGGTCTCATCTCTGAAATGATAGGCAGAGGATCTCTTTATAAAGACAATGTCTATGATTACTGCCCAGCATGATTACTGTCAAGAAGTAAAGAATTGGCAGGCAAATCTGTAAATTTTGTACAGATGTCTAGAAAATCATGATTCGTCAGTTCACAGAAATCTTTGGCGGTCTGGCCACGTGGCATAACCAAGACAAGAGCACAGACCTTATCCAAGACTGACTGTAAAGATGGCAAACCATGACTGACTGTAAAGATGGCAAACCATGACTGACTGTAAAGATGGCAAACCAAGACTGTAAAGATGGCAAGCCATGACTGACTGTAAAGATGGCAAACCATGACTGACTGTAAATATGGCAAACCAAGACCGACTGTAAAGATGGCAAACCAAGACCGACTGTAAAGATGGCAAACCAAGACCGACTGTAAAGATGGCAAACCAAGACCGACTGTAAAGATGGCAAACCATGACCGACTGTAAAGATGGCAAACCAAGACCGACTGTAAAGATGGCAAACCATGACCGACTGTAAAGATGGCAAACCATGACTGACTGTAAAGATGGCAAACCAAGACTGACTGTAAAGATGGCAAACCAAGACTGACTGTAAAGATGGCAAACCAAGACCGACTGTAAAGATGGCAAACCATGACTAACTGGCTAAAGATGGCAAACCATGACCGACTGTAAAGATGGCAAACCATGACTGACTGGCTAAAGATGGCAAACCATGACTGACGGTAAAGATGGCAAACTAAGGCTGACTGTAAAGATGGCAAACCGAGGCTGACTGTAATGATGGCAAACCATGACTGACTGCAAAGATGGCAAACCATGACTGACTGCAAAGATGGCAAACCATGACTGACTGTAAAGATGGCAAACCATGACTGACTTTGATGGCAAACCATGACCGCCCAAGCTCATTGGTGTTGCAAATGATTACTCAATTCTTTAAATATGGTTTGTAGTTTGAGCTCCACAATCAAGAACATATTACAGTGGAAACATCAGAAATGCATATGCATTCATTCCTCAGGCTAATTAATTACTTCAAGACCGTTGAAGCCCCTCCGCTGTTCCATTCTCAGCAACTCCTCTGCCCAGCATACCTCTGTACCCCAACATCCCTGTATGCTCATGTGGAGTGGTTCTCTCTTGCTTTGCATCCTGCCTTCCAGCATATGGATTTTCTACATTTTTCAATGAGATGTCTGGAGTCTTTCCTCTTGAGCCTAAGTCGGCGCATAGGGCAGAAGTCATGGCTCTCCATGACTGGCAGTTTGCTGCTACCTGTTGTAGATCTTGGATGTTTACTTGGCCATTGAATGAGCCTTCTCTGATGATGGTTCTACGCAGGGTCTCTCTTGGTCTTCCCCGTTTTCTTTTCCCTACTGGTGACCATATGAAGGTTTGGTAGGGGAGACTTGTCTTGTCCATTCTGAATACATGGCCGATGTAGTTCTAACGGCGTTTTCTTATAAAATTGGATACAATATCTTGCTTAGCCTCTTTTCTTATTTGCGCATTGGTTTTGAAATCTGTCCACTGGCTGTTTAGAATTCTTCTAAGACATTTGTTCTCAAAATTGTCTAATTTTTTATCTAAAGCTACCGTTGATTTCCAACTCTCACATCCATACGTTAGCACTGGAATCACACAAGAATTGAAGATTTTAAGTTTCGTATATTGGCTGAGTGACTTTGACTTCCAGATGTTTAACCCTTTAACGGGCATAGCGCCTGATAGCGTTAAACGGGCGTAGCGCCCAATCGCGTTTTAAAAATGCGATCTCTCGGTTTTCCGACACTTCCGATGACTACTTTCACTTTCGCCGATAGCTTGACAACGTGGCCGCCATTTGTAAACGCGCTACAATGACTTTGAACAGACTTTAACGGACTTTTTTTGATAGTTTTCGGGATTTTTACGTTGGATTTTAATGGATTTCTGCGATTCTTCAAGTGATAGCCGAGATTTCGCTCTGTTCAATTTAAATGACATTAAAGGGCACGAAGTTGATTATTAATCGGAGCTAGATATCAGTGCAAAGCGTTACTTTGCATTAGCAGTCGTGAGTCGGACTTTAAAGAAAGTGATTATGATTCTGAAAATGTGTTTGTAAATTGCCGTATAGATGACGGAAAATCACAAACAACATGCCGTATTTCGTAAATATTTGTGTTCATATATGGATTACCGGCAACAATCACGTGAGTAACATATTCTGCATGCTTTTCCCTTCATTGTGTTGTTTATTTAACTAAAATCGGTTGACTAACACCTTATTTGTGATGTTTTTACTAACGCGACCCGAAATTTTACAGAACCTGAAAAAATCTTGCCCGTTCAGGGCTACAAAACGGACAAGCATCTGCCCTGTAAAGGGTTAACAGTATATTGAAGGCACCAGATGCCAGTGAGATTCTAGATAATATTTCTGGTGTTGAGTCCCCTGTAGATGTCATTTTGCTTCCTAGGTATGTGAAGCTGTTGACTTTTTCAAGAACATGGTTGCTTAATTTGGTGTCATCTGAACTGTTGGTAGGATCAATAGTTTTTTGTTTTTGTGGTGTTAATTTGGAGACCAATTTGTCCTGAAACATTTTGGAGATGGTTTATTTTCTCTTGGGCATCTGGGTATGTCGAACTCAAAAGCACTATGTAACTTGCCATGAGTGGGAACTAATATAGTAAACAAATGTACACCTAACAAACAATACTCTCAACTGTTACATACCATATCATCTTTTTCCCGTTCTGCTGCCTTCCTCCTCTGCAATTCATACTCTGCTTGCATTCTGTTCAACATATGGGAAATACCATTAATATTTTACACAAACCAAAATTAAATGACTATAAATATAGCAAGAATAGAAACAATGGAACAGACCAGACTGGTGACCTGTTTTCTAACATCATTGACTCTGGTTAACCCCAAAGTTCTAAGTCTCCCATTATCATATGACAGGACAACTAAATAAAGTAAACTTCAGATGTCATTTACACTGACCACATAGTCATGACAACAAAATAGTCACAACTAGATAGTCATGACAACAAAATATAGTCAAACTAGATCAGTGGTTCTCAACCTTGTTTGGCCCGTGCCCCCATTCACCATATTTTCAGAACGTCATTCCCCCCTTTCTTCTTCTTCTTCAGCGTTCCGAGCCATTGAGGTTCTTTGCTGCAGATACAATCTATCTCCATTCGTCTCTCTGGTTGACCTTCTCTTGCCAGTCATTGATTCCAAGTGCTTGTAGGTCTGTATATATATTATCTCTCCACCGTCTTCTTGGTCTACCTCGGGGTCTACGGTCATTTATTTCCTGAGTGTAAGCGAGTTTTGTTTCCCTATTATCTTCCATTCTTTCTATATGCCCCAGCCATTGTAGTCTATTAGCCCCCCTTCCTATCAAAAATTTGGCCCGTGCCCCTCTTCACCACATTTTCAGAACATCATTTCCCCCCCCCCCCCCTTCCATATTTCCTACCTAAAATCCGCCCCCACCCCTACACAGTATACATAAAAATGGATGGTAAATATGTTAAAACAGGTCTAGACATCCACATAAAACGTGATTTGTAGGTCTACTTCTTCTTCTTCTTCAGCGTTCCGAGCCATTGAGGTTCTTTGCTGCAAATACAATCCGTCTCCATTCGTCTCTCTGGTGGACCTTCTCTTGCCAGTCGTTGATTCCAAGTGCTTGTAGGTCTGTACATGTATTATCTCTCCACCGCCTTCTTGGTCTACCTCGGGGTCTACGGTCATTTATTTCCTGAGTGTAAGCAAGTTTTGTTTCCCTATTATCTTCCATTCTTTCTATATGCCCCAGCCACTGTAGTCTATTAGCCTTCATGATACCAGTGATTAGCGGGGACTTAAACAGATCATAAATGTCTTTGTTACTTCTTCTTTTCCACTCTCCACTTTGTGTATCCCTAATGGGTCCAAAGATGCGTCTTAAAATTTTGTTCTCAAAGGTTTGTAACAAGGCTTCGTCTCCTTTCGTTGTACTCCAGGTTTCAGAGCCATACAGCACAACTGGTCTGATCAGTGTTTTATATATTGTGATTTTGGTGTTACGAGATAGCGCCTTTGATTTTAGTAGATGTTGTAGTGCATAGTATATCTTATTTCCAGAGTTGATTCTAGTTTGTATTTCTTCCCTTATGATGTTGGAGCAGTTGAAGATTGTACCCAGGTATTTGTATGTTTCCGTTCTTTTAATGGTCATATTATCTATTTGTATGTGGCCAGGGTTTCTAGCCATTCCATCTCTTGAAATTACCATATATTCTGTCTTATCTTGGTTGATAACCAGCCCCATCTGTTGGGCTTTTTCCTTTAAGTGAGTCAATATTTCCAATGTCTTTTGTTCACTTTGCCCTATAATATCTATATCATCTGCATAACCAAGCAGCTTGGATGTTCCTCCAATATCACATTCCTCCTTTACCTTCCTTACAACTTTCTCTAGAGCCAGATTGAAGAGTAGCGGCGATAGTGCATCACCCTGTTTCAAGCCAGATGTTATTTGGAAGGGGTCTGATTTCCTGCCTTTATATGTTACTATATTATAAGTATCTTCCATGCATAGTCTGGTCATGTTGATTAACTTCCTTGGTATTTCAAATTCCTGCATAGCATTCCATAGACTATTCCTATGGACACTATCATAAGCCTTTTTAAAATCCACAAAAATGTTATGGAGATCTCTTTTATATTCCCAATGTTTCTCGGCTATTTGTCGTAAGATAAATATCTGATCTATTGTTGATCTGTTTTGTCTAAAACCCGCCTGGTAGTCACCTAATATGTCTTCTGAATATGGTTTTAGTCTATTTAGTAATACTGCGGATAGTATCTTATAGCTTGTGGACAGTAGTGATATTCCTCTATAATTTCCACATTGGAACTTGTCTCCTTTCTTAAAGATAGGTATCAATAATGACTCTTTCCAGTCATGGGATAATTCTTGTCCTCCAGATTTTTATTATTAGTTCGTATAGCTTTAGATGTAATGCATGGCCACCTGCCTTTATAAATTCAGCAGCAATTCCATCAGTCCCAGTTGCCTTATTGTTTTTAAGTCGTGTGATTACATATAGGATTTCTTCAAATGTAGGTTCTTCAATTTGTGGTTCGCATGTTAGAACCTCTTCCTGTGGGAAAATGTTACTTGGAGCTTCACAATTTAGTCAATAAAATATTCTTTCCATGTGTTGCACATTTCCTCATTGGTATTTGGGTCTACTTACTTTATAAAATGAATTTTAGAAGGATGAGACGTGCTTTACTGTAAAGTATGAAGGGAAAAGCAATATCAAGTAATCGGTTCTTGTATTAATGCGATCTTGAAATGATCTTCATTCTCTCTCCCCCCCCCCCCCCCCGGAAACCCTAAAAATTCCCCCCTGGGGGGGGGGGGGGGGGGGGGGGGAAAGAGAGAATTCCCCACGGTTAAGAACCACTGAACTAGATAGTCGCAACAATAAAATAGGTAAACAAGTACTATCGGAAACCAGCCTTTGGATACACTGAACTTACCTAGTTGTAATATTTGACACACAAATGCCTTGGAAATACCATTTCAATAAAGCCAAGAGAAAGTTAGTTAGTCGACAGATCATCCTCACTGCACATCGAACCATTCAGTCCATAAGTGCTCGGATCCCCTCCTCAGCAAATCCTACAGCGTGTAGCGGCTCACGACACCAGTTCTGTGTTGGTTTATCAATCTTCTTTGGCTTCCTGCGTAGAGTTCTTGTTTGGCCACAACTCTTTTAATCTGCAGTTCTCGCAGTCTGACCATGGTTGTAGATTCAGTCATCACTTGGTTCTCGCAACAGTCTTACTTTTCGTAGAGCATTCAGAATGTCAGCCTGGTCCATGGCGCGTCCGCCCTCCACAGTAGCCTTACCCGCGAGCTTGTCAGCCCGCTCATTTCCTTGTACTCCCGCATGCCCTGGCACGAAGATGAAACTAATGTTTGCCAGCCGAGACCGCTCCAGAGACAGCAACCACTCTCTTCGGATCCACCCCATCTCTATCCTCTTGAGCATGCTCATTGAGTCGCTAAGAAAACATGCCCTGTTGAATGTCTGTGTCTCGAGCCATGTTATTGCTTTACTTACTGCCATGACTTCCATAGTCAGGCTACTTGTGGTCTCAGTGAAAGCACCAGAGTCCTCCTTCACAATTCTCCCTCCGGCCTGCGCCATACAAGCCCATGAGCTTCTCACATGTCAGACGACCGACCCATCTGTGTATATGACAGCATCATCGCCTAACGAATTCTCGAAAATCAAAGCTTGTACTTCCGCCTCCACAGCAGCCGGACTTTCTTGTCTGCATTTTCTGTCTAGCTGGATGCAGACTGAAAGAGACGTATAGAAATCTGTTGGCACTTGTACCACCTCCTCGCCAGGTTCTAAGTCCTCAAGTGAAAATACCTGTCGAAGAATGTCCTCGGCTTGACCCATCCACGACCTTCCTCTTTTTAGCCTGCTGCCCTTCACCTTCCTAATTTCACTATGCAGTGGATGTTGTGTGTTTGAGTTAACTCTGAGGTAGGCACGTGCTCTGCAAATTTGTATTCTGTCTTCAATGGTTGGAAGATCAATAAGGTAGTGCATCGCCCTGCATGCTGTATCTCTTGTACATCCAAGAATAATGTGCATGGCTTCGTTCTGTATCCTTTCCATCCTTTCTATCTGCTTATGGCTGAGAGTCAGGATCGCCATAGCATACTCAAAAACAGACATGACCAGCCCTTCGTACAGAAGACATAGGTAGCGCTGCTCAGTTTGCTGCCGCCATCATTCGCATCGCAGCCAAACCCCGCTTGGCCTTTGTTATCACCTGGTCTATGTGCTCGTTATAAACAAGGCTTCTATAAAAACGTATCCCCAGGTAGTTCATTGACTGCGATCTTTCCAGTCTCTGAACACAGCTTTACAGTTGGTGTTGGAGTGTTGACAATATGATTATTCAAAGAGAATCATGTCACTTTTAGCCAAGAGAAAACGAATCAGGAGTTAATTAAAATACAACAGCAAAGCCAAAAACTTCTTAGCTGCAGTCGAAAAACTCCATTGTAGTTCTTACTGATAAACAGTCTGTATTGATAGCATTCAAGCACTCACAACTACAAGATTCACTGCTTTGAATGCAAATTATATTGTTACGTGTACCTTTGCTGGTGTTGCCTGGAGGACCTATAGAATGACTCATGATTAAAGGTCATTTTTCTTAGAGCAGAAATGGTGAAACAGTAAGTTGCAATGACAATGTTGTGAGTGCGACTGGATGAGGTTCTGATGCATGTGCTTCGCTGTTCGCTACAGGACAGAAAGACTGACCACCTATTCCTCCTTGCACTCAGGCCTACAAATGTGATGGTCCTAGCACAGATTACACCCACAGCAGGCTGCTCACTACAGGATTGTTAGACAAACTGACAGCTCAGGAAGGCATATTCTATGGCCTGTAAAACAAATCAATTACATGACAAACCTCAATACAGTACCTTTCAGGAAACTGCAATATGTGCCAGAGAGAAAACTGCTGATGTAGGCCAATGGCATAATGGGGGATGAAAACTAAAATAACGGGCTAACTGAAAACTGGTACTGTCTTCAAATCAGCTCAGGCATCCGCTGCGTCTAATTTTAAGAAAATCATTCTCAACATGTGAAACGTCACAAATGCTGTTTCACGTCTGATTGCTGTTAAGTAGACTGTTGAGCCCTACTTTGTTTTGCAGACTGTTTTGCTTAGTTGATTGCTTATATAGTCAACTTCAAACTAGAAACAGTTTAATCAGTCTCACCTGGCATGCTTCAGCTGTGTCTCCAACGATGCATTCTGTGACTCCAGCCTCTTGACCTTGTCCTCAAGGCTCTCATTTCTTTGTTCAGAACTCAGCCATTTCTTGCGGATTTCATCCTGGTTCATTGCAAAGGCAATAAATTCTGAAAAGCAAAAACATGTTTTAAAATTAAAACATAAAATGATACAATATATGATTTTAAAAATATGAACATGTTTGATTTCCTTAGAAAACACTTGTGCATTCTTCAAATACATTGTCAGAGGAAGAAATGTGCCTGCTAAACAAGGTCTGTTGTAATCACCAGTGCTGTAGGTGTTGCCTTCTTGTTTAATTTCTGCACTTTTGCTTATCCTTGGTCAATAATGAAGTAATCAGCAGCAACTTGCACTGCAACAACACTTATTCCATGTCTATATGAGGCCATTACACAGCACAATCTAATTCCCGTTCTCTTCATCCCACTCACCAGTTTCCAGGTTTTCCTTAACCAACCTCTTATTTTTCATCTGGGATCCAGTCTAGAGACAGTTCTGTTGGTGATGTCAGGTTGCCCATGAAATGCAGAGTTCTCCACAAGGGAAAACTAACGGATGTTTGAAATAAGGACACAAGTGCAACAGGGATGCCATTTTTGTTTCTTCTGCTGCTTGTCATCACCAAATGAAACACATGCCTTCAACCCACTCACATCAAGCCACATGTAGTCTTGCAGCTCATATTTTCTACAGGCTGTGGCCAGCAGCACTTTGGGGTCCCTTAACACAGGCATGATGTCATATCTTCCTTATTCTTACTGACTATGGGCTGGATTATAAAGACAATGCCAGAAATGTAATTGAGTGGACTCTGGCACAGAGAAAATGAATACACACAAAATGTCACTGGAAAGTTCCACACACACACACATACAAAAGATAAACAGATACAACGAATCAAATTATAAACAATGTAAATAAAACAAGAATAAGATAAACAATATGAAATGTCACAATCACAAGTACAGGAAGGCCCCGGTTAACGTTCTTGGAATTGACTTGAAGTGTAACAATGTATAGCGAAACATTATTCAGGTGTATACACAGGTGACAACGTTATGGCGGAACGTAGCGACGTAAAGTGAAGTTATGTCACATTGTGACAACGATATTATAGCGAAACGACGTAAACTGACGAGGCGTATAGTGGAGTCTTCCAGTAATCCAATGTCTGCATGACACACTACAGATAATATCTAGTCCAAAACATGCCAGAACAATTAATAACAGCAAGCTTGCTCTGAGTAGGGATGTAAGAAAGCAGGTAAGAATATTCAATGTCTACATCAACACTGCTCTTTGACCCCAGTCTTGTCATACTACATGTGCAATGCACGTTATACTTACCAGCTTCACAGCCTGCCTGAAGCACATTTGCTTTACGCATCAAGTCATCAAACTGTGGTACAATCACCATGTTTGTGTCCGTCTGAAGGAATCAGAAAATTGAAAATATTCATTTACAACATAAAACACGATATATATCAGACAATTTTTAAAATTTTTTTTGTTTCCATCCTGTTTCAGGATATTGCAGTCAATACCAGCATCTATCAGCTGTATGTTGATTCTTAGGCTAGATTATGCTCATCAGCACGCCACGACTTTCTGAGCGACCGGCTCCATACTCACTGGTGCGACTCAAACCGCTTTTACAACACTACCACAAAGTTGCGAGGATTTCACATTGGGTTATGACATGACTAGAGCAGTTACTGTTCTAGTTATATTGTTCCTTACAAACATACAGTCCATCTCATAACGTGTGCATTTTTTCAAAATGGTAAACCCAACAAATAGTGCTAATCTCATGTTCAATTAAATCAGGTTTATGTTAGGAAGGGACAGCTAATGTCTCCACCTTGGAGTGGTAGAGCTGTGTTCCAGTGACCCCAAGAGCTATGTCGCCAGTGGACAGGTCAAGGGATAGGGACCAGATAAAGTGAGACAAAAACCTGCTGCTCTGTAGGCAGACAGCAGACCGTCAAAGACAGGCCTGAAAAAAAATTTGTCAAAATCAGATGTCATGAGAACACAGGCTTGAGGAAACAGTACAACTTAACTCACTGTATGATGACATCACAAATTATAAGAAAAAATGCTAGTGGTAGCCCGGTCCCTCTTTTCAACAGGCCTCAACAGTCATTACAGATTCTGAGTCAGATCACATCAGGATTATCAGGACATGTGTGTCAATCACAAAGTACTGGTTTCTCGCTGTCTGTGAGTCCCAAACATTGGCAGAGAACACAAAACCCAATGGTTTTAATTGTTGAGAAATTGCATGTATATAAATAAGCTTGCACTTGTATTTTATTTTGAAAGCTTTTAAAGAGGATCTGATGAAGGAACTAAAACGTAACAATGTTTATACAATTCTCTATTCGTTCATTATTTAATTACCGATCACATAAAATATATAAATATTCATGTCCAGCTGAAAAGATTATCCTCTGCCAGTCCCTCAAGGTCGTCACTAGGAAGAACGAAATACCATAATGCAATATACAAGTAAATGGGAATATTCTTCAACAAGTGAATCAGTACAATTATCTCAGAACAGTCATAACATCTGCTGGGAGATGCCTAGAAGAGATTAGAACAAGAATCGCCATGGCGAAAGTAGCCTTTAGCAAGATGAAAAACATACTGACCAATAAAAAGATGTCAATTGAAACGAGAAAAAGAGTGTGGAGGTGCAACATAGAGCCTGTTCTTTTTTGTATGGATGTGAAACTTGGGCAATGAGCAGTCAAGCTGAAAAACATCTGACGGCTGCAGAAATGTGGTTTCTGAGGAGAATGCAAAGAATACCATGGACAAACAGAAAAACCAATAACCAAGTACTACAGGAGACAAATGAAAATCGTACATTGATTAGAGAAATTAGACGTTGACGGTGAAAATATTTTTGGACATATGAGAAGAAATGAATTGGAGAACTTGGTAACAACTGGCAAGGTCGAAGGGAACAGACCAAGGGAAAGACCGAGAAGTATATACCTGGATGGCTCAGCCACATGGCATGGTCGAGACAGGAACACTGAGCTTATCCACGACTGTGGTGATCGAGTGAAATGGCGAGTCATGACTGCCCACGCTTTCCGGCATGGCACATGATTGATTGAGTCACTCAAGTAATGTCATGTCCAGGGTGTGGTCAGTGTCCTGTGTCCATCTTTGTGTCACGCCCTTCACAGCTGTTCTTTCCAAACAACTGACATTTAATATGGCGAAAAATTCAGAAACATGCTGTTCATATAAACACACATGCATGTATACACAAACACATATACTGGAAGCTATGGCTGTCTGCTGCTTAGCCATCTTGACAAATCTGGGAATTTAATTTGTGTTACTAGTACACAAAATATTCAAAGACAACGTCATTTCAAAGTCCATCTAGGACAGTGGTTCTCAACCGGTGGGGAATTTAGGGTTTCGGGAGGGAGGGGGGGGGGGGGGGGGGGGAATGAAGACCATTTCAAGATCGCGTTAATACAAGAACCGAATACTTGATATTGTTTTTTCCCTTCATATTTTACAGTTATGTACATCTCATCCTTCTAAAATTCATTTTACAAAGTAAGTAGACCCACAAATCACGTTTTATGTGGATGTCTAGACTTGTTTTAGTATATGCTATTAAATTTACCTTCCATTTTTATGTAAACTGTATAGGTGTGGGGGGATTTTTAGGTAGGAAATATTTTTTAAAAAAAAAAGGGGGGGGGGGGATGACGTTCTGAAAATAGGGTGAAGGGGGGCATGGGCCAAAAAAGGTTGAGAACCACTGATCTAGGAGATGGAAAAATCCAAATATAAACCGCCAAGTTCAAGAAGGACCAGCGTGCTGAGGAACTGGATGGCCATGGGTAAACTGGTCGTGAACGTTGGACGTCTGGTAGGCGTGCGGGGCGGCTCCAGGCGTATGGACTCCTGCGGGACATCCCCTGCCTCTTCCCTAGCAAGCAGGCAATGCTAGGGTGACTGTTTATTTCCTGCAATATCCAAACTTTGCCTATGGATTTATTTAAACAGGAATTGTCGCCGGAGCTACAAAGCACGTGCTCTGCGCTTGACACATCCCTCAGAGGCTAGCAAAGAGAGAGTGAGGAGGAGAAGATGAGGAAATGGTGTGAGAAGACGGCATAGAAATAGGAGGGCAGGCGCCAGGAGGACAAGACGAAAAGTGGAGAGACTAGTTTCAACTATGTAAGAGTGGGATACTGGAATTGTCACAGTGCCAGACAGAGAGGTCCTGTATTGGAGAGACTAATATGATTTTGATGTCCTCATGCTCCAGGAGCTAAATACAGACAAATACCATTGCCCTGGGTACGCCAGTTATATAAACCCTACTGGGCAGAAGAGACATGGACAAGGTCTGCTGGTGAAGAAAGGAGTAAAGCATGTGGCACTTGACTTGAGCCAGTGGAATCACAGTGCAATAGAGGTCCATGGTATAAAAATGGAGATTGGTGGCCTAAGTTGGAACATCATTAATGTATATGCCACAGTGGACTGTTTTGTCAGAAAGGAACAATAGAACTGGTTTAAGGAACTGGAGGAATTACCAGGTGATAGGCTACTCATATGTGGAGACTTCAATGCGAGGAACAGAGATTGGGACAGTAGTGGAGAAAACCGACAGGGAATTGCCCTTGCGGACGCCATGGTGGACTCCGATGTGGTCTGCATAAATTATTAGAGGCCGACTAGAATGGCAATGAGGCCTGGCGATGCAGACACTGCTATTGACTTGGCACTTGTCTCCCAGTCATCAGTCCTTGATGTAAAGTGGACTGTTTTGAATGACCATGGGAGTGATCACATGCCATGCTCAGTCCTGATCTCTAAACCCAGGAAAGTTAAGGCAATGCTAACCTTAAAAAATTTAATTCCATAATACTTAATTTCTATGTTCTTTTATGGGATAGGGTTTGATATTAAAGACTGCTGATCGATAAAATATTGTCAAATTGACTTTGCACTTAACGGTTGCTATGGAAACCAAGATAAACAGCGGCCATCTTGAATTTCTTATGTACCTCTAAAACATTTATTTTTTAATGTACAGGCTAAATTCTTTGTTTTATGTGTAAATCAATAGACCCTTTACAAGTTGAGTAGAAAATGTTAATGATATCTCTTTGCAGTTTTTTTTTTCAAAATGTGAAAATGGTAATGACATTTTTCATGACATTTTTTTTTTTTTTTTTTAGTGTAGCACAAAAACTAAAATGTAATTTTCAAGATTAATCTACTCACAATGTAAGTGATATAATAAAGAATATCTCTGCAAAGTTTGAGTGAAATCTAATGAATGGTTTTTAAAACAATTGTACTTATGTATAAAAAACTGGCGAAATGAGAAAACGGGGAAAAACTAATTATTTTTTTGTTTTTTATTACTAATGCACTCTTTTACGGAGAAAAAAAGTGTTAAACTGAACCTTGAGTGTTAAAATTGTCCTGCTGAATATGCAGGACCTCCCTCCAGGGCATGCAGCTCACCTTGTCTCTTCAGTTTGGCCGCTCGTACAGTGTCGCGTCGTTTAGTTTGTTTGTCCTTCTTGTACTTCAGACTATTTCTTACTTGCTTCTGCATCCTAAATGTTCCTAGTCTCTGCATATGCAGGCCTGTAGAAAGTCCATCAAACTGGGCAGTGTCTTGGGCAGCAGCAGCTCCAAAGTTGAACTCTCTTGCTGCAGTTACAACTGCAAACTGAACGCGCTTGCGCGAGGCAAAGTTGTCTTTAGTGCATCGAGCCCATATCAAGCTGTGTAAACACTCATTTGAATTCTGAGTTTGTCCTGACACACATCTACTAAGTAGTTTAGTTTAGTTTGCGCAGTGCTGTTCCAAGGCGTCTACTGACATGGTTGATACACTCCTCTTTGTCTATCTGAATGTCATCCCCATATGGTTTGATCTTGGTAAGTTCCGCAAATGTTTTGATGTCACCATTAGAAAGTATTGACGTGTAGCGAAGTTTATGACGGGCCACAGACCGTCGCCACAGCACCCTTGCAGCCTTCACCTCCATCATTCCAGCAGATTCTTTGAAATTGTTGTCAGTTTAGAAGATGTTCTGCCTTCCATGCTGCAAATTCATCTGGTTTGTCCCTGGAAAGTGTCTTACCAGTGGTTTCACACACCTGGCAATAATAACATGGGCATCTATGCAAACTCCTGTAAGAACATCCCCTGCACAGCCAACTCCAATGTGGGATGTGTGGCCTCTAGTCAGCCAAGTGCCATCAAAGCTGACACTAATATCTAGCACATCATTGTCATGTAGAGTTATGCCTGACTGTTGTGCATGAGCCTGTCGAACATACTTTACGGTTTGAGAAAAAACAGTGTCCTCCAGATCTTCTATCTTTGAATATAGTTTATTCGCTTTGCTGTGAAATGTTTTGTGATGAATACCTTGCAGGTTCATATTTTCACAAAAATTATTAAATGATTGATTGATTGATTGAATTAGGAACCGACATCACAAAATTATTAAATGTTGTTGCACCCATCCCACAAACTAATGCTGAATATACTGACTGGCTATTGACAGCAAAAGATCTATTCCCATCATTACTTCTTGCAGATAGGTATCTTCCACACACTACTTCTTCACAACAAGAGCAGTAAACCTCTGCATACACAGCTAATCCCTTGGCTTTCTTACTGTCAGTTTTCAAAATAAGACTATCATTTTTACAAACTGGACAACATAACAATTTGATTATTGCCTCAATTTCTGAACAATCAACTCTGATTACTCTGTGTTCCCGTTTTTGATATCCATTGTCGTCACCAGAATCACACTTGCTGCTAGTGGATGTTGTGTATTTATACGTATCTCTTTTAAATTGGCTTCGGGTAATAAAAGAATCACTTCCACAACTTTGAGAAGAACACGATAGCACTGATTCATTCAGATTCACTGTCAAAACACTTGGATTTGGAAGAAGTGGCATGGGTCGCTTACTTTCAGTAGTTTCAGAATTATCTGTATCGTTTACGACGTTCTGATAGGCTTTTCGCTGCTTACGAGCATTTGCGAGGTGTAGTCTGAGAGATTACTTACGTTGACTAAATGACTGGATGTTAAATTTCTTAGAACGAGGCATATTTCAATGCGTGTCAGTCTGTCGTCAACAATGAACTTTCAGCACGTCGCCAGGTGTAAACAACACAAAGCCGCCATTTTGGAAACCCACGTGATCAATTTCAGCCATCGGCGAACGCGGATTGCTTACGATGTTCCATATATGGAAATTTCCGGAAGATGATAGACACGAATAAACCCGATGTACACAGAAGAGCTTCCGATTAGACGAACACAGAGTATCACGAACAGTTACGGAAGTTCACGACCTTTCCAGGGATACGTTACACGCGCGTGTCGTGTTTTCCTGAGATATCGTTGCTAGGATTTGAAAACCGTCAATTTTGCAACAATTGTCAATAATTAGACAATTTGACACAGAGGGTGTGTTCAGTAAATTATGAATATTGCATAAAATAACAGTTTTTAAACAAAAACAAGTACAGAATCTGATAGAAGACATGATAAGGTGTCTAAAAATGAACTATTCCGAAAATAGCCAAGTTGACCAAAAATCTATGTTTTTACTGCCGCACATCGCCTTAAAGCTGGGAGAGCGTGCAAGACCTTCCGGTATGAGTGGACCGATTGCCTTCTTGGATGCCTCAGACAAGGGGCATGCAACAGGACTGTTAAAACTCCCTTTTTGCAGCCCCCATGGTGGACCCCAGAAGTAGACCGTGCTTGGAAAGCAAAGAGAGCTGCAGTGAAGCAGCTAAAGAGAATGCGACAGACACTTCGAAGCTCACAAGAGGAAGTGAACACTGCGGAAAATGTCAAGAAAGACAAGGTGGAGGTTTTCAAGCACTGTGGTGCAGAGGCCATAAAGGCAAAATGGGAATGTTTCATGAAGGAAATTGGAGGTGATAAAACACTGCGAAAATTCTGGAAACTGCACGGGCAAATGCAGAGAAAAGATTGGCCTATGACAGTCGGAACAATTTATAGAGATGATGGTGTGCGCGTGACAACAGACAACGAGAAAGGGGAGGCGTTTCTCCAGAGATTTTTAGAGCAGACCAATCATAATGATGCGGACACCAGGGATGCAGTTAGAGAGGAGTTATCTGGCACCACGAAGAATATGCAGTATGAAGACATCATACGGGTGGAAGATGTTAATACATTTTTAAAAAGGCAAAAGACACAGCACCAGGGCCCGATGGGGTCAGGTATGGCCACATGAAGGGTTTGAGCGATGCAGACCTGGAGGAGATGACCGACTGCTTTAACCAGAGCATTAGGACAGCATCAGTACTGCAGGATTGGGTGCACAGCTAACTCATCCCTCTCCAAAACTACTCAAGGATCATTCAAAGCTTAGTGGCTTTAGAATCATCACCCTTCAAAATACATTTGGGAAGGTTCTAGAGAAGATAGTCACTGTCAAGCTGCAAGAGTTTTTGGAAAGGGGTCAGCTTCTTCCAAGAGGCCTGGGGAGGTACAGGCCAGGAAAAGATACCTGGTCAAATGCAGCCACTTTTGCCTTTGACGTTTATGAGGGGTTCCAGAGTAGACAGGAAACGATGGCGGCAGCGCTTGATCTCGAGGATGCGTACAATAGAGTTCGATATGATATTTTAATGACTGCACTGATGGAGAAGGGGGTCAATCCCTGGTTGGTGAACTGGATAGCAGCCGTCCTGCATTGTCATCGGGTTGCGCTCCGTCTGGGTGCATGGACCTCAGAGCCACATATTTTAACCCCGGGACTGCCACAGGGATCTGCAGTCTCACTGGTGCTCTTTAACGTGTATACGAGCAAGATTGCAAACCTAGAAGCACCAGGAGTTGGAAGAATACTAACATTTGCAGATGACATTCTTGCATATAGGC
This sequence comes from Cepaea hortensis, assembly GCA_963921405.1. Lineage (NCBI taxonomy): Eukaryota > Metazoa > Mollusca > Gastropoda > Stylommatophora > Helicidae > Cepaea > Cepaea hortensis. The sequence continues at coordinate 9,795,973 of OY992878.1, forward strand.
AGGGGAGAGATAGGGAGCAAACAGCCCAGGAGTTACAGGCGACAGTAGATAAAGTGATTGACTGGTGCACAGAAATGAGTGCTGTCATTGACCCAGAAACGGCGGCTGTTTTGTGGTGCTCTCTGGACAACAGGATTGTGAGAGCTGATGTCCCAAGCCTCGCGATAGATGGTAGAAATGTCAGCAGAGAGAACAAACTGAAGTATCTGGGGATCACATTTGACAGGGGCCTATCCTTCAAGGACCATGTGGAGACGGTTGTGACAAGATCTCAAAAGGGACTCGGTGCACTTATAACTATGGCTGCAATGGACACAGAGCAGAGAATGCTTTTCACACTATACCAGCACTTGATCCTCTCAGTAATTGATTATGGATTAGGACTGCTCACTGTCTCAGAGAGTCAGCTGGTGAAGTTAGAGCGCATACAGAACGAAGCTATGCGGGTCATTCTGGGATGCACCAGAGACACTCCAGTAGTGAGTATGCGTTACATCCTTGGTCTGCCGACTGTTGCTGGTAGGTTCAAGGTGATGCAGGCGAAGGCATACCTCAGAGTAGCTGCAGACACAGGCAACCCACTGCATGAGGCGCTGGATGCAGTTATGGGTCAGTGACTGATAAGAGGGAAATCATGGATGGCTCAGGCGGAGGATACAATCAGACAGGTGTGCCCCTTGGAGAACATTAGGCGTAGAGAGGAGAGGGTCAGAGTGCCAGCGGAGCAGTCAGACTTGTGCAGTTATAATCACATTAAGCCGGGAGTGCAGGGAGTGGCCAGCAGGGGCCACGCCACGGAAGTGGAAATCCAGCAACTAATTCAGGACAATGCTCACTTGGGTGATGTGATTGTCTACACAGATGGTTCGGTGTCAAGAGGTGAGAGAAGTGGCTGGGGGTTCATAGCCAAAGCTAATGGTCGACGTTTGGGGCAGGAGAGCCTGGCATATGATACCACAACATCCAGCTTAAGAATGCTTAAAAATCTCTGGAGGCAATCACTGCGGCTCTCTGCTGGATGGAGAATACGAGAGACACACACATCGTGATTGTAACTGACTCAGAAAGCATGCTGACGAGGGTGAGGACGGGCAGGCTTCGTGCGGAGTGGCTTGCTTCGCTTCGGAGGTCATGGGTGACAAGCATCGCCTGGATCTTTTCTCTGGGGCATGCCGGTGTGCTGGGAAATGAACAAGCGGACAGATTGGCTGGCTCTGCAGAACTTGGTTGAGTACTGATACATGACAAGGCAGATGTGGTTGCGGCCTTGTGGGAGCATGTGCACACCTCGGAGGAGCAAATGGATTACCATGGTCTGGCAAGAATGCGACAGTGAGGAGTGATGAGGGGATCTGGTCGACGCTCAAAGGAAAGGCGGGATGGACATATAATCAGATTGTTACTGGTACTATTAGTGTTGGAACTCTTCGTTCTGGCTGCTGAGGATGGGCACGGAGCGCTAATGGGAATGCCCCGAGTGCTGTGATGTCGATTCCTAAATCAATCAATCAAAGACAGTGGCCACCTTTAAAATACTGGACTCTAGCACTTCTTAGCCCCATTATGGCTCCAATGCCAATCCAATGTTGACATTGTCATTAGTAATGTATACGTACCTTAAAAATATAACCTATAAATATTCATAAAATAAATATCAGTACAGAAAAGGTGGATGTAGAGGAGATAATTTGTAGTCTATAATTCTTAAAGCAAGGGCTTAAGGACACTAATGTTACAAAAACAGAGTGACTATTCGCAATTGAATTGCGAATAGAAAAATTTTTTTTTTATTCGCAATTTCATTGCGAATAGAGAAAAATTATATTCGCAATCGAAGTAGGTCACGTGATTATTCCTGTGCATGTCCATATTACAATATTTTGTTGATCAGTTAACGTGTCCTCAGTAGCGTAGTGGTTAGTGTCACGCGAGAGCTCGAGGTTCGATTCGCCATTTTTTTTTTTTTTCATTTTCAGGAATTAGGTGACACCAATGATAGTCTGATGATTGCGCTTTAGGCATGTGTTTTCTACGGATTTTGTGTATTAGGTGTTGTTTATCTTGCTGCACAAGACCCTGCACACTTGTCTTTCTGTTCTTATCTGTCCTCTACTTTTGTTGTCTTGGGAAAGGAGCTTAGCCACCCGAACACGAGTTCTCTCTCTCTCTCGCTCTAAGTCTCGATCTCCCACCTCTCCCTTTCTTGTCTTTACCACTCTTTAATGTATTTCAACACATCTTTCTCATATCTCTGTCTCTCACACTATCTTTGTTATCTATCTCTCTCCTCTCTCTTTTCCACCTGCTACAGATATACTAGGTTTTCCTGCACTTTATATGCGTAGCAAATTAATGAGGGAAGTCAATCGAATGCCTGGTGTTTGAATTGCCTAATCATATCTCTCTGAGGCGAAGCATATTGCTGACTGTCAGCTTGGACCAGAACAGGGTCACTCAGAGAGGATGCAATGGAGGCCATAGAAAGTGTCAAATTAAGAAAATCATCACTGCTGCGATATTATCAGGACATAAATAGTAGGACAGTAACCTAAACAAACATGGATGCCTGGTAACAGTAAGTGTACAGAAACGAAAGTTCAAACAATTCTTGGACTCGCCTGGGGACAGAATTATTTGTAGGGAACGTTATTTGTTATGGGGATACCTGTTCTGAAAAATTATTCTTGATATTTAAACAGGACTAACGTAAAATGTAAAAATAAAACGGGATGCCAACAGAACGGACAGAAGTAAAAAGAAGAGTGATTCATTAAAAAATACAGAGAATTCGGCAGAATTAAACTCGCAACAGTGAACATCCCTATTTAAATTAACCACCTTCTTAGACTTCTTAATGGCCCAAACTAAAATTGACTAGTGAGCAGACGCTGTAACATGATTGTTACTCCCCGCAATTTGATTGCAAATAATTTTTTTTTTTATTCGCAATGGAATTGTGAATATAATTTTTTTCTATTCGCAATGGAATTGCGAATAGTGCCTCCCTTAAAAAAAATGCATATTGAATTGATTGTGATAACTGGTATTAATATTATTATACTGTGGTAACTCACAGTGGCAATAAATAATGTAGTAAATAATGAATAAATAACAGTCCTGTCTACAATACAGACCAATACTAGACAAACTGGACTACCAACCACATATGTCTATCAGAGCCAACATGTCACTGAAAAACCAGAAGCGGTAAAATAATTAAGAATAATCATCATCATCATCTTTTTCTGCCGTCAAGTGACGCGGGGACGAATAATTTGCGCTCCAGCACCCGACGGGCAGCATTGGATAGTGTCATTCCATGCGATTGTACAATGTCTTTGATGTCGTCATTGCATTTTCTTCTTGGATGTCTTGGTCTTGTAGCAGATGATCTTTGATGTAAGGCCAGTGATGGCAGTTGTTGGTGTTGCATTCTAACGGCATGGCCAAACCACTTGATCTTCTGTCTTTCAATAAATGTGGCACAAGGTGTTCATCCCACTGTCTGTCTGATAACAGCATTTCTTACTCGGTCTCGGATTGATTGTTAGGTTGGCAGCTCTCCTCAGGCATGCATCCCATCTCACAGGTGTTGATTGTGCAAACATGTGATTGATTTGGATAATGTCAAAGTTTGAGATTGGTTCATTGCTAATGGTAGTAATTAAGTAATGGTAGTATTGGTAGCATAGGGTTTGTGTGAATATGTTGTTTTAAGTGTTTATTAATATTATCTGTCGTTTTGCAGACATGGGTATATTTGGATGTTTCAATATGTTTCAGACGTTAAGAATAAACTTTCATAAAAAAAATGAACATGTGTATACAGTACAATACAATACAGAATACAACTACAAGTTTACAACGCCTTCGGCCTTCGTCAACTCACCATGTCATTATTATTTAAATATTTGGTTGAAAACAGTGTTTTCTATTATCTATTTATAATATTAATAATAATAATATAATATTATTAATTATTTCTTTAACCTAAAGAAAGCTGCTAATGTTGTAGAACACATATATACTGACAAGAAGTTTCAACAACTGAACTAAAATGCATCGGGAGCTCAGATATAAAGTTAATTAGTTAAGTACTAAGTAGTGTTGTGGTAATTACGCAAGCCGTCGTGATAAACAATAAATAAACAAACATAAACAAGACTTCAATTCAACCGAATCGACCATATGTCAAATGATTTGATTTCAAACGTTTAAACGCTAGATAACGATTGGCCTATTACAATCCACATACTGCATTAAATTGAATATAATATCTTACCTTTGTTCTTTTAAGAGTCATTATCATGTCATGTGATATTCCTACTCATGTAAAGAAGGGTAAATCCAGGGATGGCCCACACAACACAGATCTCCCCGTCCTGCCGCTCTAACTTTGAAAACTACAATCAGCAGAAGTGACCAATCTGATTCACGTTCGAAACGACACCGACACAATTTGGCCAATCAGCTTGCTGGGCTTTGTCACGTGCTCGGGTGTGTAGGGGAAGCCACCATGTAACAATAGTGAGTTGTGGGTTGGCGATCTCTGATCTTTTGTTAAAGTTAGTTTCATTATTCATATCCTTTACAGGACTTTGCATTCAACCCCAGCGTTTATTGGCTGTTTTTTTTTTAAATTTACTAGGCAATTTCTTCTTCTGCGTTCATCCGGACTTTTTTTTTCCCCGGACGTGATTGCGTTGTGCTTGTTTACAACAGAGCTGCGTTCTTGCGCCGTTAGGCCGACACATTCGACTTCTGCGGTCATTTGTTGACCTGGTTAACCTTCCCGGGACTAGGTAATTTTATTTTCTGTAGTGTTAACGCGGAGCTGATCCACGACTCTGGTGATCGAGTGAGATGGCAGAACATGACCGCCCACGCTTATCGGCATGGCACATGATGGATGGATGGAGTGTGCTTAACTAACAGTTTGACATTCTTGGAGGAACGTGGGTATCAGAAATCATTTGAATCACAAGAGATGGAAGGCTGGGGACTGACTAACTAATATAAATAACTAAATATGATCACGACACGGACTATAATAAGAAGGGGGACTTTAGTAAAGTCACTTTACTATTATTGCTTTCTGAACAGCCGACGCCTCATACCATCCAAATAAGCGCAAAACGATCTGCTCCCAAATAAAAGTCTGCGGTTTATTTCAAATCCCTTTCATCTTGTACAAATCAAAAAAAAAATTTTAAAGGATAGTAAGTGCGTCGTATGGTAACTTAATATGATGAAATAACAATGGAGTTTTAAAAGTTATATAAAAGAAATGTCTAATCAAGCAAAACAAACATACAGAATCATTTCAGTTTAACGTCGGTATACGATATAAACTCAGAAGCAACAGACAAAAGGTTGCGAGGTTTATTCCAGTGTATATCTTTCAGATTACTATAAATGTGGCTGATTCGGTCACAGGATTATAACTCTGAATATATCCTCTGCTGAAGTTGAACGGAGTAGGAAAAATGGAAAATGTGATGAATTCGCCAGCTGTATCTTGTGAGATGCATAATGCAGTTATATATCACATGAAGTGAATAAATGAATTATACTTCACTTTTATTTGAAGCGTATAGTCACTATTGTTCGAAATATACCAGGCAATAAAATTCACTAAGGAATACATTGTTTTGAGTCAGTAATTAGGTACCAAATCTCGCTTACGGAAAAATTACAAACACACATACACACATACCACAAAGCCTATTGATATATGTAGAGCCGCAGTCAGCAAGGCCGAATGGATAAGAACGCATGTTCTTAAACATCCGGTGTGCTGATGCGAGGTAAGGGGTTCAACCCCTACACCGGACGATTGGACTAAGATGTTGACCTATCGTCCTTGACTTGGGGACGTTAATTACAAGTACAGTACCTCTGAAGTCGTTGGTTCGCCTGATGGCGAGGGACACTGTTAATAGGGAAAGCTAATTCACACACAAAATTCAGTCCAGCACTATTAGAAGTAGTGTATATGGACTACATGTAAGTTCAAGACGGGCGAGCACACAAATACAAAAAATGTAGAGCTGTGTAAACTCTGAAAGAAATGCAGAAGATCATAATTATATGAACAAATGTCTATTGGTCGGTTAGGAGTTTTAAACTGATCAAAGCTCTGCACATATACAATGTATTTGTTGTTAATTCTCGTTGTATGTTATTAGAGGCAGACAGTCACTTTTTTTTTGGGGGGGGGGGGGGTGTTATGAGAATAAATAAACTCGAACATCGACAACTGGCAAACGCCACGAGAAAAGAACAAGGGGAAAACAATAAGATAAATACCTGTATCTTAACCACAATACATAAATCATAATTGAGACAAAATTAGACTTCAAGCCTGGTGATCGTCTTATATGTCCATCCACGCTCATCGGCATGACACATGACAAATACCTGTGCTACACTCCCCTCTCATCTCCTCCCTTAATCGACAGAGCTACGCGGTTTTAAACTCCGCATAACTCCGAATTGTATTTTCATTGTGAATATACGCACACATGTGGTTTCCCCGTTATTCATTACTTGCGGGCACCTTGTTTGGTGGGGAATTCGACCATTGTTTACTCAGTTTTGTTTGTAGTTGGTGTGACAGAGTGTACCGCACAGTCATAGCCGATAGGCATTAATTACAGGCAAGAGAAAACAGACCAGCACAGTAGCTGGTCATTTACAGAACACACACAGATGCCACTACCACTCCCCACCCCTTTTTCATGATCCAATGACAACAACAAGAGAAATAAGAATGTCAAGCTCCTGTCATTTACCTATACAAAAGAATGGGTAAATCAAACAAAACTAGATGTGGATTTGATCAGCTTTACAAGAACGCAAACACAAATGGCAACATGGACGTTACTGATACTGCATTCTTCAGCACACAAATGATACATTTATAAAACTATATACAAAGTAGTAAACAAAACTTAACTGGTGTGCATCAGAAGAGAACTACCCCTCAAGCGTAGACATCAAAAAAATCATTTCACATCGTATAGAGTGGAAGTCACCGAGCCGTTTTAAACAAACAGGCAACCTCATACCCGTCTAGTGATATCCAGCAATTATATTAGCAGACGGGTGGTTTTCATCAATCTGACCTCATACTAAAAAGTTCGTTGCATATCCTTTACAGGACGTCGCAGTCAACCCTAGCATTGTTTGGCTGTTTGTGATTTCTTGGCAAGTTTATGTTCAGTAGTTTGTCATTGCTTTCTGAACGACCGGCACCCATACATCAATGCAAGGCGGTTTGCTGCCAAATCTCCCGCAGCTGTGTTTCGAACTTGGTATGCGGGATTATAAATTGCGTTCGCCACAGAGTCTCATACTAACGCCCAGAAACAACTAATAAATCTGACCTCATACTTGAGGATAGGTAAGTAAAAGACCCGTTTACACACCTACAGGAGCATTTTGGCATATGGTGCTAGGTCCAGATATTTCCTTGTGCCCATTTTAATCTGGGTTGACCCCGGGTTCATTTTTAAAACTCGAGTCCGCCCCGATGCGATGCGAATGGAACCCAGGAGCATGTATTCGTCAGGCGAGCCTCACTCGTGACTGCGGCTCCCGAAAATTCTATAAATAGACGCCTGGTTTTTACACATTGGAATATCCAATGGGGGAAGGGGAGTGAAAGAATGTCGATCGTGATAACATACATAACATAATCAATATATCAACAGAGAAATCACTGAACTGATCATGGTTCACAACGGGACGCAGGGGTGTTTCCAAGGCACCAGGGCCGGGTTATATACTGGCCAAGACCTATTGACGCGTCCTCGTCGAGCGTCCTGGGCAACAGGTCCCTTTGGGGTCCTGGCTAAGGTCAATAGGATCGCCGATTCCTCCGAAGTCAGAGAGTGTCTGCCTGTACGGCGAGGAACCACCAGTCTGCACACCAATAAGCCAGACATGGGACAACGGATACTCATGCAAACCTCAGGTCCTGTATGACATCACACTGATGTTGGACAACAGGATGTCTTCATCCGACATACAGGACTTCGCGCTGGAGCTCAAGCCAATGAACACAAGCAAGCATGGTTCACAACCTGTGGGGATGTTGACAGATGCACAATCTGTTCTTCAGGCAGAGGTTAGCATCGCCGAATGGATCAGAGCACGCGCTTTAAACATCCGTTGCGCTGATGCCGAGGTAGCTGATTCAACCCCTACACCGGTCAACTGGATTGAAATGTTGACTTCTCGTCCTTGGCTTTGGGACGTAAATTACAAGTGCCACAGAAGAGTGGGCTCACCTGAAGGCGAGGGACACTGGTAATAGGGAAAGCTAATCCACACGCAAAGATCAGTCCAGTGCAAGTAGTAGCGTGTGTATGGACTACGCTTGAGTTAAAAGCCTAGCGAATGGGGGATGGGGGAGGGCTACTTGAGGTACTAACTAAGAAACTACTACTACTACTACTACTACTACTACTACTACTACTACTACTACTACTACTACTACTACTACTACTACTACTACTACTACGAACACTTTAGAAGACTTTATAAGCAAACGTTTGCTAGTAATGTAAGGACATTATACGCAAACGGCTGGTCACGTGATAAGTAAACATTTGCTAATAATGTACGGACATTATGAGCAAACGGCTGGTCACGTGACGTTTACTACCGCCGTCGATTGGCTTAATAAGAAGATTCTCCCTTCTCGTCTGTCTTTTGTTAAGCTCCTTGATGGTTCCGTCGCCCTGCTACTGAGTGAGTGCGTGGCGCGACTCTGTGAGCTGTGAGTTCCGTGTGAAATGCTTTTGAATCTGCCCGAGGTATTTTGGAACGTGACTGCATGTTCGGAGCGATGGCAGATGGCTATGTCCCAGAGTTGACCGGTTTTTGCCTTACGCAGAAATGCTGGGCTTCTGGTTGACTGCCACTACCATCGACGATGAACTGTATTTCGTGGACTGTGTGGGTGAACATCTAGGAAACATACAGATGGGACAATGACTGCTGATTCCATCAGAGATGAACTCTGGGTTTTGTAGGGGACTATTGTGTTGACATTCTGGCGGCGGCATTATGCACAGTGTATCCGTGCGGACTGTTGTTTGTTGAGACTCCTGTCTTTTCCACTTTTCACCTTGGGCAGTGGGGAGAGTTTTGTGTGATATTCACTGGCACAGGAACGGAGCATAATGGGGACAACCCGTTGCTGTGAAGTTGGAACTGCGACTAACTAACTAACTAACTAACTAACTAACTAACTAACTAACTAACTAACTAACTAAGCTCCTTTTATTCAAACCCCATCTTCATCTACACCTACATACTTCATCTACATACATACATAGCTTATTCCATAAAACTTTAATGTTCATATCCTAATGAATGCCTAGATACGTTACTTACTTCTTAACGTTGAATTTGCGTACGCACGAGATAAAAGTTAGTAAGTAGTCAGCCTGTAGATGACACTATAGTATGTCCAGAAATGAATGCCGTCATTCACGATCAATTATTTTGAAAACTGTCTGTTGCATCGTTATGACATTTTGTCAGCCGTCTTATATTTACCCCCACCCAAGGAATATGTCTTTGATAGGTCCAAAAGCAACTTAACTCATCGAAAGCGGCGACATTCCTTTGATGTTTTGCTGAAAAACTAGTGATTTCTCGCTAACAAACTTAATTTTACTAGTAATGAATGCCCCGCCAATTCACATGACGACATAAGGCGTATCCTGATTCGTATGGGAGTGGGTGCAATAAAAGAAGTAGCTTAAAAGACGACAAGGTCGGCTGCATTGCACCGGGTTTTTATCCCATATGGCTCAGTTTCTTTCCGCAGCGCGGAAAGCGTCGCACAAAGCACGAACTCCGTAGCTCCAGCACTCGTGAAATGAAGGACGCGGCCCGGAATCGACTAACTAACTAACTATTTAAAGGGAGAAGCTATACACAAAAGTTTGTGTATAGTCCGAGCCGCTATTCACAAAAATTTGTAGAAGACTATTATTCTCTCTACTCGTCTGTCCTTTTTTTTTTTTTTTGCAAGTTCTTTTTCTTCAAACCTCACAAAGAAAATATTTGTCGACAAGGACACACTCTACGAACTGTGATATTTTATTTGGCAAATAAAATTCACGTTAAACAAAGACATCTATTGGATTCATCCAAGACTCGATCACTCCGTCGCTGCCTGGGGGATGCGCCCCCCCCCCCCCCGGCAGCTACCGCAGATTCATAGAGATGCTTCGGGTTTCTCAGTTCTATATTTTAGTTCCTAAAACAAGCAACTAGAAAGTCGCTTAGAAGCGCTGGAGATGTGGATATACACACGAATATGTCGTATTTAATGGAAACAAAACAATCAAATGCAAAGGTTCTAGAAAAACTGGGAATGAAGAGAGAGAGAGAGAGAGAGAGAGAGAGAGAGAGAGAGAGAGAGAGAGAGAGAGAGAGAGAGAGAGAGAGAGAGAGAGAGAGAGAGTTGACGGAAGAAATAAAGAGGAGGCAAGTGAAATATTTCGGCCATGTTATTGTTAAAAGACATGATACTCTTATAAAAACCATACTGGATGGCAAGGTTGAGGGCAAGCGAGCAAGAGGTAGACAACGATACAAGTGGGAAGATAACATCAAGAGAAGGCGAAAGACAGACAGTGTTGGAGATCCATTGCAGCCAACCTTCATTGTGGAGACGGCACCTGATTGACTGATTAAAAATTTTAAAAATTAAAAAAAAAAATTGCTAGCGGGGAGTCGAACCCCAGTCTCCAGCGTGAAAGTCGGAGATACTAACCACTACACCGGAGATACTAACCGCTACACTACCGAGAATACAATGAGTTACATCAAACATTAATTATGTGGTGAAAAGGAAGTAGACATCACGTGACCAGACTAATAATCACGTGACCAACCACACATTTTTGTGTATAGCGGCTCGTACTACTCACAAGATTTTGTATATAGTCACTCCGCTATAAAAAATAATATATTTTACTGCAATAATTACATTGGTAATTTTAGTAAGTAATAAATTCCTCCCCCATTTTTGGTTTAACCTACAGGGGCTAGGATTAAACCAACACAACAGGCACTTAAACTTAAAACAGACAATACAGACTTTCACCTGATCAATTACTAGCCTACTGTCCAAATGACCGCCCACAGGCACTGGACACACTACCATTAAAAGGAAAAATGATTGTGTGTGGCGACTTCAACAGCCATTCACAGAGCTGGGGCTATGATCACATGGACCAGAGAGGAGAGAGACTGGAAGATTGGCAGGATGATTCATCCTGATTAACAAGCCGTCTGACCCACATACCTTCTACTCGAGATCATGGCACTCTACAACTACACCTGACCTGGCGTTTCATTCACCAGACCTGGAGTGGAACATTACACGAATTGTTGGGAAACAACTTGGTGGCAGTGACCATCGGCCAGTCTTTCTAACTGTAGAAAATGAACTTGTAAGTGAAAGCAGCACCCTCTCGAGGTGGAACTACAAGAAAGCAGACTGGGCAATATACAAGCATCGCACCAGCATACTGGTTAAAATCTGAACACTGAGAAGGACATAAATAAAGTGGTTGAAGAGTTTGGGAAATGCATACTACAGGCAGCACGAGAAACAATACCAAGAGGAGCCCGTAAACATTATAAACCCTACTGGAATAGTGAACTGGAACAGTTGCATAATGATGTGGATGTATGTAGAAAACAAGCAGAGGCCAATCCCAGCCAAGAGCACCACAATAAATATCAGCACGCAAAAGCCAAATTTCAAAGGGCCCAACTGCAGGCTAGACGGAAAAGCTGGCAGGAGAAAACAGAGTCACTGAACTTTGAAAGAAACACAAGGAAGTTATGGAGGCTAATAAAACAGCTTAACGATGAGGGCACAGGGAGAAACTCAAAAATTGCGCTACATAAAGACGGAAACATCTTAACAGGAAAGCAAGCAGCTGACCATTTTGCGGACTCATTCGCACAAGATAACAATATTGAAACTAGTCCAGAGAAACAACAAGAGATTCGAGAGAAATGGCAAAATACAGGACAGAAGGAAATTGTACATGAGGTTATGGAGACACCTATCACATTCAGTGAACTGGAGCTAGCAATATCAAAACTGAAAATGAGAAAATCACCAGGAGCTGATGGTATCTCCAATGAAATGATCAGGAACCTAGGAACAGAGGCCAAAGCAAAGCTGCTACAGATCTTTAATAATACATGGACCTTAGGCAGTGTTCCACAAGTCTGGAGAGAAGCAATCATGATACCCCTCCTCAAATCTGGGAAAGACAGTTCCATTGCCTCCAGCTACAGACCCATTAGCCTCACCAGTTGTCTCTGCAAAACAATGGAACGCGTCATCAATCACAGACTACAGTGGTACATTGAAAGTGAAAACATCCTTGTGCCACAACAGGCTGCCTTTAGGCAGTGCTACTCTACGGAAGATCAGACAACCTACCTCTCTCAAGAAGTTGAGGATGCATTCCAAGAGAAGAAGCTGGTACTTGCGGCTTGGATAGATCTGAAGAAAGCCTTTGACAAAGTCTGGAAAGAAGGTCTGATGAAGAAACTGAGAAACTGTAAAGTCAATGGAAGAATGTACAAATGGGTAAAAGCATACTTGCACAACAGAAGAGCCCGAGTACAGATAGACGGTCTCAAGAGCAAGAAAGTACTATTGCGTCACGGTGTTCCCCAGGGCGGAGTCCTGTCCTCAACACTTTTTCTAATCTTCATCAATGATCTTGTTGCTAATCTACCCGATGGAATTAAAGCGGCAATGTACGCTGATGACCTGGTTTTGTGGAGCGCAAATGAACATGCATCAGTGGCCACCATATTGCTACAGAGAGCTGTAGATACATTTGTTGCATGGGCGGATAGATGGTGTATCAGCATAAACACTGACAAGTGCAGCACCACTCTATTTACCCTTTCTCCGAAACAAAAGGCAGGGATCATTCAGATAAATGGAACACCCCTAAGAGAAGATAAGGAACCAACATACCTTGGTGTAACATTCGACGACAAGCTGACATGGAGAAATACATCAAAAAAGCAGTAGCAAAAGCCAGAAGGAAAATTGCCATCCTGAGAAAGCTAACTGGAACACCATGGGAAGCCAGTGGGAAAATACTTAGCAAAGTTTATCAACAGAGCATACGACCACACTTGGAATACGGGTCAACTGCGTGGTGTTCAGCATCAAAAACTACATTGCAGGAGCTGGACAAGGTGCAAAATCAAGCTCTTAGAGTCATCACAGGGGGGATGAGATCAACCCCTATAGTAGCAATGGAGAAAATGGGGAGGACACAAGCTTTAAGAGAACGCAGAGACAGGAAAGTACTGCCATAACTATGATGCTGAAATTGAGGCAATCAAGATAGCCACAGAGAAATTACAAAATACCAGCCATGGTACACAACCTGCGGTGATATTGACAGATGCAAAATCCGTAATAGAGGCGCTCCTGTCTGGGAAATTGCCAGTTCTGAGGACACTACTTTCTGAACTTAGCAGTCAGCGTAAGATCACCATACAGTGGATACCATCCCACTGTGGAGTCCCCGGAAACGACAAAGCTGATCGATTGGCTAAGGAAGGAGCAAAAGAAGAACAACCTGATGTGCCTATAGTGAGTATTACATACCACCAAAAGAAAAGAATGATCAAATCAATCAGAAGGCCACCAAACCTTACTCAAGACGACTACCACGTTATGGACAGACCAGAACAGGTCATTCTTCTGCGCCTCAGAACAGGACACAATAGATTACGCAACCACATGTTTACAAAATTCAAGATTGGTGACTCAGCCATGTGCACATGTGGTTTGGCGTCGCAGACAGCAGAGCACATACTCCAGGATTGCCCAAACTACAACATACCCAGGCGAACCTTCTGGCCTAGAGAGACAACAGTGGAAGATAAACTCTATAGACCGCTGAATGAGCTAAAAAAGACTTTTAGATTCATACAAGAGACAACATTGCAGTTATAAACATATTTCAGGCGAACGAAAGAAGAAGAAGAAGAAGAAACCAACACAACTTCGTTAACAATGTATACTTGGTCTACAATGAGTATGACCAAGAAGTCGCCCGCCGCCATATTTGAGATATAAATAGCCGCGAGGAGGTTTTCAGAAATTCTAGTAAATATCGCAGAAGCGATTGATAATATTGTCAGGCGCCGAAGGGAACCCATCATTTATGAGAGAAATCGAAGGTTTTTTTTATCGATAGAAAGTGGCACATGCACATGTGCCAGCCAAAAATATATAATATCGACTCATCATCATCATCAAGTGCCGTGCCGGCTGGCGTAGGCGTTCATGGCTCTCCATAGATCTCGGTCTTTGGTTTTCTGGATCAACTCTGGTGCTGATATTCCTCCATGCCACCGTCTCAATCCATCCAGCATCACTTCTCTTGGTCTACCTCTGCCTCTCTTCCCCTCGATCTTTCCAGTTGTTACGATGTTCTCCAATGCCTCTCTTCTCATCACATGACCGAGGAAAGCTGTTTGTCTCTGTCTTATTGTTGTATATAATGTTCTAGTTTCGTTAGCCTGTTTCAGGCAGTCATCGTTAGTTACTCTGGCAGTCCAAGGAATTCGCAACATTCGTCTCAGGAACCACATCTCTGTTGCTTCTAATTTCTTCTTAATTTGTTCATTTACATTCCAAGATTCACTGCCATACAGCAAAACTGGTTCTACATAGCATTTCAGCACTCGCTTTCTTACATTCAGTGATAGTGACTTATTGCATAAGATACTCTTCATTTTCTGAAATGCGGCTTTTGCCTGCCCTATTCTGCTCCTAATCTCTGTTGTACATCTTCCATCTGATGTTATAAATGCCCCTAGGTATCTAAAATTATCAACTTGGTTAAGAATTTCCCCTTCTATTTCTATGTCACATTTTGGTGTCACCATTTTCTTTGATATTACCATTGTTACTGTTTTCTTGATATTCAAGGAGAGTCCTTTCCTTGCACTCTCTGTTACTACAACGTCTAATAATTGTTGTAGGTGGAAGAATATCGACTGCAGATATAAAAAGACAAAATGTGAGGCGAAAGATTTATAAGTTGTGAAGAGAAACCAGACTTTTTACGAATGGGGTGATGTTAATCCCAGTCTTTAGTCCCCAACCTGGTGAACGAGGTTCTTTTACAATTATAAAATACTTTAAATGATTTGAGCTGTTTTCTTAAAACAACAAAACTTTCAAACAACATACAGAAACAATAAATTTCTGTAAATATATGCTAATTGAAAATCTTAAATTAGTTATATGTACTTAAACAAATTGAATATAAATTTGAGATATCATAGAAATATTTTTAATTATAATTATTTCCCTTACTTACCACACTATTCTTATGTCCCTTGATATTTTATTCTTTAAATGCAGAAAAGCCCCATTTACACTTTGTGGCGCGCGTAGAGAATATGCTAGCTCCATAATTATATCTTAATTACCTTCATTATATAAGCCAATGGTAGATGATTAGTGGCATGGTTTGGGAGATTAATTGTATGATATATAACCCAATGGTAGATACTTAGTGGCATGGTTTGTGAGATTAATTGTACGCAAATCTTCGCATTCAATTGCTCCTCGTCTTTTTGGTATAGAAATAAGGGAGACTTTATAAGCAAACGTTTGCTAGTAATGTACGGAATGATTTAGTTGAGAATCTAGGCTCCATTGGAAGATGAAAAGAAGGGGAAGAATATTATTTTTCGTTTTTACTTTGTTTTATATTGTCCATTAACTCTAAGATTACACCTGTCATCTATTTCTTGTTCGCCTTCTTTTCAGTAATATACTTTGCTTATTTGATAGATTTCGTTCTTTTGGATTTCCCTTTGTTCGCCTATGCTTTGCGTCTATTTCTCCATACAACTGGAGAGAGGAAGGTGGGGGAGGAAGATAATAATGACAGGATTTGCAATTTTTCGGGTGTCCATCGACAAGGGTATTTGAACTCACCGATAAGGGTATTTGAACTCACCGATAAGGGTATTTGAACTCACCGATAAGGGTATTTGAACTCAATTTAAAAAAAATAAATAAAAAAACAGGCGCGGATACTAACCACTACACTACTGAGGACACACTGATATTTCTACAAACATTAATAATGTAGTCAAATGTAGGTCACGTGACCAGCCTTTGCGAATAGGTCACGTGACCAGCCGTTTGTGTATAATGTCCGTACATTACTAGCAAACGTTTGCTTATAATCACTTCGATCTGAAATAGGCAACCAGCATAAATAATGGATGCCATCTCTCTGGTGTGCCAGGAAACAAGAAAGCCGATCAACAAACTAAGGAAGGAGCGTCAAAAGAGCAACCCGATGTCCCTGTCACAAACCACAAAAAGAAAAGAATCATCAAATCAATCAGAAAGTCACCAACACTCCACGATTACCATTTTATGGACAGACCAGAACAAATCATTATGCTGCGCCTCAGAACAGGACACGATCGATTACGCAGGCACATGTAAACAAAGTTCAAGGTTGGTAATTCGTACACATATTCAAAGACTGTCCCAAATGCAATATATCTAGGTAAACTTTCTGGCCTAGAGAAACAACAGTGGAAGATAAACACTATGGACCACTTAGTGAAACAAAGGTCATAAAGTTTATACAATAGACAACTTTGCAGATAGACGATTAATTTCAAGCGAACGAAAGAAGAAGAAGAAAGAAACAGAAAGAAGAAAAAAGAAAGAAAAAGAAGGAAGACAAAAGAAGAGGAAAGAAGAAGAAGACAAAAGAAGAGGAAAGAAGAAAGAAGAAGAAAGAAGAAGAAGAAGAGAAGAAGAAGAAGAAGAAACAAGAAGAAACAAGAAGAAAGAAGAAGAAAGAAGAAGAAGAAGAAGAAGAAGAAGAAGAAGAAGAAGAAGAAGAAGAAGAAGAAGAAGAAGAAACAAGAAGAAACAAGAAGAAAGAAGAAGAAAGAAGAAGAAGAAAGAAGAAGATAAATAACACGGTTTATCATCGGGACCATTAAACGCTCAGAAACAACTAGGTAATATAACGAACCACTCACCTGTGTATAGATGTTCAATAATTCTATTAGTAGACGCCTGACTTTTCACAGCGAACACAATCGTTCAGAAACAATGAAATTAGAAACGATCCAACTGAGCAATAATTAAAACACTTTGGTTCTAGAGGGATTAATATAGGGGAGCATGATGATTGGCAGAGACTGGATGACGTCTTCTCACACATGAACTCACCCCAACAGACACCGTGTCAATTAAGTCAGGTGTTGACATCCCTGTAAAGGCGCCATATTACTTGATAGGACACGCAACAAGTGCAAGGTTAACACGTCACTGATGACTAGTCATGCGGGGAGGTTCTCAGAGTAAACAAACACCAGACACGATTACGAGTATACAAGGATAGGCGCCGATGATATTGAGACCTGTGACGTTATCAATATTACATTACGTGGAGGAGGGTGTGGCCCAGTGGTACCGCTCAAACTCACATAGTACGAGCTACGAGACCAGTTTTGTTTTCTCTTAATAAAATGGTTTTGTTTGTTTGTTCGCATATCCTTTACAGGACATCGCTGTCAACATCAGCTTCTTTCAGCTGATTGTTGATTTCTTGGCAAGATTGCGCTCAGTAGTTTGCCATTGCTTTCTGAGCGTAAGTTACCGACGCGGAGAGAACCGCTACCGATTCTCGCGCACGTCACATTACTCACGAGAGTATACGGGATTAAGGAGAAAGTCGTGTATAACGCCTAGACCAGGGAGACCGGCTAATAAAATATCCAACATCAAAATTTGACATTCCTATTTTATCTTTATCAGAAACGGTATTGTTTGAACAGACAGAACAGCAACACTTACAACAGCAACACTTACAACAGCAACACTTACAACAGCAACACTTACAACAGCAACACTTACAACAGCAACACTTACAACAGCAACAGACAGAACAGCTACACTTACAACAGCAACAGACAGAACAGCAACAGTCAGAACACAAATGTTGAATGTCCCTGACAGGACGTTTCGTTCAACATCAATCCCAGGTTGATTAACTGGGCAATTTTACGTTCAGTAGTTTGCCAACCGGCTCTGTGGCGAAGGATTTTACGGACGCAATTCGTAATCCCGAATACCGTGTTCGAAACACAGCTGCGGGTAATTTGGAAGCAGACAGCCTTACGCTGATTTTCATAAAATTGTGTGAGTGTCAGTCGTACAGAAAATAATGGCAAGCTAATAAACGTAATAAACGTAAACCAAGAGAGACCCTGCGTAGAACCATCATCAGAGAAGGCTCATTCAACGGCCAAGTGAACATCCAAGATCTACAACAGGTAGCAGCGAACCGCCGGACATGGAGAGACAAGACTTCTGCCCTATGCGCCGCCTTAGGCTCAAGAGGAAAGACTAACTGACTAACTAATAAACGTAACCTTGCCAAGACATGTCAAACAGCCAAAAACTACTGGGGTTTACTGCAACATCCTGTACTGTAAAGGATGTGCAACTAACTAAATATATTTCCATTACTTTCTGAGTGAGAAGTCAAAGTTTAAGTGCAACTGACGTGACGGTGTAGAGAGTTAACCCCGTACCTAGTCGTCAGCACAGCGGAAATTTAAAGTCAAACGTTCTATACACCATGGCCGATTCTAGACTTCTAGA